>VWYI01040462.1:270425-289051 GCA_013399455.1 Anthoscopus minutus
CGAGGTGTTTTCCTCAGAGCCCTGCAGGAGCCCCGGGACTGAATGCCAGCTGAGGGGTTTGTGAGACACCACCTCTCCTCCACTTTTCCCGTCTCAGCTGAGACAGGGTCCCTGTTCTGTTCTGTTGTTAATACTGTAGTTATTGTTGTTGGTTTACCTTATTATATATATTAGTAAAGAACTGTTATTCCTATTCCCATATCTATGTCTGAGAGCTCCATGTTTTCGAAATATAATAATTCGGAGGGAAAGGGTGGGGGCTTCCATTTTTCTTTTTCTTCATTCCAAGGAAGGTTCCTGCCTTCCTTGACAGATACCTGTCTTACAAACCAAGACAAGATCCATGGCCAGGACATCAAGCCACAGTATGAAAGAAAAATAACAACAAAAAAAAAAACCAAGTGTAGCACACTGGCCTACCACGTTTCTGATGTGATTTTGTGCAAGTCTCAATTAAGACTCATCTCAATCCAAGCTTGAAGAGGACAAAGAGCGTTCAGGGCATTTCTCCCTGTCCCTGCTGACCAAGGAGAGCTCACCAAACTAACACTGGCCCCATGTCTAACTCCTCATGGCAGCACCAGAAATCAATCCCTCAGCCTGGAAAATGGGCAAGAGCAGTTCCTGCTCCCCATGGAGCTGGGAGGCCAAGAAGCCAGAGATGGATGGGCTGCAGGGCCTGAGACAAATCACTAAGAGAGGTCAGAGGGCCAGCTCTCTCCAGAGCAAAGAGGCCCTGCCAAGCTCCTTCCTAAAAAAGAGATCCTAAAAACAGAGCAGCAAAGGCTAAAACTAGATCCAGAAGCCGGATTCCCAGTGCTTGAATAATCTGGATGAAAATGAAAAAAACAAAACACCAACAAAACAGAGTAACCAAACCAAAGACTCACTCTGTTCTAACACTTTACCCAGGGAAATGACAGCAGGCAGCAAAGAGAAGATGATTTCCAGCTACAAAGGAAAAAAATTACCCTGAAAAGCAAGAATTTAATAAAGCTGCTAGAGCTTTTTATATTGCACTATTAGTTAAGATTTTTGAATACATAAATAAGAATTATTTGACTGACGGCCTCTTTATCAATGGTATAATCAGCTTTCTACTGTTGGAATAAGACATTTATTTCAACAGTAGAAACATTTATTTTAGCTGTAGAAATATAACCCTATTTATTTCCAATATGCAAAAGTAACCCTTGGTAGTATAAACTAATTTAAAGAGTAAGGCGACTTCTTATCTGCAGAAAGCAGCAACAATACCAGCAAAGGACAATGGTCTGCATTTCTATTAATGCAAACATTAACCTTCTACTGCCATACTTGGATTTCTAGCCTCAGAACAATACCATTATCTACAATGGAACTAAATTTATGGTAATCTAATTTTATCATACATTATTTAAGTATCAGGACATTTATCTACTAATCTCTCCTTTTACCTCCTTAGTGCTAATATTCCCAGCCTGCTTACAACTTTCAAGGGCAAGTCTACTTCTCACCAGCTGTCATCATTAAAAATCATTTCTTGTATTTATAAAGCAAATGTAAAGTAGTAAGCCATGTCACAAAAGCTAGACAGAGAACATACTTCTGCATACAGTCACGTGCTGATTCCTACTTGACTGAACACGATCATATTTTTAGGTTCTATAATTAATAGCTAACAGCTTTAAAAGTCTCACTAAATATTCATTATTAGAGAAAAAAAATTGAGACAGTCTAATCCATTTTAAATGTCTCTGACAACTGCCATTAAAGCATCCTTGTGCAGCCTGTCACAGATATTTATATTCAGGCAGCACTGAGATGGATCGTAGGAGTCCACATCTTCCTCTGTTAAGTATGAACAGAATAAGTGTCAAATGTTATAAAAACACCTTACACACTTACCTTCTCCTAAACACCACTTCTCTGTATTCACACCTGTTGGCTTCTAGAGGTTATCTCCTTCCACCCCTGCCACGGGCAGGGACACCTTCCACTATCCCAGGTTGCTCCCAGCCCTGCCCAGCCTGGCTTTGGACTCTTCCAGGGATGTGGGGCTATCACCTCTGGCTCATCACCTTGTCCCAGGGCCTCACCACTCGCAGCAGAGTCTCCTCATTACACCAGGTGCATGAAGTACATGAGTGCCCACATTTCAGGCTGGGTCAGGTATTGGTTTTTTATTGTTTTTTTATGGCTCCCATGGGGCCATCAGGAGGAGTGCAGAGCCAACAAGGGAACACAGAGCCACCACTTCATTTCCTGCTGCTTGGCCAGGAGGAACCCTTCCCTCAGCTCAGGCAGACCTGATTTCATCAGCAGCCTGAAGCTGGCACAGCCAATTCTCCTAAAGGTCTAAAAAGATGCTGCAAATGTCAGTCCCACCCCTTAACAATGAAGCCCATGCTTGCGTTTTCATAACAATTACCACTTTTTCCCTGTTGCTTAATATAGGTTTCAAAAGCCAAGGGTTTAAAAGTTCATTTTACAATTGACTGAGATGCTGTTTGGATCCAGTAATAAGCTTTGCTTAAGCTTGAAATTGGCCACTTTCAAGTTTGATGAAAAAGCATTCTACATAAGCAACACATTATCTTTTTGGTATATATAATTTTCAAGGATTACATTTTAATTTTATTCCTTTTCTCAATGAATCACTTGGAAATTATGCTACAAAAACTATAAATGGGTATAGCTCCCATGAATGCAGGAGGCCCAGGGTCCTGGTACAAGCAGTTTAAGCAGCACGGAGAGCTCTTAAAATCAGTATGTTTTCAGAAAGCCAAACTGCAATTTTTCAAACTGAAATGCACAACTGGCAGTAATCCATAATCCTGACAGAGTGTCATGGGTGCCAAAGGGCCTCCAGGGAGTGCTGCCTTTGCATTTTTAAAAATGTTTTATGAGCTCAAGACCCCAGAATCAAATATCTTTACTTCAAAAGCAGCCCGCCATCTACCATTACTATAGCAAAACCAAGCCAAAGAGAAACAACCAGTCAAGTGCAGAAAAAGGGATCTCTAACCCATAAGTAGTCTCTTTATCCCCAAATCCTGCACTTTGAGTGCTTCAGTGTTAAAAGCTAAGAGCTTTCAGCTTCAAGCCCATTACCATTTACTCTTTTTTATCTGCACCAAATTGCTTTTGTTGCAAATCAACATTGGAAAAAGAGTAAGACAAACAGATGAGCTTACCACGTGTACAGCTGATCCCTCACAAATGACCAGGTTCTCCATTAAGCAGACTGTAGAATTAAGCAATAAGGAGATACTTACAGGCCCACTAAAAGATGGACTGTTTTATAGTGAATTAGGGTCCCAATCAATGTCCTAATTGCCAGACCACAGGGTTTAACAACCTGACTCCAGAATTACTTAATTCCCTGCTCCACATAAAAACATTTAACAGTCTATTGGTTATTTAAAGAAGCTGATGCAGCTCTATTTAGGATAAGGACATGATTTTTTGTTTATTTTCAAAGAATATGGAGGCATGGAACTCCTTACACACAGCCATCTTTGTCTTACTGCCCTGCAGTCAGTAAAGCAAGGAGTAAAGCAAAAGGGCAAGATTAGGAGCAGCCTAATCAAGGTTCTTCGTCTCCAAATGCTGTCATAAAAATCAAACATTAATTTTTGAAGAGAGTTTCTGCTGTGATTCTGAATGGGAAAATATGGGAAAATACAGAGCTGGTCACAATCAGTATTTCATTAACATTTCACAAGAACTGTTCTCTGGAGTGATTTCTCCAAGTAAAATATGTAATTTTTAAAAAAAAACAAGGTTATAGATACAAAAATAAGAAAAAATAATAGTGGCACCATATCACATTGTCTTCCAGAAAATTCCCTGAGTGGTTTACAGACACCTTATGCATCTTTTTTCAAGCTTGCTAACCTAAGTATTTCTTTAAAAGAGATTAAAATCTCATCACAGGAGCTAACCAAGTGAGTGAGACTGAAGCAGACAGATACTTCTCCCAAGACCCCTGCAGTGCCTCTGCTGAAGGAAAAGCAATGTCACATCTTGTAGCAGCCCTCCTGCACCTGCACCAGGTACAGGACACCCCAAGATCCACACAGCCCCAGCAATACCCCAGCAGTGAGTGCTCCTGAAGCCCCTGGGCACTTTGGCACTGCAAGAGGATCCAGAGAGATGAGGAGGAGTTTGGATGAGCTGACAGACAGGGACACTGGTGCCCTGGCAGCTGCCAGGACACCTCTGCAGAGACAGCCGAAGGTCAGTGTGATGCCCTGGAATCCTGGTGACAGCTCTGCACCACTGAACTCATGGCATCACTGACCCTCCTTCTCCCAGGCAGGCCTCACTCTCCCACAGGAGACTGAAAATGCCCAGTTTGGAGTCAGACAAAGCTTCAGGAGCTTTCCACAACAGCACAGATGTTTATCATCATAATCCAGGTCATTTTTGTCATGACACTGTTCACACAAAAGATGCAAATAATCCATGTCTGCAATCAATATTTTCATTGTCTGCATTTACTATGAATCTCAACCTTGCAGTTAACCTTAAAGGGCGGGTATGCACAGAAGGGTGGAGAGCTGACTCTTCTTGGATCATCCAGTCAGGAAGCAACAACCCCAAACCGGTGGAGCAGCTTTAGTCTGGCCACCACCTGCATTACTGAGCAGCAGTGCCAGAAGATGAACTCAAGGTGCCACACAACTCCAGTCATTCTGTGATCCCAGATCCCAGCAGGATTGCAGATCCTTGTAAAGGGAGTGCAGCTGCTCAGGGCACCTGTGGGACAGTTATTTCCCCCCCCTATGCTTTATTTTTCCAGACCTTCCGAAGCAAGACACAGCATGTAAAACCTGGAGTACTAAAAAAACTGTAATTCATGGCAATTCCATTCTTGTAAGTGTTCTCTCAACTCCAGGTATCAAAACCTCAAAGAAACCTTGCTTGGTGTTTCTATAGCTCATTGGGTAACACCAGAAAAGACTGAATCTTACTGTAAGGTGATTGTATCAATTAGCTGTCAATATTCAAAGCTGAAATCTAACAAAGAAATGCACTTATTCCAGCTCTGGCTCCTTTTCTGCTGCCTCCCCTCTGCTGGTACCCTTGAGATCTCACTGCTGGATTGGAGCTCCTTTCGTGCAGAGACAACTCATCTTCCTGGGGGTTGGCTCTGCTCTCCGCAATGACACTCAGTAGTGCTAGTTCAACACAGACCTCTGTTACTTATTGTTACTGAATTATTGGTACTTAGTATCAGCACACTGAACCTGGAATAAAGGGACTCCAACTCCCCATGTGTTACTGCCATTAAACCATCATTAGCACCCATCCCTCCCACTAGGGTGAAGTATCCATCCTGCTCAGCCTCAGATGCCTCTAACAGCCCTCAATGATTCGGGCTGGGACACCCCACAGCGTGGTAATTTGGAAACGAAGGGAGAAACATTCAAAAGCAAGAATAACGAGGAATTAACAAAAATTGCAGACTAGAAGTGAGATAAGTGAGAAGTATTGGTCTCAGAGCAGAATTTATGGGCAGTCCAGCAGCTGGCATGTGAAGTTTCTGCCCATAATGATTTTTACTGTCCTAGCTACAATAAAACTAGAGAGATTAGAAGCAAGCAAGAATAATTAGGCCAAATGAACCTTTCCACACCGGTACAGGATGGATTTAAACTGTTTATTTAACTGAGATTTCAACTGTGATTTAAACTGGATTTAAACCGTTTACATGCAGTTTAAACATCCCAACATATAACAGCAATACCTTTTACCCTAACCTTTGAGCACAGTTTAGTGAAAATTTAACTTTTCAGTATTATAATTTACCTACAGCTGAAGAACGTCAACCATTCTCTCTATTCAGGGCTACATAATCAGAAGAACTTCAAATACAAAGAAAGCTCAAAATTTTAAGTAACTGATAATTCCACCAATGAGAAAAAGGTGGAATTACACACAGCAAAACTGCATTTGACATTAAATTTACACATGAACTGTCAAAATTATTGATCCTAAACTGAGATGGCTGCTTGGAAATGCCCTCCCCTGCACCACAGCTATTCCTGAGGAACATGCTTAGACACCTACTTGTCTTTAAGGAAATGCCAGTTGTACTCAGATAATGTAAATGCCTGGAATTGAGGCTTCCTAACAAACTCCCACAAGTGCCAGTAAGTTGTGGATCTTCACCTTACACCATGCCTGCTCATCACTCATCTTAAATGCCTGATAACCTTCTCCCAGTGCATTCATCCAGCCTCTGGATTTAACCTCAAATCAGTTCACACATTTAACATGAAAATTACACTCTCAGATCCACCTCGAATTTGCCCTTGTGGGGTGGAAACTCTCTGACAAGCTTTATGATAACAATTTGAGAATGATGCAGCTATTTGCAACAGGGCATTTGAGATGAGAGAAGGCAGCATTCAGCAACACAGTCATTCTGTCTGTGTTGATGTCTGGCTAAAACTTCATCTGAATAAAAAAAGCAAAAATTTTAATATCCAACTCCTAATCATTATCACCTGCTAGAACAAAAAGTTTCAGGTGAAAATTATATTGTTAAGTCCAACAGCTGCCTTTGAAGATTTCAGTAGCACCTCTAGCTGCAGAGATAATGGAACACCCTCCTAGAAAATTCAGAAAAAGTTTTAACAATAAAAGCTCTAACACTTTTTTTTTCCAGGTGCCTTTTGGACAGTTTCCTCAGAGATCCAAAAAAGTGATACAAACTGCCAGGAAAATTAGCATCCTGAAAGAGCTGACAGACACAAATGTACCATGCAGGCATCTGAATGTATGATAACCCTGCTCCAAAGCTCTTCTGGAGTCAGCAGCATGCAGCCTGACATCTGGGCCTTCAAGTCAACTGGGAGCAGGATGCCTGGCTGCAAATAGCAGTTTTTGTCTCACTGCACTGTGTCACCATCCCAGGAGTTGGATATTCTGTGATCAGACCAAGGGGAACTCTCCCTCCTGGAAGCAGCACCGTGCACATCCCCAGGACAGGCAGAGCTGCAGCTCAGGGCTGCACATGCCCAGGTCTGATTAAATCACCAACATCCCAATCCCTGCCCGTGCCAGGAGTCACCTGGTGTTTACCTTCCTAGGAACAGACTGAAACACGACTGGGGAAGGATTTGAAGAATGATCTCGCTTCTTTCAAAGAATAGATCATGCTCCTTAATTTCAGAGAATTTGCATGGGCTAAAGCCCATAGGAAAATCAGACTGCAGCCTCTCAGTCACTGACACACAGCAACAAAAGGGCACAACCACCAGGTCAACAGACAGGCAGGGACGTTTCTCAAGAGATTTATGCCCTAGAAAAAAATAAAAAATACAGTTGCTCTATCTGCACTCAAGTTGTCCTCCTTTTTTTAAGCTTATCTAATAAAATCAATACAAATACTTACAAAGCTAGGCCTATTTCAGTTAAAAGTCAATTATATTTCTTTTAACTTAACTTGAAAAAAACCCCCATCCAATGGATTAGAAATATTTTTTTCCCTCCAGTTAAATTAAATTTCGGGTAAACTGCTGGAATAGTTAATCTTAAATGTCAAGAAAACAACAGGAAATGTGTCATTTAGATACAAAAACAAGTTTTGCAGAGTCCTAAACTTAGACCTTCTGTCAAACATCTGGTTTAATACACAGCTAAATTTCATGGTTACCAAAAATTTTAAACTCAAAATTTTCAAAGAATTTATTGTTTTACATACTTAAAAAAAGTATTACTTATAGGCCCCTAGGGTAGACATGAAGATGTACAGACAATCAGACTTTTAGGAGATTATGGGTTCCAGCTGTTTGCCTTGCATGGTAATCTCCCTAAGGTGCTGTTTCCTCATGATACCAGTAATCACTTTTCATGGGTTTACATAAAAGGTGCTGTATATCATCAAATCAAAAGGTTATTGCTCTCTTGTTATACTGAATATGTAGCTTAGTGCTAAAAACAGAGACCCAAAATAAAATGTGCATTTTTACATTACAATTGACCTACTGTTTTTTATTCAATATATAAAAATAATCGTTGAAGTTGCCCATTGGCTTCTTAACAAATTGGCTTCAACATTTCATATCAAATAATGTAAATATATTCACATTTTCAGTAGTTGTGCTTGTCCAGTACTGCTGAGCTTTCAAGTTATACTCAGGCTGAACAATACAAATCCATGACTTGTCAACATCCTTCATCTCATTAGCTTCACTCGGCAACAAATCTCAGTCATGTTTATTAAAATATAAACTGCTCTTGTACCCTGTTGAAAGCTATGGGAGATTTGATGTGGCAAAATATTGCCATGGCAAAAATGCCTTGTAAGATCTTTTGAGGTTGGAGTGGAAGCTCAAGTATTCCTATCATTTTCTTTTCCTTTTTCTTTTTTTTTTTGCAGCTGACAGAAAGGAACCTTGCACTACTCTCCTGTGGCACAGAAAAATCCCCCAGTTAAGTTCCTATAGTCATGAAAATAGCTGGAAACAAGAGGTTTTACTGGAGGGTTCTCTCCTCCACTCTGCAGCTTCTCTGGCTGGAGCATCTGAGCCAGAGCCAGTTCTCACCAATTGAGTGACCTTCACAGAATTTGGAACTTGGGACTCTCCGAGTCTCCAGAAGCCAAAATCAACCATTCAAAGCCATTTCCACTTTCTCCATCTGGAAGCCTGAATTTCAATGAAGTGGTGTTGACTCAGAAGAAAGGAAACTGAGTGTGAGGAAGCAGCAGCATGGAGTGGTTTGTGTTGGAAGGGACCTTAAGGAGTGACCCTTTGAGTGATACCTGGGCAAGGAAAATGGCTCTGGGCTGCAAAAATCCGAATTAAAACCACCGGTGTTCTGTTGACAAGCAGTGCTGTGCAAAACCAAAATCTCCATCAAGCCAGCCCTCCCTGCTGCTGGAAACCTGCACACACAATTCCTGACTCAAGTGCCATGGCTGTTTCTTGCAGCCACAAGTAGTTTACAGAAATACCTACAGCTTCTGCTTGCAATTTCAGCAGCACTGGTTCAGACTGCAGCTTTGTTTACTGCGATGTTTCCTTCTTGAATTGTTTTGGGTTTTTTAAGGAACTCAGCATTATCATATTTTAAAAGATATTTAAAATAGAAAATTACTGGCACTGTAATTCAAAGACTGTCTCTGCAGGAGTGGGGAGGACAAAAGGAGTTTGGATATAAAACCTAGGGAATTCTGTGTTCTAAACAGACTTTCACTGATGAAATTAGCAATGTATAGATGGCAAACAATGAAGGACCAGAGCTTCTAAAGAGCACAATAAAGAGACACTTCATGAAAACATCTTTTTATATACAACAAAGATCTATCAGTATCTACAGTTATTAATTAAAACTACATCTACTCTCTCCAATCAATTTTTATAGCAGTCCTTGTAAAACCACTCAGTGTACACAGGTCTCTCCCACTATCTGCACAATCTTCTATTAAGCTTCTGCCTAGGACAAGGATCATCTTGAATGTCTCCAAACACTGATAATATTAATGAAGATTCTGGAAGACCTGCTCATTTGGTGCAGGTGAGAGAGGTGTTAGAGGGGAGCTCTCCAGAGGCATCTCCTCAGGCAGGGGCTGCTGGAGACGTCTTTATTAAGATTCAGCTCCACATCCCATGGTGAAGGTGCCAGAAAATCCAGATAGAGCAAACCAGCAGCCAGCATTCACAGGACAGAGGCCCAGACAGAGGTAGGGTGGGGAGAGCCCCAGCCCTGGCTGAGGAAACGTGTGGTGCTTCAAACCACAAAAAGAATGACATAACAGGGATTTTACAGCTTTGTATCTTCCATCCATCTACTGTAGCCTAAGTACCAGCCCAGCTCCAGTCAAGGAGTTCTCTTGCTGGCTGCAGCACAGCCACAATTTTGCTCGTGGTGTGCAAGCACTACAGATTAAAATACAGATTTTCATTGTTGTAGGGCTTTCCCCAACCACAAGTATTTAGTGATAAAAAGCTATACTCCTTGGTTGTGGCAAAGGCAGCACACGTGCCAAAGTAACCTGAAAACCCATAAAGCAAAACTAGAATTGACAGATTACAATTATTTCGTTATATAAATGTCTTCTGTGACAGTCACACAGGCCACATCCATCAGGAGCTCCTGGGAGGGAGCATAGGGAGCCCTAAGGATCTGCCAAAGCACCACAAGCAGGGGCTGCAGACGATAAAGGCCAATGCTGAGAGCCATCAGTCCGAAATCCTGACACAACCCTGATTCCAGAAATCCCATCATCCCTCCCTTCACTGCCCTGCTAAAACAAGGGCAAGAAGTTTTACAACCATCAGGCACATTACTGGGTCTTTTTCAACATAGTTTGAAAGCAGCAGGGGAAAAAAAGAGGAAATAAACAAATAAAACCACTCACCATATTTGGTGTCAGTCTTTACTGTCAGTGCAACTAAAACTCTTCAAAATATCGAAAGCTCCACAAATGTTATTAGCAAAAAATTTCACACTTTTTAAATGGATATTTACTCTTCGAGGCAGTCTTTTAATTACTTTTGTTATTTGCATGTGATGACTCTGGGAAATGTTGAAATCAGATATGAGACTATCAAGGACCACTGGATGAAGTCCAATAAAAAAGCTGAGATCAGCCTAGTTAAATTAGCCATCTGTCCTAAATAAACACGAATCAGAACTACTTTTTGATATTCTTTCAACCCAATCTTTTGTGAAAGAAGAACTTCATAGAAGGCAGCAATTGTGGCAAGGTAAACTCCAAGGAGGTTTGCATCCATCTGCTTTATGATTTATCTTAGTACTTCAACTCTACCTACAAAAAAACCACACAAGATACAGCACAAGAAGGCCGCATGATAACAACCAGATTTCAGTCTTAAAATTGTGATAAAAACGAATTAATGAATTACATTTGTACCAGTTACTGCTCTAGTTAAATTATTACCAGGAGAATGGATTTATAATGTGCTGGTTTCTGTTCTCATTACAATCCATTCTCACAAGAACTTATAATCAGAATTTTAATGCCTCCTGCATTCCGGGAGAGATATCTGTAAAAATATATTAATTTGACCTTTTCAAAATTTTGTTATTTGATTTGATGCCGATTTTTATTTGCTCCTATCTACAGCTCTTATATTTGATCATATCTATAAAAATTAGTAGAAAATGGAAGTATGTCAGTAAGTCAGAAGAGTTTTCTGTTCATTTTTTTCCACCCAACCTTATGCCACTCCTTCAGCACCATGCACAGGCCAAAGTCACTACCTAAAGCAGCCATTACACTTTAAATAATGTTTCATTGATAGCAGAGGAACAATGATATCCTAAAAGTATAAAGAAATACAATAAAAATCACTGTCAGTGGGCCTTTCCTAGGTATTCCCAGAGGATGACCCACACTGGACCCAAAACCAATCTCCCTGAAGACTTCCCCACTCTGGACTACAACAGGAGCCTTGAACACTTGGATTACAACACAAAGGTGGTTTTAATCCCCCTAATTGTCCCTGCTCCTGAAAATACGCCAACAAACTGAGCTCCCAGGGACCTGGAATTAACCTGATCCACGCTGAGACAGCCCCAGCAATCTGTGCCTGGTGGGAGAAACGAGCACGGGCAAAAGCTGACACTGCAGGAGGAAAAGGAGGATTTCATCTCTTCCCAGCAGCCCACGGGGACAGTTCCCTCTCGTGACCTGTGCACAGACTTGGAGTCACTGTGCCAACCCCGTGCCCACCAAAATATCCCCTGATGACTTCATCTGAATTAACCTTAATTTCACAGCAAACAAGGAGGTTAACAGAAAGCAGATTTATCAGACAGCAGAACCTGACCTTTACTTCACAACCAGCCCTGTACAGTCAGTCTCTCTGTTCTACCTCTGAAACTGGCACTGTGCTACAGAGCTTTGTGGTACCAGTGACAGACTGAGGACAGCTTCAGATGCCTACTCAGGAAACTGTTGGTCTGCTTTTATACATTTTGGATGTTTTATGTGACACTAGAGCCTAGAATTTTAATTTTTTTTTAAGTGGGGTCATAAGACTGTACAAGATAGTGCCACCTTTCAACCACTGATCTGTTGTGGGTTTTTTTAAACATTCCTTACTGATCCACTTAGCTGGAGTATTATTTAAACTAGACCTAGGTAGTCAAGTGAATGCTATCCAGGAAACTGGTTTTGAAATTCAACTGCATTTATATGCCCTAAACTAACAAGAAATTATATTTCTGTCAAGATCAGGACTAAGAGTTCATTCAGCACCCCAGAGTAAACATTCTAGAAGATCAGTACCATTTGCACTGGGAGAAAAGAATGAAACCTGTAACAATGGGTAACTCGTATTCCTTGTCTGGTGTAGTATTCAGATTATACCCATCCTCCTCAATTCAATCCTTCTGTTCTCACAGCATCTGCAGTTATGATTTCCCCTTTTTATCTGTCTTGGGAGCAAAGGCTTCTTCTCCTGCACAGTTATGTGTGCTTACAGATAAGCACACATGAAAGGCAGTCAGGGAGGAATACATGTGTATATACACATATATTTATGTACACACACTTCTCTAGGTCCTCAGTTCTACTTCAGATGAGGACAGGCACAACCCAAAACTGTGACAGAGTAACACCTGCAGCAGTGAGTGATGTAGGAACCTGAACTTCAGTGATTACACCATAGATACATTTTGGTTCTGGAGTTGCTTGGGTACTTCTGAAAATTACTCCTGTAACACCTACTGCATCATTACAGGAATGAAAGTTGTTGGTGCCAGCCCTGACAGCATTTCCCATTATATCCATCACAGGGCAGACAACAACAACATTCAGCTGCAATCAAGGGCTGCAGGTGAGACAGATACCTCCCTGTCTCCAGTGATTTGTTGCTCACAGAGGTTAGGAGACAGAAGTCATATCTTTTATACAAGAGTGCTCAGCAACCCAGCTCCTCTGGATAGGAGCTCGAGTGACCACATTCACACGGCAGCTGGGAGATCTCATGAGCATCCTTCTCTACGGAAAAGCCATCTCTAAAAAGACTCTTGCCCTCATGACCCAGTCACTGGGATCCCATTTAATTTTCTACTTTCAGATGAAATTCACACATACTAACTGGAAGAACACATTGGGATGGTGACTTTTCTGCAGTTAATGAAAAATCCCTAAGAGCTGGAGTTGTGCTGTGCCAAGATGATGTTTCTGTGACCACGCTGCTGCTCCAATGAAGGCAAGAGCAGACAGTGCTGTTACAGCGAAGCTGCTGCGACCTTGAAATGTTAATTCCCAGTGACTCGGGGGATTGGAGATGTCAGCATGGCAATGTTCGTGGCTTCCACAGGGGATGGAGCATGTTCACAGCTCTGCTCTTACAGCAACCCCTACAGTTTAGTGCACGGAGTGGAACTGATGCCTGTCTCCATAGAGACCTCCTGTCCTGCTTTTGAAAATTGAAAGAAAATGGAAACTATGACAACAGACAAACCTGTGGGATGAGAAGGCGTAAACAAGCCAGCAGGAAGCCCACGGTAGTACACTGGGGCCAGGCCTTGTGTTTTCCTTGTTATCCAATATTAACATAAACAGATAAGTGAAGTACTTTGGAATGGAGCTGCCTGCAGCACCAGCAGAACCAGAATCCACCCCGAAACAGAAGCTCTGGCATTCCAGCTGATGGGGAAATGCCTCCATTTCCATCCCACCAAGCCCCAGTCCTGCAGGGTTACCACTGTCATCTTCCCATCACACAGAGACACAGACACTGAAGGCACTGATGGACTTATCACATCTTTACCCAAGATCATTTATATACAGAAATGGAATCGATATCATTAGCTGAAGAGGACAAAGTTAAAATATAAATCATAATTTACTGCATGTTCTTTAAGTCAACTTAAACCAAACCAATCTGATGGCACAGCTCCTATAGACAAAACCAGACAGAGAACACCCCTGCCTTCTCTCTGTGAGCTATTCCTGCAAACCTCACTAGCCTGAGAAAACTTCTCCACTTAAAGGCAGAAAAATATTCAAGACTTTTTAATAGAAGACATCCCTATCTAAAGAGCACCCTCGGTGTTTGTAAAGCATTTTGCAGAAGTAATTTGCTTTAAGGATGATAAAGTCAGCTCTTGATTGTTTTATTAGAAAGCATCCAGAAGGTCGTTACCTCCAGCACACCAAGGGATTCATCTCGTGGACTGCAAGAGAGATGCCAATGGGCAGCTGTTCGGCAACTCCTGGAAGAATTAGAGCCTGTAATCAACTTCTGGTCAGGTTTTTTTTTCAGCTGTAGCCTGGATACACAGCCTCCAACTACAGCTCTTAAGGAGCAGCATAGTTAAGATTTTTGGGTTTGCATCAGCAGTATTTGTTCAGTGACTCCTCCCTTACACACCCATGTTTATTTCCTAGAGAGCACAAACCACACCACCACCACAAAGGTGAGCTCTCAGGGTAAGGCAGACACCCAAAATAAAGCTCTGTGTTTAAAAAAAAAACTCTTTACAGGGCCTCTCTGAGGTGAACAGTTTTTCTGTGCTATCTCTACATAAATATCAGTGCTTGATATTTGCTCTTTAGATGTTTAGCAATTTCACCAACTTGGCTCAATGAATTCATTAGCATTTCCCCAGCTTTCCAGTCACACACACACACTCTCTCAGCCTCAGTTTAGGGGATTACCATCCTCTGACTCTTCCCAGCCTAACACTGCACAGCTCCAGTTGCCTGGGTTTGAAGCAGTGCATTGTCCAGAACTGTGCGTGCAGAAACACTTCATACTCATTCCATTGCCAGTAATTAAATGCGCTGTTCCCATCTGGGACACAACCTTCCCCAAGTTCGCAACAGAATCTCTTTGTCTGATTGCACTGATAGATTGAGATGATGTTCTCCTCATTATTGTACCCTTCAGATAACAACTGAGATGGAAAGCGACTACAGCTAATGAGGTCAAACTTTCACACAATAAACAATATATTGCATAAATATAGATTGATCACATCATGACCTGGGCTGCCCTTTTGTGGGTATATGCTACAGTGCAAATAATAATTTCCAGATTTAGGGATGGGAATCATCTGGTAAAATAAATATTGTACTCAATCAACTTTTTATTTTAGCAGTAAAAGGAACAAGGCTGCATAACCTGCTCCAAAGATACAAGGTAGCTCCTAATTTTTAAAGGAGTCATGCAAATCTTTAATTTCTTTTTTTAAACCACAGCTGTTCAGGTCTGTACAGAACAAGATATCTGTAATGTAGAAAATTAACAAAATTCTTTTACTGAATAAACCTCCACCCAAGGAAACACTGAACAGAGTTAAACACACAGATGAATATTCCCAGTTTTGTTTAACACAGCAGCCCCAGCAAGGAGGTCATTTGATGTATGAGTTTATCCATTAAATGCCACAACGAGGTAAGGAAGCTTTATCATCTCTGCCACTTATGGAAGAAAGGCACAAAAGCCTCCCAAGGCTAATACATAACACATAATTTCTAGACCCACGAAAAGGGAGTGTTCAAGGCAACCCTAAGATCCCCACCCAGCAAGGAGGTAATAGTGTGCAGCCAGGGAGAGATGCCATGATAGAGGAGGAACCCATTATCAGATCTGAGCCACATTCCAGAATGCAAATCCAAGCACAAACTGTAAATGATCCATGACAGACTCATTTTTGTGGGCTCACAGATAAGGAGCTATTGAGGCAAACAAAACAGCAAGAAAACCTCTGTTTTTAAGAGAAGTGCCCCTGCAAGGATTGGTGAGAGAGGCTGGGAATTGCAGACCAAGCAGCTCCCCTTCCCCACCTTTCTGTTTGTTACTAAAGGGCACAGGCCAGTTAAACATTTGAGGGGCCTGAAAAACATAGAGACCTGTGAGCATACCTTCCTGTAAATAAACTCAGCCAAAAGCTGTAAACAGCCTTAATCCTGTTCCAAAATCTCTCAGATTCACAGGCTCCCATAGACTGAAACAAGGATTTGGTCAATCCCTTTTCACAGCATTGAACAAATCAGGGAAAATACTTCAGTTTTTCAGTTTTATGTTTAATTTCATTTGTTAACAAGTTTATTTACTATCAAATATTGGAATCCATCAACAACATAACTACCCTGCTAAATCATCACCACCAAAAGCAGCCTGCACAAGGATCTGTTTTCTCAAAAGATGGATCATTTTTCAATTAAAAGAAAACCTCTCTCTCTCTCAAAATAAAATATCAAGCAGCTGAAAAGGAGATGAGTTTCTTTCCTTTTTCTACCCCTCCCCTTACCACACACCAGCCAAAGATTTATTCAAAACTGTGCTTGTGCCCTGACTGTTTAGGAGAACTAACTACCCAGCAGATGTTAGGACAACTGGATTCATCTCATCTAAAAATCCCAACTATAAAAAAAAATTAGAAAAACCCAAACAAACCACAAGAGCAACAGGTTTGAAATGATCTGTGTGAAGTTTTTGCTAAGATTCAGCTCAGGATACATCAAGGGTAAAATTCTATCACTATCAAAAAACGTTAAAGAGTCTCTCCCCATATTTAACATTCTCATCCCACCACCTTTTAATACATTTATCCACAGAAGAGGTGTATGCTTGAATAACTTGTGATCTGCATTTTGACAGGAATTTTTGGGCAAGTCAGCAGCAGAGAAGATTCAAACCACTCCTTTAATTCACACAGGCAAGGGAATTTTCAGTCCACAGTGCATCTAATGATACTGCAGTGTATTACAGGCCAATGCAGCACTGTGAATACCTTAAGGGAATACTCATTAAGGGAAATGAAACTCGTGTGTGCCATGGAGGAAACCGGAACAATGCAGGTGCCTCTGTTAATGAATGATCCATCTCTTAATAGCCAAGACTTGTCTGATATGATTTATGCCTGTTGACCTGTGATTAACCACCACTACCACAGCAAAATCTACTGCAGCTCATATTATAATTGGAAGTAAATTGACTTTAAAAGAATTAAAAACCCACACTAAAAAATCTGTAGTAACAAGTATGGTATAGACCACATTTCCTCAGAGCTTTAGTGAGCAACACGCATTTGTCTCATCAATCACAGAAGTGCATTTTCATGTCAATCAACCACCACATGAATGTGCTGCTCCATTTTCCACCGTAAACATGAGCTTAACTTGTAGAGATTGTTACAGAAGAGGGGCAATCAGCAGCTGCCTCTCAGAGGGTGCTGCTTGAAGAACTGAGAAATTCAGTGTTTATCTGATGGAAGGGGGAAAAAAAAAACCCAAGGTAAATTTTCTCTTCAGCAGGGAGATGGGACAGGAAGCAGCTGGTTTGATGGCTGGGTTCACACTGTCACGTCGCTTGGGCATGAGAGACTTCAGTCAGGAGTACCTTGATATGGATCTGGTGCACACTGAAACAGCCTCAATCTACCCCAGATAAGGCGGATTTCTGTTCTCACTCTTTGCATCCAGCTCTCTTCACAGTCAGCTTAGCTGCAGGTTGGAGGCTTGTGCCTTATGGCCTCTCAATAAATCTCCCCACTCTTCTACACTCCAAATACTTATACACCAAAGAACTGTAAAACAGGCTTATGTGAGCAAATGGTGGAAAGGCTGCTTGCCTCTAGGAGCCAAGAAGGCTGTTTATAATTAGCAGCAAATGTATCTACAGTGTGGAACTGACAACTCTCTATCCAGAAGAAATCAAAGTGCAGCGCCAACCACATCTAGAATAAATAAAAACCCTTCACGAAGTTCACACAGAAGAATCTCAAGACTTGTTTTTATGTAAATGTACACGTTGTTTTACCATTATTTTCATCCTTCTCTGCAGATCAGCCCTCTTACACAAGAGAGAAACAAAAAATACTAAGAGGGGTGAACGCCACCAAGATTACTAATACAGAAATGCAACAAATTCCCAAACAAAGTCAGAAAAGCAGACAGGAAATCAACAACCACAGCGTACATACGTGCAGGCAGCCCCAGGACAGCTTCAGTTTACACCGTGCAAGTTACACGGGCTTTGCTTTACACGACTGTTTCCTTTCCATGTTCAGGGAGTGCAGGCAGCTCCAGCACAGCAACATCCACAGCACTTCCCTCGTTTTGTGCCCCACATCCAGGACACAGGTGGCATTTTGTGCCACCCTCAGTTCAGGACACAGCACTTCCCTCATTTTGTGCCATCCTCA
Source organism: Anthoscopus minutus (assembly GCA_013399455.1). NCBI lineage: Eukaryota > Metazoa > Chordata > Aves > Passeriformes > Paridae > Anthoscopus > Anthoscopus minutus. The sequence continues at coordinate 288,555 of VWYI01040462.1, forward strand.
GCTCAGGACGCAGCACTTCCCTCGTTTTGTGCCCCACAGCCCAGGACACAGCACTTCCCTCGTTTTGTGCCTCACAGCCCAGGACACAGCACTTCCCTAATTTTGTGCCACCCTCAGCTCAGGACACAGCACTTCCCTCGTTTTGTGCCTCACAGCCCAGGACACAGCACTTCCCTAATTTTGTGCCACCCTCAGCTCAGGACACAGCACTTCCCTCGTTTTGTGCCACACATCCAGGACACAGCACTTCCCGGAGCAGGCCAGGCTCTGCACCCTGCAGAGCAGCTGAGAAAGCAGCAGCACATCCTCACTACCCAGAGCTGGAGCCTCTGTGGGCAGCACGGCTACAGGCCAGAACGACCCCAGCCCTTCACAGCACCCTCACAAACAGCATTCCCTCAGCCAGCAGCACAGAGCCCCTCACACCCTCACAAACAGCATTCCCTAAGCCAGCAGCACAGAGCCCCTCACAACCACCCTACCATAAGCCACTAGCC
>VWYI01040462.1:289242-303471 GCA_013399455.1 Anthoscopus minutus
GAGCCCCTCACACCCTCACAAACAGCATTCCCTCGGCCAGCAGCACAGAGCCCCTCACACCCTCACAAACAGCATTCCCTCAGCCAGCAGCATGGAGCCCCTCACACCCTCACAAACAGCATTCCCTCGGCCAGCAGCACGGAGCCCTCGTGTCCGGCGCTGGCCAGGTCACCAGCCCGCTCCAAGCTGAGCTGCAGGTTCTCCATCCCTGGGAAGGGAAGCAAAGCCACTTGGAAGGCACCCCAGTCCTTCCTTGCAGAAAATGGACATCTAAATGTTAAATACAGACAAGGCAGCACACTGAGCACTTCACCATCAAGATATATCAAAGAGCTGGGCAAAGGAAAGAGAATTCTGATTATCTTGTACGTCTTGTCATGTGCTTCAGAGTCACAGCCCCCGCCAGGCGCGCAGCCTGAGTCCCCAGCTTCCCACAGCAAGCACTGACTCGGTATTGGGATATGATACCAGGATAATATCATGGATATTGGGATATGATACCAGGATAATATCATGGATATTGGGATATGATATCAGGATAATGTGGGGGCAATGCTGGTTCCAGGTGTGTGCCAGTATTCAACCTGGGAGCAGAGGATCACAGCCCAGTGGGTGCTGAGAGCTTGGGGCATGTGGTATCAGCCCTGCCACAGCTGGTGGGGAGAAAATTAAGTTCTTCTGGAGATCCTTGTGCTCTTCTGAGTAGAGAGAATGCTGGCAGGCATCAGGGCCTAGAAATCTAAAGAATTTCAGGATTAACTACAAATTAATTTGAGGAGGGAGAGGTGTCTCCCACAATTTTGGAATTACACTATTAAATTCTACCTCCTGTAGTTTATTGAGCTACCTAACTGTTACCATGGCAGAAGGTCAGAATCACTTCAAATGCTTAGAAAAAAAAAGTGTATTTTTAAACTTTTACGAATGTGCTCTTCTGTTCTTATAGAACAGAAATATGAAATATGGCTTAATTTGGAGGAATAGAGAGCTCATTCATGTGGGAAGCATCAATATGTTATTATAATGTGCTTTTAATTAAGCAGACATTGCACAGCACTTCATAAGATCAAGGAAATGCTGCTTAAGTTTCCTCTACTATTGCCCCTACCTTGCAAAGCATAATGCAATCAACAAAATCAACTGAGAAAATAACAAACTTGATTGGATTTTCAAATTTATGAACAATAACAGACCCCAAAACTCTTATATGCCAGTAGATGGCAATCTTCAGATAGAGTAAAAATGTGTCATTAGTAAATGAAAAATTTCAAATTAAAAGTGTATGAGAGAAAAAAAATCAACTAATGGGCTGAAATTCCTCACAATTAGAAGCACGCCAGTTTCGTTCTATAAAAAAGAGGACAGAGAATTTTTTATTGGTTTGGTTTTATTTTTATTTTACTGGTTTGGTTTTATACTTAAAATTTACTTTTTTTTTTAACAGGTTAAAAGAAGAGCAGTCTGGAGACATACATTAGCTTGAAAACTGAATCTCTTACCCTGGACAAGTGAAATATTTGAGGTTTTTTCTAAACCTCATGTTTCTGCTTCCCTTGGGAGTCCCTCACACGGCCACAACCCAGCCACTTTTACTTGGACAGATGTGGCCTAGAGTTCACAGCTGGGTGACAGAAATGGGAGAAGTCTGAGGGGTTTGGGTTTTTTTGCTATTAGGAAATAAAACTGTGCACTCAAATTAAGGTTTAAAACTCAGCTGCATCCCCAGCTCACAACACATGGCCAGCACACCACCAGCAATGCACAAGAATGCACTGGCCTATATTTAATTCCCGCTCTTCAGAAAAGCTGAACTTGAAATTCCGCTTACTTCTGTTTCTCGATATTTTAAGACCTCAGGACATCATGGAATGTGATCACAGTTATAACAGCTGAAGAAACCCAATAAACAGTTTCAATATCCATGCTGATCCCAGCTCAGTGTGCAACTGTGGGAGGACTGGTAACTCAAACACCACTTGATTATGTCCACTGATAAAAGAACACATCACAACACATGCAACAAGAACATTTTTCCTATCTGACATCATATTTTTAAATAAAAAAATAATAACTGTAGGATGTCAGTTTTAAAATAAGTCTCTTTTTACACCCAAAACTGTATTTGCAATAGAAGTTGCAAATTCACTGCTTGCAATCTTCTTAAAAACAAAAATCATCTCAGACACAGAAAACTTCCAGCCTGCTACCTGAACTCTCCAAAGGGAACTCCCAGCCTCCAGAGGACAGAAGTGGGACAAAATCCGTAACAGCTGGAGCAATTTTCTTGGAGTTAAAATTAAAAAGCCTGACAGTGTCATAAAAATAAAAGATCTCAGAAAAAAAATAGATGCAAAGGATGCTATTAAGGTAAGGTTTATGAAGTTCGAGAATAATTACAGATAATGCGTATTTATTATTCCTGCAGGATCAATCCATGGCACAGCTTTCAGTATCTGAAGCCAAACGTACAGATACTTCTCATGTCTGCAGTTATCTCTGCTCTCAGCTCCCACTCATCTCCCCAGTGACACATTTACTGCTTCCATTTGTCATATATCAATACTCTTCGTTTTATTTATTTCAGTTTTCTCTTTACAAGGGGAAAAAAAAGAAGGAAGCTGACTTTAATTTTGATAACAACCTCTCAATTTCTGACAGGACCCAAATCCAAGGAGTAAAAGCCCAAGTCCAGATCACTATATGAGGCCACATGAACAATGGCTGATCCATTCTAGGAGCACATCATGAATCCCAGAGTTAAAGAAATGCCTCAAAAGACTCAATGTGCTCTACAGTCAAGAGGAAAGGGCAGATTTTTCTGCTCTTTTGAGGACACCTATCTCAGTGGATGTGTTAAGATCTCTGCAGATGAAACACTGCGTATCTCAGTGGGTTCAGCATTCAGATGTGGGAGGGTATAGGGAGATTACAATTCACTGAGGCCATAGGATCAGCCCCAGACCACAAAACCCCTCAGCCCTGCTCCCTCTGCTGCTGGCAGTGCTGAGCCAGGGTGGCTGTGGCATCCCAGAGCTCCAGTGGCACCCCAGCCAAGAGAGCTCCCTCTGCACAGCCAAACCACACCCAGATCTCTCTTTCAGGCACCACTGCCTATATCCTGCATCCCCTCCCTGCTCTGCGGCTCCAGCCCCAGCCATCCTGCCTGGAAAGCAGCTGAGAGATTCCCCCTGCACGACAAGCACACAGCCCTGGCACCTCCATCAGCACCCAGCTCTCCTGGAAACACAGCACAACATCCACAGCCAGCATGGCCTCTACTCCATCACACATGCAAGGAAAAGTCAGTGTTCTTGTACACCATCAAACATCCAAATCTTCAGCCTTTTCAATGAGCTACTTCACAATACAGAGCTGCTCAATGCTATTTCACTTCCCTCCTTTAAATCAGCAGGTATGGCAATGATGGGTAAATTTTTCATGGAAAATAGGTGACAAGCAATGAAGAAGGGAAAAAGAAAAAAAAAAAAGCTTTTTTCTACTTCTGAAAAACTTTTAGAAGAATTATTCTTGAGGAATTAGTGGAAAGAAACTATTTTTTATACACAGTATTAAGTGATTAAAAGCTTGTTCATCACTTTGCTTAGTTTAATTTTAGAAAGGCCTACTTGCAGATTCTTTGAAATGCATAATTAATTGATAGCAACGTGGTTACATCAGTACAGAAGTGAACGATGGATGTGAAGTGGTTTTTCCACAAAAAAAACACAAGCAGTGCAGGGCACAATTACAATATCCAATTCACTCCGCCCTCCAATGAGGCTGTTTGATCTGCACATCTGATTGCACAATCATCCATAAATATCCCCTGCATTAAAATTCTGGCTGGTTTCCAACTCGTTTCAACTTGTGCAAGATTCTTTTTTTGTCAATTGGATCTGACAGAAAATTTAAAATAATCCTCTTTTACCTCTGCATTATCCTTTAAGTACTTAAGTTTTAATTATATCTCAAGTCTACCTGAAGACATTTCGGGCAACTTCCAGTAACGTGCATAAGCAGTTGAATACAGTGTAAAAGTGCATGTAATTTCCAAGTCCCCAGTTGTTAATGAAATCCCAAACATTCAGATTTTAATTGAACTAGATAAAGATTAAGAAGCTTAGCAGCAGCTGGCATTGCGAATTAGTTCTCAGCAGATTTTTATGTTGTACTCTAAATCATTGCTTTTGTAATCTTCCTAAATTGTCCTTTATCTTGCTAATGCAGATATGATTCTCAGAAAGCATCAGGCTTCCACTGTTCCCACTGCCTGTAAAATCTTGAACTGTAAAATCTCAATAGTCTTTTTTTAATAAGTATTATGATCTATATGTATAATGTGCATTCAATAAAATCTTACTGTAATTAGAAGGAAAGTTTTTAGGTTTTTTTGCATGACCTGTTTTACAGATTAGATTTATTAAACAGCATAAACTGTTGGAGCTGCTTTAAGACCTATTTAGAGCCGTCTGGCATCAGATGAAAAAACAGTGCTAGACCCAACGCTCAGGGCTCAGCCCTCCAGGAGATTCATTAGGAACTTTTCTTCTCCTGGTTCAGGGAGCTCAGCATAAACAGTTTTATGTTGCCTAAACGCCTGACAATGTATTATCAGCGCTGATCAAATAACATTTTGCTTGTAGGATTTTGCAAGGCTCAGGTTAACAAGACTCAGATTAACACCAGAGTTCATCAGCTGTTCCCCCTCCTCATGTCCTAGCCGTCCACCCCAGGTGTGACCTGCACACGAGCTCTTTCTCCAGGCTGCAATCTCTGCAGGGAAGGTCTGTATTTGGAATTACCATGACAAATGTGCTCTCAGGACCTGCTGGTGCACTGTAACAGCCCTTACGAAAGTTGTGAGTGCAGTTATTACTTGCATAGTAAAAGGGGTTATATTTATCTCGCTTGAGGATGCACTGTTTGTATTCACACTAATGCAGATAAAACTGGCGTTCATGCTTTATGGGGGAAGTGTGGGGAAAAATAAAAGAAAAAAGATTAATACTACCACTACTACCATCATCAAAAAGCAAGTAACACTTCCATTTTTATTTTACATTAAAAAATTCTAGCTATTTTTCCAGCTAATGGTATTGGTCTTTCAAGCCTGTTGGTAAGTGACCAACTAATGCAGTTATGTATGCACTGAAGAAGAAAATTATAAAGAGATAATACAGCCAACTGGCATTAAAATTTTGAACAGAATGGAATTTTAACAGTTCCACTGAGGTCTTTTAATATTAAGAATCTTGGCTGCTCCAATTTTCTCCCAAGTAAAGGAAACACTTGGCAGAATAACAAATGCCAATGTCAGAAGAAAGATCTCTTCACCTGCACTTGATGACTTATTTATTTATTCATTAGAAATGTGGTGGTGTCCAGATTTAGTGACGGCACTTCAGCGTGTTCTGCCGTCCCAGCCTCTTCCCAAGTGCATTTTCCCCTCTTCCCAAGCGCATTTTCCTCTTTGCAAGTGCATTTTCCCTCTTCCCTCCCGTGCTGAGCTCTGTGATGCCACCGTGCCCAGAGACCAGGATGCCCCAGGGCAGGGACAGCAGCACCACGAGGACAAGCACAGTGATCATCAGTCTGTACCTGTCTTCAAAGGATTATGTTTGGTTCAGCCAGCTTTGAGATTTTGAATGAGAGATGCTCTAAGTAGCACTAAGCAATTTTCTCTCCCTCAAACCAAGATGAAGCCGCGAGCTCCTCACGTCTCCTCAGGCCCCTTGTTACTCTGCCATTTCCCCTCAGCAATCTTCTCATTCCTGACTCCGACATTCTGGCAGCCCAGCTATTTTCAGAAACTATTATCTGAGTCTGAAATTGTGATTTTTCTGCTGGGTCTTTTTTCCAAGCAAGCATTTCACTACCTAAATTTCAGCAAACTTCTAAGTAGATTCCTAGACTCTATTCTTATTTTTTAATTTTTCTTTTTTGCCATAAAACAAGGTGTTGACTGCACAATGCTGACTTCTCATTTGAGCTATTTTCTGAAGTACAGTTCTGAAAGTGCCTTCAGTACTTTTGCCTCAATTTGCTCAGCTTTTTATAAAATCTTGACAAATTTTTTCCTAACATTAAATAACAGATTCTTTGGATGTTCCAAGTTCAAAGAGGGTTTTGCGCTGCTGCTGCTGCTGATTCCAAGGTGCCCTAAATTGAGCATTTATTGAAAAGCCTGTTATGAATTTTGTCCTCCAAATTACTCCAGTAAGAGCAACGGAACTTGGCTGCCAAATTGCTTCCAAGGCTGAAGGATTTCTTTTGCTTCAAGATAGCCTGTAAATAATAACTTCAACCTGGTTTTTTTTAAAAAAACATAAATTATGCAAAATAATTCTACACCAAAAATAGTTTTGTTATGGACTTCACTGAGAACATACCGAGTTCCATCCCTAAGAGCCTATCACCTCCCCCATGCCTTTATCCTCAAGTTTCTTCAGAATTTACCAATGCACCTTGAGAACACGAGTAGCAAAACCAGAAATCTCTCATTCAGAACAAAAATTAGACATTTAAATTTCTTAAACATACAGAGAGGCATACACAAGATTAATCATCCAACAAAATGTTTCTTTATTGCATGAAAATACACAGGGTGGGAATGCAAACAAATTATAATTATTTGGACTCCTGTTAAACAGACTAGTGAGCCTTATAATTAGTAACATAATCACTTTAAGACAAATACACTAAATAAAATAATGGATCCTCAGCAGTGCTCCACAGAAAAATGCTAACAATTTATGCTTCATTAATTAGCTTGTTGCTTTATCAAAGCTGGGAGTTGGAACCTTAGAGAGCTGCCATCATTGGTGACCGGAGGATTCACTCTTGGTTGAACAGAGATGCAGGAGCAGAAAGGAGCTTTCATGGAGTCCTCACACAGCTTTACGGTCTGCTCGTGGAGATGTTGATTATCCAGGACAATGAATCAATAAAATTCATGTATTTCAATCCCCTCCTCCAAACTCCCCCCCTCACCAGCCCTAATTGATTTCTCTGCTGGCTAACGACCAGCCCAGATGCTCGCTGACTTGAAAACAACTGACCAGCACTAAACAGTGTTGTGGCCACATCCAATGAATCAAAGGGACTGAAAAGAGCTGGATAAGCTATTTTTCTGATATATAACCACAGATGCAACTACTTCTATTACTCAAATCGTAAGGCAAAGAATGCTTCATCAACTGACTGCCGGAGTTATTGGAATCAGCCACTCAAGTGCCACTTGCAGGCATTAAAAATTCTTCAGAAAATTCCACACTGAGGTGTTTTCATGTGTTGCCCTACATGGGGGAGATGGGGGGGAATAAGGAGCTGACACCACAAGGAATGGTAAGCAAGGAATGCCTGAAGCAGCTGTAAAGGGAAGGCAGAAGCAGGGCAGACCTGCAAGGCCAAGCAGTTCAGGCAGGAGCTGGGGCAGCAGGAACAGGCTGAAGCAGAGAAGCTGCCACAGGAATCACCAACATGCTAACCAGGAAAGATGCTCAAGGCTCAAGGATCAAACCTCACCATGTGCCAAGGTCACTTCAGAGAACACAAAAATGGTTCAGCGGTGATCTCACATTAGAAGTTCATAAGCCCATCAGAGGAATTTTTCTAATGAAAATTATTTTATTGGAAGAACTCTCCTAACGCCAAGTGGAAATCACAGATTTCAGCAAGTCTCCATTGAGAAACAGAAAATTACATTTGAAAACACCACTGAAAGTTAAAGGATTTATAAGCAATATGGGGGTCCTTAATGTGGGGTCTCATACCGCTACGTAATAGAGGAGACTTCCAGAACTGGGTTTTGCAATAGGTTTGGCATCATCCAGAAAAGATCTTCTGAAAGAAGAGTAGGTTATTGTCCTTGATAGAACAGGGTGTTCTAAGTAGTGTTTCTGTGTTTTTCATAGCATCACAAGTAACCAAGGTTGGAAGGACATCAATAAATGGGCTGGTGCAACCTCAGAATTTTTATTTGTTGGTTGCTCAGTAAATTGTCTATGACTTCAATTAGAAACACAAGTTCTGACTTTCACCCAGAACCACAGTTTTTGTTGGTAGAATGATTCCAGCAATACGGATGCTGAACGTAGCATTCAATATTTTTAAAGGTAGGAATGAAGAATTAGTTCTGAAAAACCTTCCTTCAAAAGACCCTCAGACAACACACATCACCAGCAGGTATTATTGCTCAAGTAACTCTGCTGGAGACAAACATTCCAGACCACCATTCTCAAAAATCCAGGTGCTCTCTGGACACACACGACAACTTGTGTTTTTTAAAATACTAAATGAAAAAGAAAATCCTGTCCTACTTAACTTTTTCTCACCCTTCTACTGTTTGAAAATAAATTGCCTGCTTTCAGACTCTGGCTGTGACTACTTTGTTTTCACCTCATCTGAATGTAACAAATAATCTTGGACACAGCTACAGAGATAAAAGACAGGAGAATTCATTTGTTCCACACAGATACAAGATGCTGGTGACATCTGCACCATGAGGAGTGCAACTGCACACTGGAAGGGAATCTGCTGCCTCCACAGGTCCAAACGCACCAATCCTGCTTCATTCATTCCTCTAATAATTGCATCAGTTTCCTGAACAAACACATAATGTTGCAAGAACAGATCCATCTTGACAACCAAGGCCAGCTGCATAATGCTCGTCTAAGTGGCAATAAGATTCATTAATTAGGTTGCTGCTTTAGAGTGTTGTTCCCCTGCAGCTATGCTCTGCTCAAGGGTATTTTCAATAGTATTGAATAGATGAAGCAATTACTAAGCAAAATCCACTAACTGATGGCCAGTGTCAGATTCCTCAGGCCATGCTTTCCAAAGGGCTCTGTGTGTGTGTGTGTGTGTGTGTATTTTTTTTTACTTGAATGAGTGATTGAATTTAAGGGAAGAAGGCAAAGGAAAGGCAAAGCAAAATTCCAGTGAGGCACAGCCTGGCGTTCTCCACATTTAGAGGGGAGATCTCTAAACCAAAACTCACCCTTGGCAGACACAACTAAAATGTAGAAGGGCTACAGGATATCTGACTGCCCATGCAAATCAGGTTATTTGCTATCTAAAAAAGAGCTTTATCTAAAATTATTTGTCCTCTTTAGTGACAGCAGTATAAGCAACTTGTAAAAATTGTAAAAACTGGATCCCAGCTGAGTGTTCCCTATTCAGGTGTCTGACTTGCAGGCTACTGTTTTATTCCAGTAATACTATTTTTATAACATGACATAGTTCTAAGCATTTGAATTAAATAAACACAGCACAAATATCTTGGCTCTACTGTAAACATGTGAAAATATTTTCTTGTGAATTGTCGGGTTGGCTTTTTTTTCCCCCTTTCTCCTGCTTCACTTACTATGATGTTTAGCCATGCCTCCTTAAAGTTGGGGCAAAAGTAAAAAGTTTTCAGCAGAAGCATTATTTTCAAAGTTCAAGATATCTGTAATTCTAACTGATCTTCCACCTGGCATTAAATCTTCAAAGAATGTCAAAAAGTATCTTAGAAATTTGAGATGCCTGGCTGTATACAGAAAAGGAACAGATGCACCTCTGTAATTTGCCCATAAATAAGTAAAAATGAATTCATCAACTTTTCAGGGATACTTGCATGCAAGCAGGCAAACATTCCTTTTTTCCTTTTCTTGTGTGTTTGGGGGGGTTGTTTGGTTTTTTTTAGAGTTTTAAAATATCTTTTGAACTAGACCTTACAGGGTGCTGGTAAAAATTGATGTGTTTGCTTTTAGAAACTTACTATGCAGCAGTGCCATCTCATAACCTTCTGCTACTGCCTTTGGACTCCAAATTCAGGGGGACCCATCTGCGGCAGTGAACCACACATGCACCCAGTACATAACTTCTCCCAGAAATAGTGAAAGCTCCGTCTGCAAGAGCTTTCTTTAAGGTCACAGCAAGTCAACTGCTGAAGAGAAGTTATCACCATAAATTAAACTATTCCTGAAACCCACCAGACACTCAACTCCCCAGTTCCCCCTGTGCCTTTTCATCTCCAGTTTTGGGTGTGCCTCTGAGAAGAAGTGCACGCCCTTCTCTAAGCATTCATCTAGCTGATCAAAGAAGGGAAAGAAGAGAAAATCCATAAATTTGAAAGACATTTAGCTGTAAGTTTATAATGGTGACAGAATTCAAAAGCCAGATTTAAAAATCAAGTTATGGCCAATCCAAAACCACTTAGAGCACCCAAGTTTGAACCTTCATCTTTATTCTTTACAGCTTAATAAACAGATTCTGACGACTCTTCTTCCAACTGATTTGACCTATTTCTTTAAAACGTGATGTAGGAGTAGCGGACTAAAGGACGCACATTTCAAAATATCCTTTAAAGTCACCCGTGCAGAAATGACGAACCATTCACAGCTTGCAAACTCCAGAGTGAGTTACACAGGCACAGGTGAGGAACTCGCACAGCAGGAAACCCTTCAGCCTGAGGGTATTCCCGGGTGTGACAAAAGCGAGTCTGGGTGGGTGATCAGATGGGGCACCAAGCTGATTTGCTCTCCTCAGTAGGCTGTGCTGGGTTCTGTAATGAGCCTCAACATCCAGCCTGAATAACACATCCAGGGAGGAATCTTTCACTCCCTCATCGAAGGCGCAGAATGAAAAGAAACAAAGGAATCAGCTGCTTTCTGCTGAAGCGTCCCGGTGCCAGTTACGAGGCTGAGAACGGAGGGAGATGTACATCAGTGGCTGACAGCACATGAGCTCTGCCACTGCAGATATTATTTCCCTTTATCTCGTGTCATGATACTGGCACACTTCTTTCCTCTTGCCTTGGTGTTTTCTAGTCCTCCTTCAGGACTGCACAACCGGACATGAAAAACTTCCAGCGCTATAGGAGTGGCTGTGCTGACCTGGGCAAGGTGCCAGCCAGCTCCTGTCCTGCTCTAAAGGCCACGTGTGTGATCACTGCCCCCCACCTGGCTCCAGAGAGATGCAAGCTTCCATTTCTCTTTTATTACTTTTTCCCATTCGTAGATGATCACGCTTGAAGAATCTTTTTCAATTACTCAGGTCTAGAGTCTGCCTTCTTCAATTTCTGTGAAAAAAACACGTCCTTAAAGACAACAATAACACAGAAACCCCAAACCAAAATCAAAAGATAACATACTAAAAACTCCTGAACAGATTTCTGTATCACCCTGCTCTAAAACATCATCTGAGTAGGAGACTGGACAGCTACTCAAAGGCATCTCCTGTTTGTTTTATTAATTATTGACATAAAGATAAAAGTTCGGAGACCCCACACATGGCCAGGATCCCACTGTGCCATATGCTTTATAAACTCAGGTCAGGAGAATAGTGATCTCCCTCTCAGAGATTATTTGCAATCTAAGAAAAGATTAAGAGGTAGATACAGAGGAAGACAAGCACACAACTGAACCTGTGTTAGTCAATAAGTAAAACCAAAACAATACATATTTAGTTTCTGGGTTGTTTTTATTTGAAGACATTTACTTCTGTCACATCCTGACAGAATGAATAGAAAAATTCATCACATGTACACCTGGAAAGGAGCAAGATGGTTGATACCTGACAGACATCCATCACTTTGCCACAGGTAATACACAAGTCCTCAACAGAGAATATACCTCATATCTGAGTTATGAGCACGCTCCCCTCCTTTTATAAGCTTTGATCAAGGAGACTCAAGAAATGTGTTCTACCACGCTTTGATTTCACTTGAGGGCTTTTTGTTATTTAAACAGTGAATAAAGATGACAGGCAAATAGTCTCATTAGCACAAATATCTTGTTTCCTGAAACTTCGGGCAATTTTTAAACATCTCCTGCTCAGTGTTATTATGAAGCTCTCCATTCCCAACCCTGAGCTAGTGTCTTTTGCCTGACACAAAGACACTTCTCCCTTCCATTTCCGGAAGGAAACAAGACATTCCTACCTTTCCCACCCCCACCCTCCCACGTGGGAGTGGAGGGGCCATGGGACCCCTGGATGCTCTCACATTCCAGAGGCTCAGTGGATTCTTCCAAGGTGAGGCCCATCTGCTGGGAGTCACCCAGTCCCCATTTGCAAAGCTCAAGGGTCAAAGTAGATTTCATTTCACTTGGCAGCTCCCTCCAAGGACAAGTCTCCCACCTGTTGGAAAATCTATCAGGGCTCTTACTAAACCTCATGTGTTTTGGTTCTCTGTCAAAATCTTGATATTCCCTTCTCCAGTAAAGATACAACAATTTCCAATATAGAGCACAAACAACCTCTATGGATCAGCAGGACTTTATGACAAGAAGATTCTTGTACTTTGCTAAGAATATGCCAAAATGAATCATGACAAACTTTATTAATGCATAAAAGCCATTACAGCTGAACTGCCTTCAGCCCGAAGTGTGAGGTGACAGAGTCCTCGTAGCACTGCGAGCTTATAATAATTGAAGTCTGAAAATATTTCAGAGAATAGCTGAAATACAAATTTATTTTTAAAGACTATATTGAATTACCACAGATCACATAAAAAGGGGGACTACAACTTACGTAATTTGTTGCTGAACTTTCAGCTCAACATTTTACAAAAGGCCATCTAGTTTTAACCTAGATAAGCTGGAAAGATTATTCAACTAATGTCTTCTCAGGAAGACTGCAGCTCCAGTGCTAATAAGGGAATTTAATTAGATGGACAAGCCTTGTCAGCAATCTGTTTCCAATACACTTAGTATTGCAATAGGTCTGGGAGTTCCAAGATCTGTAGAAGAAATCCACTACTCAAGTTAAAGTTCAAAAATATCTGAAAGTTTTGACTAACCAAGATGTAGGCTCGTGTTTTTCTGACTTTATTTGTGACACACATCATATTACCAACAATTACACCAACAGATGAAACCCCTGTTCCAAATGCACAGGCTGTAAAGTTGGAGCAGAACTGATTTTTCCCTCTGCATTGGTCAAGCTCTTTAATTCCCTGGGAATCAGCTGAGGACAACAGCCCATCCAGCAGTGCCTCCATGGGACACTCACTGATTCACCTCCTACAGCAGCAGCCAAAGCTCCAGGACAGCAGAGCTGCTGAGCACCAGGGCTCAGTACAACCCCAAACCAGGATCTCTTTTAGGGTATTTACAATAAAAAAGACATGCACACAGACCAAAGGCACAGAATATAAAAAATGAGCAAAGCCAGTACTTTCCAAAACTAGAGGGAACCAGCAGCCTGCCAGCAGGCTGATGAAACACCTGAGAAAAAGTAGCACAATCAATAACAATGCTGCACCTTTAAAACTAGCAAGTACAATGTGATCAATTCATATCTCAGTGAAGTAGCACAATAAAAATCTGCAACTACAATAAGCAAATTTAATGATACTTTATCAAGTGCTCACATTTCCAACCACTGTTGTTCACAGCAGAATGAAGCCTGTGTAAAAATATGTCATGAGTCAATATGGCATTCTGCTGAAAAGACCCACATCATTAAAATCTTAAATAAGCTTTCATTAAATAAAATACATGAAATTAGCTCTTTCAAAAGAATTTAATTAGTCAACACATGCAGGTTGAACTCACAATCTGCCATTGTGGTCTTTTAAGCTATTCAATTTCTTAAAACTTTGTCAGAAGAAGGACATTTTTTTATTGTTATTATTTTTATAATATGGTGGGAAAGCACAGTTCCTTTATGAAAGGACAAAGTATCCCTTGCAAACAGCAAGACATTTTCATTGCTGCTCTGTATAGAGCATTGCCTTGTTAAGGCAATTTCAATCATTTTACGCATCTTCATTAAGTCAGAGACATGGTTCAGCTTTTCACAGAGAAAAACCTCAGCAGCTGCAGAGAAGAGGAGGGACAACAGATTCTTAAACAGAAAAGAGAAATTACCAGTTATCTAGCTTGAAATGAAGCCTCTGGGAAGCCCCATCTGCAGTCTCAGTCATTACAAATCACAATAATTACATGAGCTCTCAGCCCATATATAAAATTTCAATACCTATGAAGAGCTGCAGTGCTGCAACGTCCACAACACAGAAACATTGCCAGCTCATTTTGCCAGGCTTCAGGCTACTTGTAACACTGAGAGAAGATGAATCAATAAAATGTTATCAGTAAAACAGTTTGATTCCTGCACAGTTAAGCGCATGGCCACTTCTATATTTCAATCCCCTCAGGTCAATATAATTTTACACAGCTACCCAATTCTCAGCAGTGAAATGATACTGGTAGATGTTTCAGATATTCTAAAGCACTTATTTTGGGG
>VWYI01040462.1:303544-321785 GCA_013399455.1 Anthoscopus minutus
GGAGGTGGGGCTGGGCTGGGGAAGAAAAAAGGACAAAAAAAAGAATCCTTGTTTCCGAAGTTGAGTTTTTAGATCAGTCTTAAATACAACTTTTTACCCCACCTCCAGCAAATCAAGTCTCTCTGAACAGCTCCTCAGCCAAATCCTGGGTGTCCTATTCACCCACGGCCTAAGATTAGGAAGAAAAACAAGTCAAATCTGGATTTGGCCTTTCTGCTGAACTCAATCTGAGATGTGAAATAAGATGTAATTTCTGCCTACTCAAGAAAATCATCCTATTGAAGCAAATTGAACTATTCACTAATAAATTCTGCTAGGTTTAGGCGCTACAAAGGCTGAAGAAACTCTAAATGCTCCTGACAAAGACTAACTGCACCGTTAATACAACATTTTGCCTCACACCCAGATAATTCTTCATGCATACTCTGAACTTCCAGCTTCCCACCTGGGTCTGCAATAAAATAATGCCTCAGGTTAATCACATACCCCCAGAGAGCTGCATTTTTTGCATAAATAAGATCAACAAGTGTGCTTCTAAACCCAAGGAAGAAATAATCATGCCTAATAAACTGCAGTGCTCTAGAGAGGGAATTCTCACAAGGAATCTCTTTTTAGATACCACCTTCCTTGACTTAACTTGGCATCCTAATGTAACAGAACAATCCTGTTACTGGACCAGCCATGGGCACTGTGAGGTCAAGAGCAACTGATTTCAGCTGGACAGGACCTTAGTCCCAAAAATCAAAAAAATACCCCTCAATTTTATTTCATTTCACTACTAATTTATTCTCATTTGTCTGCTTCATTAAGTCTTGCACTATAGACAATACCAGCGCACTCAAAGGCAAGAAACACTTCTTGGGATTTTTTTATTTTAATACAAGACTGTTCATTCCCAGATTTAGTTCTCAGCAAAACTAATGAACATTTTAATAACAAGATGATCTATAAAGTACCATCTTCTGTCCTGTTACAGCTCTTTTAAAAGGCTTACTTCATCTTCAATACTTAAAAGATAGTGCAAATATCTGATGAACAAAGTTCCCTGGTTTATGTGGTGCAATTCCCTTGTCACATATGTCTTATTGGGAAATTACATGCATTTCCCAATACTGGCACTAAATTTTTACTATTTTAAAAATTAGCAGAAAAGGCCCAATTGCTAAGAAATAAAATACACAAATGTATGGAAAGACAAAGCTGCACCAGCCCATTAATTTTTATATTTTGTTATATCACCAAAACTGTTCTCGTTACTTTCTTCTGACCAAGTTTCATAATTGCAAAATTCTCAGACAGTAAAACTTAAGTGATCTCCATACTCTGCTTTCCTCCTAAATAATGAGCCAACCACCACAGAGACACACAGGAGGAAGAAGCCTGTCTATTTTACTAGAAGCCTGAGCTCATGAAAATCCAACTGCATCAATCCTTCTTTTATTATTCTTTCAAACTTCCCGTATCAAATAACTTTCTTGAGCTTGGCTAGAGCCTTCTGAATAGAAATTCCACTGGGGAAAGAGGTTTTAGATTAACAGCACAATACATTCACAAATCAATAGATAAACCCTCTGTGCAGCAGCTCTGCCAGAGTCCATGAGAATAAACTGGGGCTCAGGAAATAGAACAAACCAATCAGAAACAAATTTCCTAATCTGCCCACTTTTGTTTTTGCACTGAAACCAGCAACATGAACTTCACCTCTGTATCACACCTAGAGAATTGTTGCCTGATGCTCTGAATCTAGAATACTTTTTATTTGCAAAAATACATTCAACTTTGTATTAAAACCAGAGAGTTTTGTGGTGCTTTTCTTATTTCTAAACTACAGAGATAAAGCTGAAATAATGCATATTATTTCCAAGATAACCACATGTGAGGTGCCCATCCTGATATAATGCAAGCCCCTTAAAGCTATAAAACAATGCAACTGGAAGTCAGGTTAGGGACAAGGGACTGAGTGAAGCTTACAGTGAAAATTCTTTAAGCCTGGTCTCAAGTTCAACACCTGGCTTAGACAGGATCAGCCTAAATTTTTCTCTATGCTGGAAGCAGGATGGCTTTCACTGGCTCTGTTTGACCTTTCTTCTCCTCATTAACAGTTGCTTTCTCCCTTTACCAGAGTCCCTTTTGCAATCACGAGGACTGGAGGGGAAAGGGTAAATCAGAGCAAGAGCAGGACTTGGCCAAAGGCAGTCAGGCCAATTTCACTGCGAGCTGCAGTTGAGGAGCCCAACTGCAGAGCACAGCAGAGCTGGCTCTGCTCTGCAAATACACAATCCAGTAGCTGCCAGCAAACAGAAAACATGCTTCTGCCTCTGCCCATGTGACAGCAGCAACAGGCACCCCAGCTCTGCAGGATGTGAACAGGGCACAGCTCACCACAAAGGGATTTCCCACTGCTCCTCTCTGGTTCAACTCCAAACCTGCTCATTAGAGAGGTGCACCTGTACTGAGACACAAAGGGAAATAGGATTCCCCCAAATTCTGGTAAGCTGGAACAGCTCTGATGGCACAAGGTCTCTGCCTCACTGGTGCTCCTGTTGTGTTACACTCATTAAATCCCCCATTTGTTATTATCCTGCATTTCTCTAAGGTAAATCTAAAGAAACGTTGCCATGACAAACACACAGAGCAGAGTTTTCATACTAACCTGATCCCCATGGTGTCCCTTCCCTCCATGAACATAGCCCCACTTTAGTCTATCTCAACATGACAATCAAAATATTTCCAGTCCTGCTGCTGTGAGCCTCACAAAGGGGCTGAGCGCCAAATCCAAAAATCCTTTGCAGCAAAGCAGAAGAGCTTTACACACAGCCAGACCTCTCAGATGCCATGGGCTAGGATACCATGTTATAAGGCTGTAAAACCATGGCCTGTGGATCCAGTCCAGCCTGCAGAGTAATTTAATCTAACTCACAAAGAAATCAGGAAAATGGCCTCTGCTGTGCTGAATCAGCAGTGCTGCTGGAAGCCGTGCCACCCTCTATCAGCTCGTAAGAGAGCGCTTTGTCCACGGTGCCAACTCTGTGTAGAGCAGCTAGCGGGCAGGAGAAAGGACCAGCAGGAATATTATGTGCCAGATTTTCAGTAGATGTAAGTCCAATGACTTAAGGAGCTGCACCAATTTACATCATTTCAGGATTATCAGGATTTACATCCAGTGGAAGCTTCACTTCTCTTTTTTGTCTTTTAATTAAAAGAATGGTGTAGACTTGGCAGCAGTACGAGCCTTCAAGAGACTAAGATTTGGGAAGGATGCTGAAAAAGTTTTAGGCTCAGGGAATGGCAATAAAAATATACAGTGGCCAAATTGAAATTCACAGGATGTATATAAATTCTGATCTATACATGAGCAATATATATAAGCATGTATTTTCACTCGTTACACTGGAGCTCCCTAAATATAACAATGGCAAAAGAACAGCAATAAATGAAAACTTTGTTCATTCAATCTGGTTATATATCACGAAAATCTATCAGCACAGATGTTATCCCTATTTATGAGTCACAACCAGCGCCAAAACAAATGCCATGTATTACTTAATTTTTTCTCCTAACTGCAAGTGCCAAAAAAATGACTGCCACTGGGATGAGGAAAAAACACACAAGTGGAAAAAAACCAGAGGGTACTGCTCCTGAAGAAGTAAGCCAACTAGGCAAGGTTTGGTTTGCTCTGGTTTCCAGATAAACTCAGAACAAGCGCAACATGTCTTGTGACCTCAGAGCAGTTTCTGTTGCTTATCTGCTCACCTCTCAAAGACAGATCCATCATAAACTTCAAAAAAACTGCCTAAAACCACCCTCAGAAAAATGCACACATCTCGCTTGTTACCTACTGATGCTGGGGAGAGCACAGATAGGAAGTGGGAATCTGGTGCCTGAGATCCTGAAATGGGGAACAGATTGATGCTTTAAGACCAAAAGTGAGCAGGACCTGTAGGTACGGCCACAGGCAGAACTACACACAGCTGCTCTTTCTGTGGCACAATGACCCACTCCCAGCCCAGCTGAGCCTTCAAAAACACTTAAAAATAGGCTTATAAATAAACAAGCCACTGTTACCAGTGCAGTTCAGCTGATGTGTTACACAAGAACTGCTCCAAAAGCCACCTCAGGACAGGAAAATTTAAGGCAAAAAGCCTCTGTATTGAAGGAATGCAGCCTCATTCCATCACATCTTTTTCACTACTCACCTTTGAACAGGTCAGTTTTAAATCTCCTTCTTCCAGTGAGTCCAATTTAAATGTGTTCTTCAAAGGATTCGGCAATTTTCTGAGTATTAAATTTTATACCTCCTAAGCTATTTATTAGCTGAGGAAGTACTTAATTGACATTCACCAGATAGTAACTTTTTTCGAGCATGTGTTACAGATTTTGATATATAACCTTGAAGGTTTTTTCTTTACCTTTTCTTGTTGGATTTGTCAGTTTGTTTGGTTTCTTGGTTCTTCCTTTTTCAGGACTATT
Organism: Anthoscopus minutus; assembly: GCA_013399455.1. Lineage (NCBI taxonomy): Eukaryota > Metazoa > Chordata > Aves > Passeriformes > Paridae > Anthoscopus > Anthoscopus minutus. The sequence continues at coordinate 308,015 of VWYI01040462.1, forward strand.
TAGCTCCCCTAAGAAGAGGTTTCTCAGTGTGCGGACTCCCTACAAATTTCTCCTGGAAGTGCAGACAGATATACTGCAATAAAAGATGGCTCACAAGGGATTCCAATGCAGATAAAAGGTCAAAAGCCCACTCAGACTGTTAATAAACTGTTGCAGAAATATTGTCTTTAAGTCAAATAAGCTTTAAGTCTCCATACTTTGCACCACTTCTGGCATTGTCCAGACCCAACATGAACCCTGGCCCAGAAGTTCTGTGGGGTGCCCAGGCCACCAGGCACGCACAATTCTTCCTACCCACTCTTATTTTAAGTTTTCTATTTTCTTTTTCCCCAGAACAGCCCCACTCCATAGATGTCAAATTCTCCCTCTTGCAGGTGCACTGCCAAGGGAAACAACAGCTGCAGAACTTTGCTTCATCACCACATCTTCCAGGCAATGAAACTTGCTCTACTACTGCACAGGTGAAATTGGCTGTGCCCCCACTGCTCCGTTCTGCTGCTCTTTAACAGGATACAGCCAACACTCGGTCTCAATTCACAGAAGAAAGGGAAAACAAAAGTTTGTTGTACTGAAAATACAGAAAAATTCCTGCCAGTGCCTCACCTGCACCGATGCCTGCCCAAACACCACAGTTAATTCCGCACCACAGGAACCTTCACGTGCCATGCCCTGGGTATTCCGTGAGCAGGGTGGGACTAAACCTCTGCCAGCACCAAGCACTGCCACCTGCCCACACTGCCCTTCTGGGAGGGTGGCAGAGAATTGCTGAGCTGGAAATGCCCTCTGAGACCATCAGCCACTCGCTGGCCCGTGTGCCACATCCTCACGGCTTTTAAATCCCACCAGGGATGGTGACCCCACCACTGCCCTGGGCAGCTGTGCCAGTGTTTAACAACCTCTTGGGTGAAGAAATCTTTAGAGTGCCCAACCTAAATCACTTCCTTTTCTCATGTCAGGCCTCAAAACTACCTGGTAGAACTGGAGTAGTTTGCTTACCAGCCTTTTAACTTTGAATTTCTCTTACATCTGAAACTCCAAGCAAACAAACTAACAATCTTTCTGGAAACTTTGCACAGAGGTAATCAATCTCCTATTCAGTTATTTGAACAGGCATCTAGAGTTCAGCATTGCAGAGATCACTGAACTTCTCCTGACAAGGGCCTTGCAGTTTAAAAAGAGGATGGGGAAATCTTTAAGTGCAATCAAAACATTTTTTATAGTTGCAATCCTTGAATATTCCATCGCTCCAAATCTTGCCTTGACCTGTAGTTTCTCCTTCATCCTATCAACCATACACATTTTTCTTCATCCTTAATCTGTCCCTTCTGTCCACAGGCAAAGGAAAAATCCAAACAATATGAAAAATCCCTTTCTTTTAATAATGCCATTTACCTCCATTGCTTTAGCCTGTACAGAGGACCAAAGGGAAGCATTGAATCAATTGAAAAATGTTCAGAAGCCCATAAAAAGGCAAATAAGTAAGAGTTTAATTTGCAAAATAATTCAGGAACAAAATAAAAACATTTATGGTTTACAGAGATGAGCAAAACAGTTGCCTTTCATGTGTAATTAGGTAAACCTGTTTTGAAGGGAGCAAAGCCAGCAGTCAGCAACATCAGGCTCCTAGAAGACAAGCAGCAGAGCACACAGGGTCTGAAACAATGACTTTTTCTGCCTCCCCAGGGAAGGATTTTCACTGGGAACAAAATACTGGAAATTCTCTAGTTTTTTTTCCCTTCTAAACTGAGATGCTCCAGATTTCAGCAGAGAAGTCTCCTCTCCAGCACAGGGAGCAGCAGGCATCTTCCTTTCTTCAGTTACCAACACACACAGGCATGATGGGCAGAATTAAAGAGATACACTAAACAGTGAAAATATGTGTGGGCTAGGCCTCCTAAAAAGCTCTGTGAATAACACACATCTATAAAAACAGGCACTGCAACACCCAGCTGGCCTGCGTAGGGTGAACACCTTGCTTTCTCACCTTCCAAAATGAGCTGGGAAATGGGAACACAGCTAAGGTGGAAATCCCCAGCCCCCAGTGGAAAGAGATTACAGCAGAGTCCATACTCCAGAGCCAGGTACAGCGCTGCCATTTATTGCTTCAGCTGGAATGGAATCTGCTCCTTCAGCTCACATTGGCACTAGGAACTGCTCTATCAATAAAAATGGCTTTCAAGGAGCAGTCCTCCAGCATCCTGAGGAAAACCAACCTGAACATTTTGTCCTGTAGCCTGGACATACCTCTGGTCCAGCAGTTGAGTTGGGGCATTTAAATAACCTAGTGAGCAGAGAATTCCAGCAGTCCTTCCCCTCCAACAGCAACAGCACTTTGGAACAGAAATTCCATGAAACTGGCCTAGGCTTTTAACCTGGAATGTCTCTAGATGGGGAAAATTCAAAGGTCTCAATGTTTGCAATTCTCGTAAAAGTCAGGAAAAGCACTGACAGTTGGAGACAATTGGAATTGTGTTTCTACAGATCCCGGTAGACAACATCAAGACATTAAAGGCTCTGTTCACCAAGCCACCACTCCAGTTTTAGCTTTGAAACTTTACCCAGGGCATGTTGTAATGGTGCATGGTCAGAGCAGAAGGCTCTATCACATGAGCTCTGCCACAGCCTGTTTTGAACTAGGTTTGTTCAATCCTTTATTAACAGAACAGATAAAGGAATGCAGCATATGCTTGTTACATCTGCAAACCATACAAGCAGGATGAAACAGCAATGTTGTTGGATGTTAAGATCAAAATTCAAAACAATCCAAACCAGTCAGATAAGGCTGATTATAAAATAAAAATAAGATGTAATTCAACAGAAGAGGAGCAAGGTAACACGATTCAGCAGGATTAATCAACTACACAGATAGAAAATGACTGGGTAGGTAGCAGTTCATCAAAAAAAGATGTGGGAGGTTATATTGGATCACAAGCTGAACATGAGTCAACAGTATCACACTGCTAAGAAAAAAAGCAATCATCACATTAGATGAGTATTGCCTGCAAAACAGGCAAACTAATACTCCCTGTCTGTTCAGCACTGTGAGACTTGGCTGGCAGCATCACATCAACCTGGAGTACCATGTTAGTAACAAAGACAAGGGCTTAGAGGAGGGAGCCAAGCATCACACACAAAAGGCAACAAATGAGAGGTTCAGCATAGAAAACCCGAAAATAAATATTTTCAGTAGTGCTGGGGGAAGAAAAAAAAATAAAAATCAGCAACTGTTCTGTGTGTCCATGACAAATATAAACAGGTTTAAATTGCATCAAGAGAGCTCCACTTAAACTCAGAGGAAGGAAAGGGAAGAAATGTAATATATTAGCTTTGGTCCCCAGCAATGAATCTTCAAGCCCCCATCAGGGACAAATCTGTTACAAAGGAGCTGCTCCGGCCCTGGGAAAGGAGTGTGCATGAAAAATCCTTCTGAGCTCCTCCAGCTCGAATTCTGATCCCAGCAAACACCAACACACAGGTCTAGGTGACACCACAGACAGCTCTTGGTAAAATCAGTGAGACTCACTGACAGAACCGTGCCATTTATACAGAGTTATCTCTTCACCCCTACTGACTACATCAGGAACAAACAGGTTATTACATTTCATACTTTAAACCAGTCCTGACTTGAACTTTATCACCTGTAGCAATTTCTTTATTTTCCACCATCTTCCCAAGCTTGCATGTTTTTATTTCATATACCAATAACTCCAATATGCTCTTCTTGCTACACGGTCAAGTAACAAACATTTGTTTCACTGACCTGCCTTTTATGTCTCTAGACATGAGGTGACAGAGCTGGTACATAGCTCTGTATAGAACAATTCTTGTAATCTTGACTATTTATCTTTGGATAATTGCTACATTCATAATTATTTTAAAGAAAATTTTGTTTAATAAGGATTGGAATTACTACAAGACAAATTCACTGTAACAATTTTAGACGAAAAGTAGTTTTTGTGACTAACCTCTGAACTGCTAGGAAACTGTGATTTATAATAGGCATAGTAATAGCCTTTAATGACTGCAGTGCTTCTGGGTATGGATGAAAACAGACTGGCTCATTTCAAAGCTGAAAGGGCATCTATTTTACTTTCTTCTCCTTCATGGGTGGCCCATACATATCCTCAGGGTCCTTGGAGGAGCTTCCAACACCCCGACTGTGCGCTGCTCAGAGCGGCTGCCATTACCACGCTGGTGCTAATGGGCTGCAGCTGATGTGGCCCCTGCGAGCAGCACAGCCCTGACCTCCTGCCACGGGCTCTCTGCTACTGCACCCTGGCAAGTGGGGAGCAACACTGGCAGCAGAGCAGCGAGGGCACGGCAGAAAAAAAAATGAGAATTTTGTATTGGAAGGGAGCAGGAAATGGGAACGTGGATGCTGCAGCCTGGGGTCACAAGGCTCCCAGTGACAGTGCAGCCCATATGCCAGAGCATTTGCCACTCTCCGCTCCCTCTGTGCGACTGCAATCCACAATTAATAAATAAATTACCCATAATGAACATAAACAAGAAAAATCACAAGCCTGTGGCAAAAAGATCTTGTTCAGCCCAAGCGTTTCTCATGTCACAGAAAACTTGCTCAGGAAACAAACATCCTCATGAAAGAAGCAAAGTAGCTGGTTGTAAGACAAATATTTTGGCTTAAACGGTAACTCTGCATGTTCTCTTTCATCCGACTAAAAATAAAGAGGAAACTGCGTGTTTTTCATTGTAAGTGTAACATTTCTTTATGCCAGGAGACAAACTATGCCTAGGTTAAGTCTGGACATTAATGGAAGCAAACGGCTGAATGATGGTCCCTGGTGTTTCAATTATTCCCTCTTTAGAGGTTGTGCTTCCAAGAAATTAAAGAAACACAATTTCCCAGTAAAGACCATGTTTTGCAGGCTGTTGCAAATGCTTTTACTTAAAGCTGTATGATTTGTATTTGAAGAAAAGCTCAGTTCATCCCTCTGTCTTTTCATCTATTCACCTGCAAAGTGTTTCCCAGGGTCAGACCTCCGAGGAGGCTGCAGAGCTGCTTGCCCAAGCCCCTGCTCAGCACAGGGACAGCCAAAGCAGGCTCCAGCACCTCGCCCAGGTGAGTTCCAAGCGTCTCCAAGAACAGAGACTTCATGGCATCTCTGAGAAACTTCCCCCAGTGTCTGACAACCCTCATGCTGAACGTTTCTTCCCACATTGAAGTGCAATGTCCTGCATTTCAGTATTAGGGGCCATTTTCTCCTGCCCTTCCTCTGTGCACGTCACCTCAACACACTCTCACAAGGAATTTATATGCAATTCTAGAGTCTTCTCCAGGCTAAGCAATCCCAGCACTCTCAGACTCTCCTTTCAGAAATACTACTAAATAAATATTAAAACAAAATATCTAAAACGTATCATGGCATCCTGAGCAGTAAGCAAACTTTTCCACGGCAGGGCTGGCCAAGGACATTTCTAGGTTTTACCTGGAAAAGCAACCCTGAGGGTCACGTGGGCACCAAAAAGAAAACAGAAAGTGAAGCCGTCTTTCTCTTCAGAATCTCTGGCTATGGCACAAAAGGTTTACATACACAAGAAGGGGCACAGATCAGTTCCATCGAGCCTGCAGAGATTCCTCCTGCAGTGCTCCACATCAGACCCTGAGATCTGCCTGGAATCACAGTCACAGTCCCCCCTGTCAAAGCTGGAGCCCCCAGAGGCAAGGATTGGTCTTTGCTTTTCTAACACCACTTCCTGGTGTTAGTTCTATTTCCATTTGCTTGAAAATAAAAAATTCCACTTGATACAGTGATGGACCTAATTCTGAATACACAGGAACCTCACATCAAACAGAAACTTCCTTCTTCCCCTATGTTACTCAAATTCATTCTATGAGAAACATTAAGCAGCAGATTTCCAATGAAATCCTATCCTCTGTAGTTTTAATCTCTTCTTGCCCTTCAACTAAGACTTTTAAGTATTATCCATACTGCTAAAATATTCTGTGAGCTGTGCACATGGCCCATGCTGCAGTGAAAACAAGAACTTCCCCAGTTTGAGTTTGCAATGAAATAAGATCCCTCTAAAAAAACATGAGACTCATTTCCAGGGTAGAAATTAAGGCAGAAGGAGGCCTGCACATAAATATCAATGAAACTAGGCAATGAGAACTGGCATTAGGTCAATGAAAATTAGGCAAGAAAGTATTTCACTGCTAGAATAAATAAGTTTCAATTGCCACATGCAAAAACCATGATTTCCAGAATGCTTTCAGCATCTGCTCTGTGAGATCAGAGCTCATGAGCTCTGTCAGCAACAGTCAATTCCTGTATAAAGAACTGACTTTAAAATTAACATTTTCCAACCTCAAAAGACCTAAAATGATCTGCTTAGTGCTCAAAACAACAGGTATTTCACAATAAATAACTAATTGATACTGTTCCAGACACAGCTTATTTCCTAAAAGCCTAAGCATAAATAAAGAAATGAATAAATTATTCAACAGAAACTGTTGTTTCATCTTCTTCCTTAATACCTATTTAGAATGCCTAATTTGAAGCAGCACAATTCTCTTACAGAAAAATCCCTGTAAAAAGAGAGTAGAAGATTTATTCAGATAAAAATCAGTTAACTCCCCAGAATGCAAAAAAAATGTAATTTTGCTTGGGTTTGACGAATTTGGTTCAAAGCTCTGAGCTAGAAAGCAATACATACAGTTATTAAACAGTGTAAGGGGATTAACTCTACAGAGTGTTATTGACTACTCCAGTCTCATTAGCTGCAATTTTATTTAGATAAAAATGTCATCTTAAACATCATTTTTGTGTCAGAAGTTAGATCTGAAGAGCAACATTAAAAATACATAGGCATCAGCAGATCCCCTGATCTGCAAGAGCTCTGTCTGGGGTCTCCCCTGGAACTCGCAATGGAAATCATGGTTTTGGTTTGCAACAGCCCCATCACGAGAAACTGCTTTTAAAAGAAGTTGTCCTGCAGAATGTGAGAAGTGTTTTCTGAGAGGCAGCTTTGTTGGAGCTTATAGGAGCTGATTCCTGTCTGCCTCTCTTTCCTGCACGAAAGGAATGAAGAAAGGTGAGGGTAAGAGCTCTGGGCTGCCGGTGGGTGCTCTCCTACTTTCAGATCTTATTAGGGAACTGTAAAGCTAATTAAGTGTACAATAACTTCACTAACTGCTTTTCATGCAGAATCACAGACCAGAAAATAATGAAAACATGAATGGAAAAGCCTCTCTGCTGTTTTCATCTCTGGCCAGCTCGGGGGAGGCACTGGCTATTCCAGGAGACTGCAGCGGAGCCGCTGCAAGCTCCGAGCAGCCCTAAGAGGTGCTCCAAGAACCTCACCAAACCAGAACAAATCCCAGCACTCCTCAGGCTCTTCCCTTTCCAGAAGCACCCACGGGACACACCAGAGGGCATCTGGAAGACACAGACATGGCCACGGACAGGGAAGCCTCAGACATCCACATCACTCTCCAGAGACAGACAGACCCTGGCCTGCCTGTGGGAACCAAGCTCCTGCCACAGTCAACAGCAGATAGGTACCTGGGTATTATTTTCTAGACTCTAAACCTAAGAAAAGTAGGAAGCCTTCACCATATACAATATTCTCCACTATCCCAGGGAGATTGTGGATGCTGAGGTTCACTGGTCTATGCAGTCAATATTTTCTAAACAGTATTTACAGCCTTCTTAAGTTTTAATATTGGATGTGGTGAGGGCTAAAAAGGATGGAGATTTTGAAATCTCAGTGGAGAGAACAAAAAGCTTTTGACCATGATGAAATCCTACCTCTGAAAAACTTACAAGAGAATCTCCACAGTAAATGTGGAGATTCTTATAAGTTTTTCAGATTAAAAAAAAATAGGTATTCCAATAAAGCTTTTAACTAAAAATTATACTAGTAAAAAAATCCTAGAATGGAATCAATTACATTTTTATGTATTTGCATGAGCTTGGCTCCATTTGGTTTCATGCACTTGCTTAGAGCAGAACATGCTGGCAGAGTTCACCTCCCCACATGAAAATAAACTGTGCTGCCACACATCTGTCCCCTAACGTGGCTGCTCACACGAGTGAAGCTCCCCTGCTCCATCTGCACAGGCACTGCCCGAGGTGGGCAAAAAACCACAAAATCACTGCAGGGGAAGGGATGCACAGAAAGCACAAAAAAGTGGCTGTACCTCTCATCTGCTTGTGCTTTCTGCTGTGATTACTTTGTTTAGGTGTTTCTGAGAGGTGCTGGAGCCGTGGTGGGGCCACACTGGAGAAATAATGCATTCATCACCCTGATGTCATTCCACCCACTCCCAGTCGCCACAGTCTCACAGTGTACCAATTAAACCCCAACTTCTCACACCTTGAAAAATATCTTTTTTATTAATTATAAGCTTTAAAAATACTACAAAAAAAATCAAAAAGGGCATAAAGCCAGTAGCAAGAAGATCATATTGCACAACACTTTCAGCATCCTACTTCTTCTTTCCTTCCCCAAGAGGCTGCTGCACTTCATCACTCCCAAACACGGAGCTCACATCAGGAATCAGATCCCCTGGGACACTGCTGTACTGCTTCAGTGCAGCCCCAAACCTCCCTGCTCCCCACCCCTCAGGAGCAATGTTCTCACCACGTTAAGTAAACATGAATAATGAACAAAGAGGAAAAGATCCCCGTGCTGCAATCATCCTCTACCATACTGCAGACACGGAAATCTTTCCCTTAGGCTAAAGAAGAAAATACTTAGCAAAGCTATCTTAAACATTATCATGCATCAGTAATCAAAACTAAGTTTATTATCTTGCAAACAAAAACGAAGACAAAAAAGTATAACACATTACACCCCAGTAGCTTTCATTAGGAGATGCAGAGATGGAATTTCTGAGAAAGGCACTGGCTCCACAAATCACCTCAACTACCACCCCATCATCAGGCCATAGTGTTGGCAGTGATGTGCAGCGTGTGGTATTTGTGGCACTACTAGGGAAAACTATTTTAAGTCTAATTAACATGAAATTTTTAGAATGCAGATGCTTTTCATTTATACATAAAACAAAATGCCGTGACATTTCTCCCATCCATTTATCATAAACAAGTTAATTACTGTGTAACAAATAGCTCCTGCTAGAATCTGTATGTTTTAAGCATGTTAGAGAGCTGACTCAGGCAAATAAGATGAACCACAAAGTAGTAGCTAATAGCTTACGGCATACTTATAATAAAACAATGACTCTGTAAAAGCTCTTGTTGTCAAATTAAGGCTAAGCTATTTCCATTGGAATAAACCAATTACAAGCAGTCATTATCTGTTTAACTTGATTCAAACCTAGAATACTATAAACACTTTCATTTTGATGCATTCATAACAGTGCATACATTTGAGAGCTGGATATTGCAAAGCTTAAAAGGGAAGTGTTGGGTTTATTTACTGCCACACAGCTCATTCTGAACCAGGGAACATCCAAGCTTCCCCACAGTGTGGAAGAATTTCACCATCATGCTGAGGTCTGCATGCTCCCTGATTTCTGATGGACAAATCTTTAGGGATAAACTGTCCCAGGACTGCCCACCTCTCCTTGTCCTTACAAGGCGAGCATTATCCATAAAACCCTCATGTCTGCTCCGTGAAATCCCCCGACAGCCATCCAAGCTACAGACACGCTTTTGCCACCCCCCAAATTCCATGAAAGCACTGACAGGTGAATTTCTGCCTGCTTTTTCTTTTTAATTCAGGAAAACAGTCCCATTTGGCCTGCAGATGAATTACTGAATGCTGATGAATAAGATGGTGGTAGCTGGCAGCAGAGATTTGCGTGGTAAGATGGTGTGAAATAGTACATATGTCAATCTATCAAACATGATAATGTAAGCAATCTGAACCCATTTTTGGTCTGAACTATTGTACAATACTTCACCCAGATGGAAGAAAAGAGATAAACATTTTATGCTTCAGACACATCAAGTGCTAGGAAGTAAAATTAAACCTAAACTGGAAAACTACCAATTTTACATGCTAGAGTATATATAAAGAACAACACAAGCATGAAGAAGAATTTTCTCACCCATTATTGTATAAATTAATTAGATATATTTGCTTCCTATGATAAACAACAGCATGTATTTGACTGTAGATTAAAAGGTGCAAAGATGATAGTTTACTTATTAGCAAACACAGCACTTGCACTTTTTTTCCTTCCTCCTTTTGTTGAGAAAACAGTTTTAAATCATGGAACCAGTGACAGTGTTATCAGGACATGAATCTTACAAGTGGGGCATGGATACATAATGTCCCCAGGGTGAGTAAAGCCCTAAATCAGAGGCAGGTTTGCCATGACTAATGTAAAACTACAACTGGTCCCTAAAGGATGAAATCAAATAGAAATATATTTTCATTCAAATCAACTTGACAGCCTGTGTAAATATAATTTCATATTTAAAAATCAGCAGTTAAACCAGAAATGAAATGACAGCCACTGCGCTGCTTTAAAAGTCAAAGCCATCTATTGCTTCTGCACAGACCCTTCTGCTCCATCCCTGATGTCCACCTCCATAAACACAGCACAATTTATCAAGCACTAAACTGCAAAAATCCACTCTTCTGAGCAAATGTATTTATGACACGGCTTTCTACAGTACTCAGAGAACATTTTTTATCAAATAATTTGAAAAGCTAAAAGAGCATGAAATCTACTCAGTTTCCAAGCTGACCCATAAAGCTTCCTTCACGATTGAGAAAAATTGCTACAAAGTGTGTAAACTAATGGTATTGGTTGTATAATCTTGAGCTTGTCCATCTCAATTCCCTCTTTGCTTACCCTTCAAACTAAAAATAAACTCCCCAAGGTCTACTAATTAATGCCAGGCCAGTCAAGAGAATTCCTGAACAGCAACACTAAGACAACTGGGCACAGAAACAAAAGTGGTTGCCAGCTCATGCAGAGCAGAAATGTCCAGTCCTGGACTCTGCTGAAGCCACAGAGAACACTGACAACTCTCTCTCTCTTCTGAAAAAAAATCCAAGTAACAGAGCAGGTGTTTGCTATGGAGTAAGACAGAAATCCCAGCTTTCTGGCAAAGAGCATGTGAGCAAAATGTACCCAGGAAAACACTGCAAAGGGTTTATAAAGCCTTGAGTAGGGCACCAAGCTCTGATGTGCTCCCCAACTTCCTGGGGTGCTGTGGGGAGTGGGATTCTGATATTCAAAAATTCTCGTGGAACAAAGTATTTTTCTGTGTCGTGTAATTATGAAGTTTAATTATTTTTAACTTGAAAAGGAAACAGATCAATACATCGGATAATCTATTGTTATTTGGATTACGAAGACATCTTAAGAGTTTGCAATCACAAAAGTGGTTATAATCCTGCAGTTACTATAAAGCTAATTGGTAGTTTCTTTTTGCCTGTGTTTTCATGTTGTCAGTGGGGCAGTAATGAAAATGAATGCCACATTTGTGAACAGAATGTCTGTAGGCTTGTTTACCACATTTCTAACAACAACGTCTGCTTTATCATCCATTTCAAAGCAGAGATAATTTAGGGATCTTTGAATTTCATACATAAAAATACTTTCTAAAATATCAGATGCAGAGTTCCTTCAGACAGGGTGGGAGTGGGAGACTCAAGAGTGATGACCTCGCACAGTGTAACAATCCACCTGAAGCAGACAGCACGTGGACTTGGAATGATTCATCTGTATTCAAAACTGTGCTCAGGTAAACCACTTAGTGTTTCATCCTCCTACAAACATAATTCTGCAGACAATTTCACCACCAAAACCAGCATCTTTAAGCCTCCTTTCACCTCCTGAAAATACAGTTATTGCAGAAGCTATTAAGCTTTTTATTCCACTTACCTTTGAGTAACTTCTGCCCTTCCATGATGTTCTGGGAGATGAATGCTGTGTAGTCTTGTTCTAAGAAGCCAGGCTTGCATGTGGGTCTAACTGTAAGATCCCCATTGTATGCCTGCAAAAACAAAACAAGGAAAATGCACACCATGACTTTTGTCATTTGGTAAAACGTTTTGCATCCGGTGATGAAGTGTTTAGGCAAGAGCAAACCTGAACAGTAAAGCAGTGTGCAAGTAGAAGTTGCTTGTGTTAAAGTGCCTTTCTGTTGGAGTGGGTCCATACTGTAGCTGCAAAAAAATAAAATGGGCCAGCAATAGTTGCCTGAGTACAAGAGAGCATTGTTTGTAGGAAGGCTGGAATACTGGGCACTGTCAGAAGAGAGGAGGAAACAAAGAGCAGCAATTCATCAAGGCGCTGCGCTCGCACTGGAGACACGAAAGGCCTGATGCTGCACCATCCAAACCACCGAGCTCTGCTGCTGAGAACCTGGGCAGACCCGGCACGGCAGGGGAGAAACACGAGCCTGCGACCAGGGGAGGACAGCCTTCCTTCCCCTTCACCCTTGCAGCAGCACCCCAGGCTCTGTCTGCTGCTGCCTCTGGGACTCTCCAGGCTCTGCCCTTGCCCCGGCAGTGGGAAGGGATGGAGGGGATCCCAATTAGAAATATAACAATGCACAGAACCGCGCACAACGTGCCAGCACCCAGAGGGAAGCAGCCAACGAAACACTCAGCTGCGACTTTTGACTGAGCAGAGGATCCAGCCCCGCCACAGGGACAGGGCAGTCCAGTCACAGCAGCTCAAGCTCCTTGGGATTCCCCGGCAGGGAAGGTCCCGGACCCCAGCTCCAAAGGAATTCGCTGACAGCACACAAGCCCGTGATTTATGCGTAGCGACTGCCAGGTGATTTACGCGCTAACAAGTGCTGGTGGCAGGGGATTTCTAACGCGCCCGGGCTGTCGGCAGAGCCAGCCAGAGCATCGCTTAGCGATGCCGGCGGCACCTCCGCCGCCTCCAGACCGGCCGCGCCGGCTGAAGCCGGGGGACCGGGAGCGACGCTTCCCCGGCAAAGTGCAACTCCAGGCGCGCACCTGCCTCCCCGGGGAGCACCGCAGCCCCCGGGCCCTCAAACACTCCCGCACACAGACAGCGCTGCGTTACAGAGACAGGAGGGGAGAGGAGAGAAGGGTCCTTCCGATGAGCTTAGTAAGCAGAATACAAGCCGATGTATTCGGTTTAAAATCACGCTCGGGAGACAGATGCCAGCTTCTGCATGGGAAGCGCAGGGAAGCGGAGGCTCTGTTGGACTCTGACCGTGGCCGGCAAGATGTTGCCATTAGGAAAGGGTCTCACCCAGGATAGCGGGCTTTCAATCTGAAATCGCCCCATTATTAGAGCGGAGCTCGCTGCACGAGAGCGCATCGGGTGCCATTCCTGAGCATCCACCGGCCTCCACGAGGCTCGGGACATCCTCACGGATTCAACTTGGCACCGGGAGATTGAGGCAGAAAAATAAGCGGCTCTTGTTCCCGCAGCCAGCCTAGCCCGAAACCCAACAGCCGCCCGGCTCGCTCTGTAACACTGCAGCCATGCGTTCAGGCGCTTGTTGATGTTCTACAGAATCCCATCAATTTCAGGCGGCGTGGGAACAAACCCTAAAAATTTTAAAGTTTCAGAGCATCACCCTCCTTCCCGCCCCCAGCATGCTCGGTGGGTTTCCGGGCTTGTGGAAATAAAAGTTAGGGGCTGCAGTAAGGGGCTCGGCGGGGTCGGAGCGGCCGCGGGGCTCGGAGCGGCTCCGCGCCAGACGCGCCGCTGCCCCCGAAGTTTCTCCGGCGAGGCGCAGCGCGGAGGGCAACTTGTACCCGCACCGCAGCAGCTCAGATAAACCCCAACAAGAAAAAACTGCACAGCGGCAATTCGGTTTGTTTTCTTTTTTTTAAAAAA
>VWYI01040462.1:322225-402936 GCA_013399455.1 Anthoscopus minutus
GGGCTGGTGCGGCTTGTGGGATGGATGGGGCTGGGGCAGCTGGCCGGATGGATGGGGCTAGCGGGGCCGGTGGGGGTGCTGGGGCTGGTGCGACGGATGGGGTGGATGGGGCTGCTGGGGCGGATGGAGCTGAGGGAAAGGGATTCGGCGGCGCTGCCCCTGCCTCTCTCAGCGCCCTGCCGAGCTCCGCCACCCGCGGGAGCCTCGTCTGTCCGGAGAAGAAACTTGCATGTCCAAATTGTGGCGAAAAGCTGGAGTGTTCGTGGGAGGGAACTCCAGAGCAGCCAACCGGTGTATGCAGAGATGGTGGAGGGAGATCGTGGAGCCGTCAGGGTTCACGTCTTTAAGGCCGGTCAGAGCACGGTGCTGATGATGCCAAGGTTGTGATTTGATCCTGGCCATTCGCTTCAGGGTTGGATTTGAAGATCTGTGCCCCTTCCAGCTGAGATTGCCTGATCCAACCATCAACCCAGCACTGCCGCTGTCACCCCCAAACCATCGCCCAGCACCACATCCCAGCACCTCTGAGACACATCTAGAGATGGTGATTCCACCACCTCCCTGGGCACCCTATTCCAATGCCTGACCACCGTAACAATGAACATTTTTTTAATGTATAATCTCAGTCTCCCCTGTCTCACCTTAAGATCATTTCCTCTAACCCTATTTACATGTGCCTGCAAGGGAACAAGCAGCATATCCAGAGGAAAACTAAGACAGCCCTGGAAAGATGTGCTCAGTGGGCAAAAAACTAACATGGCCAGGTGAAAACCAAGTGTATCCAGTGAGGAAGTGTAAATGTGCTCACAGGAAGGATCTGCACCCAGGGGTTCATGAGAGTATTGTGGGGAGAGCATAGCCCAGGCTGTGAGGCAAAGGTGGTGTGAGGAAGTAGTAGTAAATCTCTAAAAAATAATGTACTGGGGAGGAAAAAACTGATATATCCAGAGATGGAAAACTCAGGATAGGGTAGATAAATGGGTAGTGCCAGGATTGCCTCCTCAGCCGTATCTGTGAACCAGCCTGGGCCTGCTTTTTTTAGAGGAAAATAGGCTTGTCAGGCCTAATCCACATCCACATCAGTAGCAGAGGAAGCTAACTCCACTAAACTAGCAAATTTCTGGTGTAAAAGACAGATCAACGCAGGGTCAGAAAGTGAAACTTCAGTCACAGAAAACTGAAAGCAGCAGTTTCAAGCAGAGTGTGGCTCCTGCTCTTTTCCTACAGCAGGACCCTGGCATCCAAATCCCATCCTTTTCTTTTCCAGCTCAACACCACAAATAGGAATTCCCAGGCACGAGTGCTTTGTGCTTATAAATCCGGCAGCAATTTGCATAAATAGATGCATATTATCTGATGTACGTGCAAAATCAGACATTGCAGCTGAAAAGTCCGGCCATTAAACTATTCTGTTGGATTTGCACGTTTCCCAAGGAATGAGACACATAAATCCACTGGCTGCATCTTTGGCTATTGAGTAGATTTAATAGCATTGTGTTAACACCTAGAGACATTAGTGAAGAACTGAGGCCTCATTGTACTGAGCTCTGTGGACAAGAATAATGAAAAGATTGTTCCAACCCCACAAACTTACAGTCTTAGTGGATTATGGGGTTTATTTTGTTTTTAAACAAGTATTTCTGAGTGTGTTATAAAACATGAAATAAATACCATCATTGTACTGAATTTAATGTAGACACTTTTATATGAAGCACTTCCACAGAGGCAGAAATAACTGAGTGACACTATCACAACAAAAATAAATCCTTATATATATTAGAGAAAAATCTAAATATTTTTCCGTTTGTCTTTATCCTCAATTTCAACATTTGGAGCAGATTGTTCCAGGTTTGAGGGCAGTTGCTATTTAAATAAAACTAAAAGTGCTCTGAAGACTACCGAGTATATTTTGGATTTGGGCAACTACAGTGTGGATGTCGTTTTTCAAATACCCATGGGCAGTTATTTTGACTCTTGCTGGACTACAGATGTTGCTGTGCAAGTGTTTGCTCTGCTTGATAACTTTCCTAATATGACAAGTTCTACAAGCATTATCAAAATAAGTCTGACACCACAACAGATTGTGAAGAAAAGGCAGAGCAGTAGTGAAAAAAAAATAGAATTCTTCAACATGTTTACAGTTGATTTCTACTGATGGCAAATTGACTTTTTTCCCAAACTAGTTTGCCATCCCGCTTTTCTAAGCTGTGGTAACAAACTCTGCTCGAGGAATGAGGCTGAAATGGAGATGAATTCTCAGCTGTATTTTCAGTATCAGTGGCCAGTGTGAAACAGCAGGTGCCTCCCAAAGCGAGGTGTTTCCAGAAGGAGCAGAGGAGAATCCAGATCCATGTTCAGTCAGGGGAAATCTCTGGTTCATGTGTGTGGTTGCTTTCACTCTACCATTTTCCTCCAACTCTTGACACTCCCATTAATTTTGGAAGGAATTACAGTTTTTCTAACTGATTAGCTACCATTTGAACAACCTCCTTGTTTAGCAGCACTTCACATGAAGTGCTTATAAAATATCTTCCTTCAGATCTTTATGGAAAATTTAAAATATGCCATTTACATTTTTGTACCTACAGAACTTCTCCCAAACTTTCAGATTGCAGGCCTGAGCTGGGCCTGAACATATGTTATTTGGGAGGGTTTGCTTCCCTTGGAGTCTGCTGGGAGACTGGTTAGGAATTGGTGTTCTGGCACTAAAAGGAAAGAGGAAGCTCCACCATCTAAGAGAGGAATGCTACAAGATCTGGGGCTGGCGGATGAAGACATTTAGGAGTGTACACATGCACAGTAACTTGCTAAACACCTCAAGAGCAAGGCTGCTGATCCTAGGAGGCATCTTGCTGTACTGCACAACACTCAGGAGAATAAAAGGCTCATAGATGAGACATCCACAGAGCTGACTGTGCCAGGATAACGAGGAGCACAAAGCACACAAGGGATTTTCTCCCCCTTGATGTACACATGTAATTCCTATTGACAGCAGTGGGAGCTGCACATCCACACCAAGGGGACAGTGGAACCCTTCGTGGTGGAGATGAGTATCAGATGTGAGCTGTGTGACCATGGAGAGGGAGCCAGGGAGAGGGAGGTGTGATCACTGAGGGACTGTACAACATACAATAAAATTGTCAAGCAGCCATCAAGTATGTGAAAGCATGGGAATAACAAATTAAATGGACAGGAGGTGAGAAAGCAGAATCTCCAGAGGATTTTGTCTTCCTAGCTTAGGGCTGATATCTGAATTCCTTATCTGGGAAATATTCCCCCTGGCTTAACCCGTTTAATTCTCTGACAAGTAAATATTTCGCTGAACTTGAGTAAATAGTTGTGGCCCAGATGCCAAGGATAAAAAGTGGTTTTATCAAAAACTGTGATAAACAAGAAGAAATGAAATTAATACAGTGTGCAGACCTTCCTGTGAGTTTCTTCTCTATGATCTGGTGATTCTTTCTTTTCAAGTAGGAGACAGCTGGGTGACAAGTGGTCATTACTACTAATTTGGGTTTGTGTCAGAAGTAGTAACAAAGGACACAAGAGGAAATAATGATGATTCTAGTTTGATAGATAATGGAAAATTATGTGTTTGGGACATCAGTTCAGAAATGAGATGAATGAGAAATGCCTTCAGATTTAATATGCATTTGGGATCTTCTAAGGATGTGTAGGCAAGAGGGGATGAGATGAAACTGAAGAGTGAAGTGAAATGTAAGTCAGAGCTATGGAGAAATTAATGATCAGGAAAAGAGAGGCTTCTACCAGATCTTGATGGCAACCAAAGAGAAGAAACAAAAGATGCTGCTAAGTAGGAAGTCCACAACCACAGAAGGAAAAATAACTAATGGTAAAAGCCAGAGTTTGTACATTTATGTAATTTTTTTTAAGTAACAGCAGCTGGAACTACATGAATAGTTGGGCACAGCTCAACATTCTGGATTGCCTATGATCTGGCTTCAGTACAAAATCTAAAGACAAAATGATGAATGACAGAGGAAAGTGACTTGAAGAAAGACTTCACAAGAAAAGGCTGCACCGAGCAGGAATGAGAGATGCTTCAGTCCAAGCTGAGTCCATCCCTCTGTGTGCTCCCTTTGTGCTGGAATGGTGGGGGTGACACAGCTCTCCTCCTGGTCAAACAGCACTTTTGAAACCCCATTTTCAGTCCTGCCAGACAGGCTGCAATGCTGAGGAATTTGAACCTTCTCTCTCTTACGCTACCGACTCATCCGCGCATTGTGGATGCAAGGGATTCTTCTCCTGAGCTGATCATGTGAATGGCACTGGGGAAAACAGAGCCTCAGAGGCCCTGCACAAACCCTTCCTGCTCACTTAATTACACTGGCCAAGGGAGGCCAACTTTGGTGCAGTCTGACCTCTAATTACGAGGCACACTGTGGTCTCCTCACTGAGCTGTGCAGGCATTAGTGGCAGCATGCCAGAAATGGCTATATTAAAATCAATTTGAAACTCCTCATTCTATGTCTCTTTCACCTTAGGTGAGGTAACACACCTTATACTAATGCAACCCTTTGAAAAATGCTGTAAAACAGAACTGACCTGTGCAAAACAATTAACAGTTCTATTCTCTTTTTATCTTCTGGTCATTTTTTTTGTATTCTTGCAAAAACAAAGGGAAAAGGAAAAAGCAGGCCAAGAGAGGCTTAATAGATCTCTATCTTTGCCATAGACTGCTATTTAAAGAAGGAGTATTAAAAAACAAAAAGAAAAAAAAGAAAGAAAAGAAATCAGAATTAGGTTTGTTCTCAGAGTCACTAAGGAGAGAATAAACTGCAAGAGCTCCCTGACAGAGCAGGCAGGCAGCTCCTGGGCTGCTCTGTGAGGCAATGCTTGTTGTTCATGGAAACAATGAAATCTCACCAGATTTAGTACAAAAAAGGATGAATAGCCAGTCTGTGATTTTACAAGCAGGAGGAAGGCCACAGATTCTCCATTTCCCCAAAGCTTTCCAAAACTCACTGATTTTAAGACTCTCCTCAGATGAGCATGAGCAAGATTGTGCCTTCACCTCTGGAACAGTCACCTGGAGGGTCATCACCTGCTGTACTTGGAACAGCAATGGGAGAACATTATCAAACACTTACACAAACCCAGGGATTTCCTCACCACCCTCTCCATGCACTCTCAGCAGCTCAGGAGGAGATGCTTTTTCTAAAAAATCCTGTGCCTATGATTTCCTGTGCCCCTGGATTGCTCACTCTCACATTCAGTGAGGTACCAGGGGAAGGGGCAGGATCTGACCTATCAAATCTTATGGTTCTTTAATTTTTACTTATCACACACCAGAAAACTCCAAATCAATATCAACATAAACAATAATTTTATTAAGTGACTGCTGAAGGAAAATGAGAATTTTTCAGACTTACAGCTTGTGCTGTTGTTATTGTTTATAGAAACAAATCTCATCACCATTCTTCTGATGGACATGGCCCCATATACAGTGAAATGTTCACAGTAATGTAACTTATTTCAGTCTAAATCTCAAAATAATTTACCCTGCAACAAGCAGCAATGTTAATAAATGATTACTCTTTTACCTAGTGAAAATGTTAGTTCCAGATCAGCCTTTCTAAGATTACAGTATATTATTTTCTTCATCAGAAAGAAAAATGTTTTCCTCTGCACAGATTGGTAAAACCCAAATGGAAGTGATGTTTTGAGCTCTCTCAGCCTTTAGTGGCACCCAGCTTGTTGGCATTCCTCACAAATACTTTTTCCTCATGAATATATCCAACAGTTGTTGCACTGCAGCAGAAACTCTAAATTGTGTGTGTGCCTGCTAAATGCTGAGGCAGAACTCCTCAGAGAAAGCCCCAGTTACCTGTTTAACATGAAGTAATTTTCTGGAGCTGTCAGCATTTTTGGTCAAAACCACCTGGAAGACAAAACACTTTGCAAGAGACAGCTTTGACAGCCTATGGATTTTAATAGTGGAACTGAAAGGATAAAACAACCTGGAGAGAGAGAGTGTGCTGTGCTCTTGTAAGGGATTACTTTGTGACAGAATATCCCATAATCAAAGTAATGCAGCATATTTCCAATTAGGAAAAGTAGTGAAAATTTTACAGTGTTTGTCTCCTTGCAATTCCTCTCAAGTTAAAGATGTATGCAAAATTTATTTAATTATCTGAAGCAATGATTTAGCTACAAATGAGGATTACAATATGATAATATTACATACTAATATTAGTATTACATTCCTCAGTGAAATAAAGCCTAGAAATAAAAGAAAAGGAACTATTTAGGAAGATGATGTGCACGGATAATATGGACTGACTGCAGGCCAAGAAGAATAAAATCCAGTCTTCCACACATGTATAACCAGAAAGAGAGAGAAAGTGTAGAGCCACGGGGGTTAAAGTTTTATTAACTACCATTGGTAGTCACCACCTGACTTCTGCTCAGCTGACAAAGGCTGGTTTTGATGTTGGTGGAGTTCTGTACATGAAGTAAGTGCTGGTTTTGCCAGTGTCTAGAAGTGCCTGAACTCCAAAGATTAATTTTTCAAGTTCATGCATTCATCTAATGAGATTATCTGCATTTATCCTATTAGCTCTGACCAGCAGATCCTGTGGTCTCACATCCCCTAATCCATTCCCAGCTGCACACAGACGTTCAAGTCAGTCTGGAACCATGTCCAGGACACACAAACAGGTGCTAAAAATATTGGCACATCCAAGACTAGGTAGCCCCCAGCTGAAAAGTGTTTTTGATCTCTTTGAAAGAGGAATCTGAGGAAGGTATTCCTGCACCATCTTTTGGTGTGAGTTACTAGCAGGCTTGTGTTTTAATGAAACTCATTTTAACTGATTCTGATTGTGCTAATCCATCAGTAGGAAATGGCAGAGTCGTGGATGAGGTTTGATTGTAGCCCAGAAGCAGCACAGGATTTAGATGGGACATTTTTAAGACTTTAACAACAAATACAAATTATGTCTGGTGCAGGCTGGGGTAACCTGGACTTCACCTATGCAGATATTTTACCAGAACAGTCATTTGCAAGCTGATCCTTAAGTACTTTATGAGCTATAAATCTAATAACCTTTCTGGGAAAACCTCAGCAGGATGCAGACACTGTAATAATCCATATGCAAGCTACCACATTGTATTGTGTGCTCTCAGACAACTCAATTATTTTGTTCCACATCTAACACAAGCTTCTGTTTTGTAAACATGATGAGAGTCAAACTTTTACATATATATATATATATTGCGCTTAATTTGCATGCAAAATTGCCCTAAGTATGTATGCAAATAGGAAAACTCATGCACAGATGACTAATTAAGTGCATTTATGTGAGAAATTACCCAATGCACGCATGGAATCTCAGTAATTGTACACACAACTCCGTGAGCCATTGCCTTTGCAATTTGGACACGTAACTGATTGAAAAAATTGTTTCCCAGCACTGTGTTGGAATAAGTGATGTGGAACACACAGCCAGAAGTAGGACAGCTGAGGGGGCTTGGGGAAGAACCTGCAAAAGCTCGTGAGGAGCTTTGCAGTAAGAACAGAATCTGCCATCTCTACCATTACTGTTTCTGTATTCACTGATAACCATCCTGTGCTAATCTGTGGCTTGAAGAGAGTCATACCTGTAAAAAAACAATCAGAAAAATAAAATCAGAGCAATGGCACAAGAGGTGGTACCATTAAAATTAAACCTGAAGGAAGTCTATAGCCTGCTGTTGCCTTTCCAGTATGTGTTTTGAAAACAAACAGCAAATTTTACTTTATGTGTCTTGATCAAGCTCCCTTTTGTCTCATCCTAGCAGGCTTTGTGGTATGACAGCACAATATCCCTCAGGAAGGTTCAGGGAGTTTGGGTGAGAAAAGGAGTACCTATCTGTCTCTTCTAATTTTCCAGGCATTGATGTTATTATAAGTTCTGTTATCTCTAAGCACTAATTAGTTCTCTTCATATCCTCAAAGTCAGAAAGTTCATGCTAACATTGATAAAATTCAATATAGAGAACAAGTTCTTTCAATATGATGTGATAAACATCCCCGACT
Organism: Anthoscopus minutus; assembly: GCA_013399455.1. Lineage (NCBI taxonomy): Eukaryota > Metazoa > Chordata > Aves > Passeriformes > Paridae > Anthoscopus > Anthoscopus minutus. The sequence continues at coordinate 330,267 of VWYI01040462.1, forward strand.
TCAACGTCCTGCAGGGAAAAATACCTGCCCGAATTGTTTGGATACGCTCTGGCTGCTGAAAGCAGGGCACATCCTCAGCCTGCTTTGCGATGTTTTCCTATTTTCTGGCCATTGTGTTGATACTGAGCACAACAGGTAGAGGAGCACAGGTTCGTTCAGGCACAGCCAGGGTCAGAGGCGGCATTTCTGCGGGCAGCCGGGTGCAGGAGCAGCAGCGGAGCGCAGGGACAGCCCAGCGAGGCTCTAAGCCGGCAGCTCGGGCAGGAGGGGAGAAGGAAGCGCTGATCCAGGGGGGTTGTGCTCAGAATGAAGTTCCCCAGGTTCCAGAAGGGAGGATTTGAAGCCGGCTCCTGCCGCTAAGCGGTGCTCCAGGCAGCGCAGCATCCTCGCGGCGCCAGCGCTGAGCCAGGTCCTGCGCACGGACTGAGCCCTCTGTGCCACGGGCAAAGCCAACCCAAAAGATTAAAGAAATCCCAAGACTGAGCCCTGCTCTACAGTATCTGAAGCGGAGGATTACAGAAAACAATTCTAATTTTTTAAAAGCTTTGTCTGCCTTCTTTCTATTCCTTTTAAATTATTGGTATTGTTTTCTCCAAGTTTATGGTTGTTAGGACTTGAAGTACTTACTGAATAAAGCTGAAGAAAAACACTTAATTAATACTCACAATTTTTCCAGAACTGATTTTTTAAAACAGATGCTCCATTTTTTTATCAATTGATAAAAAAGGCAGAAAACAGTTTTTCTGGAGTACATATCTACATGTAGATCTACTCCTTCTCACCCTCCAAAAACGATACAGTTGAAAAATAGGGTGGAAATTTAGATGGAGAATGCAAGCTTGCAACTTCTGCTCTCCTCAGTCCCAGGAGAAGTGGAAATGCAGTAGGCAGAGGACCTCTTCTGCCATTTTGACACCCAAGGTTTTGCCACAAAATTGGATTCATTAGCTGGTGTGCAACAAGACAATGGTTACACACTCAAGAGAGAGACATTGGTTATTTATGAGAGTTGTGCAAGCCTGGATGCTCTGTGTATTCCATAAATCTAGCACCACCACTGGGCTTTTCGTGCCTTTATACACAGAAATTCGGATTCAGTGACTTCCAAGCACAGCCCCTCTGTGCTGGCTGGTTGGTAATTTCTGTACAGCTGACACCTCTGCGTGCTCAGGGGAAAGGTCTGCACCCAGGCAGGGTCTGTAGGTGTGATTTTGTCCTGTTTTATAGGAGGAAGAGTTTGTTTAACCACAGACCATGGGGGAGTTTACTCCTTTTCTCTGCCATGGGTCTGTGGCACCCATGAAGGGTGGAGGGAAAGGATGGATCAATTCAGATTCTTGGATCCTCATGGCTCATGCATTTCTCAGCTCCTGAGGGATCAGGTTCAGTGCTCTGTATCTACACCTGGCAGGTGGGGTGTCTGCAGCCAGGCCCAGCTCAGCCCAGGGGTCAGCCCCTCTTAGCAGGTCTGGGGACCCTAAAACATTGCCTTGCTCTGAAACCCAAGGAAAATCTGCCCATGTGAGCTGCTCCGCTGAGCAGAGTCCTATAAAACAGGAGGTGGAACTTCTGGGGAGAGGATTAGTGCCTTTTGTGAACTGTATTTGTGTGCAGGGTGCTGGTTTATTCAAAACATTCCCTGAGAAGTGCTTTAAATCAAGAATCAAAAGCTGAAAGGGTGTCAAAGTTGTACAGGAACTGATTACTGCTATAAATTTTGCTGAAACAAGCTGATGCTTTGCTGATTCTTTGGTCTTTTTCTAGTAAAATCTTGACAGTGTTAACTCACAGCATTGACTTCTCTGTTTTTTTCGTTTTGGTTCCATTAGAATATTTTTAGCTCCTTTGCATTAGCTCTGCATCAGAAAAATGTTGAGGTAGAGGTTGCAGGTTCTTCCTGAAAAAACCAAATTATTTATTGATGGAAATGCAACAATACCTGTATATCTATAAAATTAATGTCATGTTACCCCTTCCCCTCCCTTTTTGAATGGAGTTGAGACAGATGTTAGGGATAGGAGTGAATTTCTCAGGAGAGAAAGAAATATCACAAGTAAATAAGCTTTGTACCAGAAAATCTGATAAAAATGAGTATAATAGCTTTAAAACGAGTAAACCCTTAACAGAAGAAGGAACCATTTTCAATTTTCAGGGAAGTGGCCAAAGCACTCAAAGCAATTTTGTATGAGCTATTTGTATTATAGAATAATTTCTGAGCTACTACCAAGGACAAGGAACAGTAACTCTCCAAAATGTCCTCTAGAGAGAGCAGCAGAAATGCAAAATTCAAATGCCATGAACAGGGTCAGGTGCAAGTCCAGAAACAGTGTGGTTCTTCTGACATTTACATTTTGTAGGAATGCATTTACATATTTAGAAATAAATTTATACAATTTCTCTGGGAAGTTTAGATGTAGCTTCACCACCAGAAATCCTGGCCACTTGCACTCATCCTCAGATCTTCCAATATGAGGATCAGATCAGTGTATGTCAACTTTAATTAATCTTTCTTGTGATGCATGAATTTTACAATTCGTTATAATATTTTCCAAGTGTTGAAATCCATTTTCCCAAGGCCAGGTGTGTGTGGTGGCATCCATGCACTGCCTTCTTTTACTTCAGCAGACTTTTTCTTCAGATTAAATCCAACTGTAAGCAAGCTTTCTGAACTGCTCCTATCTTACTGTTGATCTCCAAGAAAATACCACAAATTCAGTAGCAGTGACCTCAGTTCTTCACCTGAATTGTCAGCTGACTTTCTGATAGCTTTTTTCTTTATATTTCTGTTGCCTGTAAATTTGGCCTCACATCTTGCTATGTACAATTAACTCTGGTTTCTGACATCACCTTTCTGAGCATGGGAGATTCAAAGAGAGAAAATGTTCCATTTTCAGCTCCTTTTGTCCTGTTTAGCCCAGGTCAGACACTGCTCCCATTATTCCAGCAGCAAACATGGAACTCTTCCAAAATTAGGACCCCACATTTCCAGCTTTCTCTTATTAGGGAATTAATCTAAATATTTTTCCCAGTTGTTCCTGGCTAGACCAGGAAAGAAGTTTAAGTTTGAATGTCTTCATTTTGGAGACAAGAGTCAAACACACTGTGAACCCTGCCATGGATTGTTTTATCCCCAGAAATGATTTGGAAAAAGCAAGTACAACTACTTACATTTAAAGAAAAAAATCAAGGGAAAAATCTGAAAATGTGGCTTTGTATTACTTAGAGATTAAGATTTCTCAGTGTTACTCAGATTCACTAAAAACTTGTTTAAATATTAGACATAATTCCTACAGCGGTAGAAGTGGATTAAAACCCCAGTTTAAACCTGAAAGAAGCTTTCTGGTAAGGAAAAGCAGGGACAATATATTTGGAATCTAGACAAAGCACTGGGTAGGTTTTCCCCCATAGAATGTGTATGTCTTGTACATTCTGCAAACTACAAACAAAATATTGATTACAATTTAAAATAAAATACAAAGTGTCATTTATGCCAAGTATCATAAACAACCCAATATCCTCTCATCTCTCAGAGTTTGTGAAGAATGGAGACAATAGCATTTCCTCACAGAAACTATATAGAATTTAAGAAGTAGGATCAATATCATAAGAGGAACTTCTACATGTACATATCCAGCTGAATTCCCAGCAATATAAAAAGGAAATATTTGTGTTGAACTTCCTGCCTAGGGCTTTAAATTGCTGTATACTATCATGCATTATGGCCTGTATTAATTATCTAATTGAGACATTTATATGGTCATCAGGCAAGCGGGGACCTGGAGAGAAATCCCTAATTAAGACTTTGGAGTTTGATAAGAGGCTGCTACTGCACGGTGATAAAACACTATTTTTGTCTTATCTCATAAATGTGTCAGGGCAGATTATGTTAAATGCTACCTACATGCATAATCAGATGACATATCTCTGGCAAGGCCTGCAGATAAGAGTCTGCAAATGCACATTTATTATTTCACAGTTCAGACTGTTAAAAGCAGAACAAAACTTGCAGACCCAGAAGTGCAGCAAGTCCAGGCCGGCCGTGCCCGGCGTGTGACCCTCGGGAGCTGCCCCTGGGGCTGGGGGCAGAGCTTTGGGCTGTGATGAGAGGCAGAGCAGCTGAAGGCAGCACCTGGCACCTGCTGCTGAAGTCTCCAGGCACTCCCTTGGTGCTCGCTGGGCACCAGGGGGTTGCAGGCGCTGGAAATTCTCAGCTATGCCCCAGGAATCCCTGTCCGAGCGCTCCCCTGAGCGCTCCCGCCTTCCCAAAGCCCGGGGAACAGACGGGGTCTGGCCAGGCACGCCCACGTCCCACTTCATCCCACGTGCACTCCCGTTTCCCGGCCTTAAGGGTTTGTTGTGAATGCTGAATGTGCAATGCAAAAATACCAGCAGAGATTTTTTTTTTTCTTGACAAGTTTTCTGGGAAAATCCAGAGCTGCTTTATTTTTTGCACGCTGCCTCCCCATCCTTCTTCTTGTCTGCAGGGTTGATTCAAATAATAGCATTGGCTCCAGGATCTCTTTCCTCACTAGGTGCTTTGAGATGTCCTGGAGGATGGTCAATTCTACCACCAAAGCAAAACAAAGCAAATTCAGAGAAAACGTCCATTGTTTTTAGTGCTTTTCCTCTTGCTGTCATCCAACACTGCTGGCATCAGTGGCAGATCTCCTGCCATATCTGTTACTGCTGGAGCCTTGCTCCAGCAATGGAAGGAAATGTTTACAAGGTTTGTATATATGCATACATTCATATAAATAAATATATAATGTATATGCTTTGATACATATGCATTGTACAACTATACATTTATGCATGCACACACCCTAAATTTAACACTGTAATTATAATTTGAGATTATTCAAAGCCTGCATTTTAAAACTTCCACGACCTTCTACCTGGATAATATCCTTTTAAATTTTCTGCTATTTGCAGGCCTGCATAATACAAACTGACAAGTGCTAGAGCTGTGGAAAAGAGGTGAGAAACAAGGAACAAAGGTCCTTGCTAAGTAGCAGGATGAAAGATGACTTCATGTAATTTTGCAGAAGGAGTCCATTGTACAGATTTCCAAACAAGAAACATGGATATTAATGGGGGTTTGCAAAGAGCAAACTCAATAACAGTCCCAGTCAATTAAAAGTACATAAAGTATTAATGTGTTATCCCCTGGTTTGTGTATAAGGGGCTGTGGAGAATAATGTTTAAATCCCAGGAGAAAAAGTCCAATCCTGTGCTCAAACCCCATATTTGGAGCTGTCATCCATTACCAAACATCACTTCATTAATATGCAAAAGGTTTCTGCGTGTTTCCCAAAGCACTGGTTGGTTCAGGGGTTTAGGAGGGCTGAGTTTATCCAGCACCCGTCTCCCAGAAGCTCAGAAAATCTCAGCTCTGCCCTCTCAGCCCAGTGTCTCCTCCTCCCTGTGCAAACAGGGAAATCCATCAGGTGCCGAAGGAGCAGATGCTGCTCGTGATTGCTCAGGTCCACAGCTCTGTCCCTGGGGAGTCTGGGAAAATGGAAGGTTAACTGGAAGCACACCAGGAGAATAACTGCTGAAAAGCTGCCCACACCTGGTTGAGGTGTAAGCCAGGAGCTTTGCCAGGGTGCTGGCCCAGGCATGGCAAAGACCTGGCCACAACAAGTGGCACGTATCCAACTTCCAGCTTAGAGGGAAAAGAAGAAAAACGACCACTTGTGGAAACTTTATAACTCCTCTGCTTCTTGTTTAACCTGATCACTGCACGTCCAAATAGGTGATGGATTGAACACGACCCAACAAAGCCTCTCGGGGTTTGATTGATGGAGTGCCCCAAAGTAAAACACTCATTCTGAAAAGCTGAAGAGAAATGCAAACTTTTAATAACATTTTCAAATTCTTTAATCATACAATTAGGCCTGACCTTGTTCAATATGAAACTTCATTATGGCCTGGAATGTTAATGTGGAGTTTCAAAAGCATCATAAATTATCGGTTTCTTCAATGATGCATGGGCCTGTCCTGCTGTGGCCAACTGTAATTTTAATATTTTCTGAAGAAATGAAGAAATGAAGAATTAGCAAATAATGGCATGATTCTGAATTTACTGTTTTAGGGATCGCAGTTTATTAAATAATAATAAAGATAAAGACATTACTCATTTCCATAGGTAAATAATGTAGCCAGTTCTTTTTCCTTTTTTTGGGGGGGGGAACCTTAAATGCTTATTTTTAATAGATCCATTAATAATCAATTCTACTCACCTACCTTTCTGCAACATGACAGGCGGTCAATGAAGGAATTACAACGTGTAACTGGCAATTTCACCATCAGAAACATTATTTTGTACACAACTAGTACCTTGTAACAACTTAAAAATGGTATTCACAGTTTGAAAAAGGCAAAATAAAACCACTTGCAATAGTGACTGACAGAAATTCTTACCTGGTGCTTATTATTTAATGACAGAACAAGGAAAGTGAGTGGACAATTTAAATGGCTTGAAAAATCAGAGAAACTGAGAGGCACTTTCAGCTTAAAAACACATTTTGTAAATGACCTGCAATGACTGTTGGGAATTAAGGGAATGCTCAAACCTCGGTGATCTTCAGGAACAGTCCAGTTCAATCCCTCAGTTTGATGGCTCTGTAGATTTCAGTGGGACTGGATTGAAATACAATGTTCTTTCCTTAATTGCATACCAAAGCACCATAAAAAATTGTGGTTGTGGGCCAGACGCTGGCCCAGGAAACCTTCCCCTTCATGCCTTAGCCCACCTGTGTCTGAGGGTCCCCGAGGTGCAGGGAATTCCAAAGATGAACTGCTTTCTGTCAGCACTGAAAAAACAACAGCACAGGCCTGGAAACAAAGCTAATCAAACATTCTGCAGTAATTAGAAAATAAAATTGCATTTTGTCATATGATTTTCATATAATGAACAGCACGGAAATGTGGAGATTCAAGCAGCTTGAATGCTCAATTAATTCAAGTTCAATTATCATTATGACCAGCACTATGAACCTTCCCATCATCCCTTTTCCCCCACATAAGCCTCTGTTTGTAACATCTTCTGCAGTCTTTAAAATCTGTATTAGATTCACTCTAAAAGCATTTAATGTAAATAAAAAACACAAGACAGTTCAGCTTTTTTTCTAATGCTCATCCAAGGCTTTGCTTGCCAAGAGGCAGAAGTACTGAGCAGCATTTTGTAGAAATCTACAATTTCCTCTACAACAGCCTCAATTTGCTTTATTTTTTTAAAAATTTCTTCTGGCCATAAGACAATGTCAAGAGTTTTCAGGGACAACCCATTGCCAAGAACTAATTGGTTGAAGGCACAGTAAGAAGAGAATTTCATTGTTTTCAACCACAATATTAAACAACTACTTAGCAAAGGGCGAGAATAATGGAGAGTAATTATTAACTGAAGAAAATATTCAGAACACATGGTAAAACAAATAATTAGGCCCAATTGTGCTTGTTCTGTGCATGTTTTACACTGCCTGCAGTGAGCTCTCATTTGAAAGCTCAGTTTTACACTGGGCAATGGTTCAAAACCCAGAGACACATCAGTCCCAGGCAGGAGCTCAGAGAGAAGTGCCAGACTGTGACTGACTGACAGCACTTCCCACTGCAATCTGGGCTTGTCTTGGAGAACTTCTCTTCAGCTCTGCTTCAAATCAAACTTCATTGAGCTGAGGAGATCTAGCGAGGTCGCGAAGCAAGCGCGGCTGCCGGCAGACACCAGCGATCCCTGAGGCTGCTGGACAGTCACACATGGGAGATGTACAGAACAGAAATGCCACATGCCTTCTATGGCAACAACCTCATCAGACAGAACAGCCACAAAATCCAAAATGTTGAATTTGCAGCTACTAAGCCACGGCACAATCTGTTTGTAAAGCCCCACTACTCAACAGTGTGACTGTGCACTCCCATTCATCTTAGGGCAAAAATGTAACTGGAAGAACTAATAGAAGGGAAAATACAACTGGACACTGCACTGGCAATTACAGAGCTGAGAATTAAAGCTACAGAGGAAAAAAAATGTGTTTTGGTGATGAAAGTCTTCTCTAGAGTTACAATTAAGATGAAATTTATTGCTCCTGCTTAATATATGTTTTATATTTATTCATTCTGATAAAAATTATATCCTGGATCCAAAGCTTCAGCTTCCAAAGCTGCAGAATGAATGTTAATTAACTATTTGATATAAAGTCCTTTTAAAAAACCACAACAATTACTCAGTTTACTTAAAATAGGACCCAGCAAAATAGAAAGTGTGGCATCATATCCCATAATGAAGTCTTTCAATTCGCTTGAACTCCCTGCATTTAATGTGAAATATAAAGGACAAACTTTCATATTTGTTCCCTTCTGGTATAAACAGACTGTGTAATGAGCTGCTGTGTGATAGGAACTGAATGCCACTCAGAGGCAACACATCCCCAGCTCACTGGTGGCTTTGCCCCTCTTAATCTTCACCTTATATCTGAGATGTTCTTTCCCTTTTTCATGGATGCTCATTATGTATCTGTTGCTCATTCACTTTGCTGAATTGGAATAAGTATGGACTTGTAGATATGACATAATCTTCCAAAAACTACTAGAGGAGTGAATATCATTTGCTGAAAAGCCTCCTGCTCCTGAACAGCTTGTCAGTCGGCTCACTCCTCAAAGGTCTGTTTCCCCATTAGTGTACATTTCTCCAGCTGAAGATTTAAGTTTAAGGGTTTGTTTTTTTCACCACTGTCACAATAAAAAAAGAGTAAAACGAAGCAGGTGGTGTCTTTCTAAAGTCCAAGTGTTTTTTAATGCTTGTTCTCTATTTCTTCAAGTGCAGAAATTTCAATTCTGATTAAAATGAAAAAATGACAAGCCATTACAGACAGACCTCCATTCTCCAAAGGCTCCCCTCTGAATACACAATATGTTTTCCTATATAATGCATGCACCATATTTCAATATTAATTATAAGAAGGTCTCTTTGGGGTCACATGCTAATTATATCTATTTAGAATTTATCATGCTACTTCCAATATAATGTGCTGTCATCGTATCCTGTTGTTTTTCCTTGCCTGAGGCAGAAGGAAGCTGCAATAAACCTGAAAATGTTGGCAAGAAATGTTCATTTTAAAACATGCGGGGTGAAAGCTGCAGTAAGGGCCCTGCCCAGAGCCCACTGAAATCAGCAGGGATCATGATGTTAACCTCCAGGGAGAATGACTGAACCTGTAAAATGTGTGCCCGAGTATCTGAGGGGCCCTGTGCCTCTCTCAGTGTAAGGAAATGGCTGTGCCAAGGGCTGTGAACAGGCAGGGAAGCACCCAGCAGCAGGCAGGGAGGAGGTGCACAGGGGAGTCCCAGCTCCCTGCTCTGAGGTTAGACTGGAACGAAATGGCCACGAGTGAAGAAGAATCAAAGCCTCTGGGTTCCAGACCATCTCGTGTGCTTGATCTGTTCATCATTGTGTGATCACTGGGTCTGTGCAGCAGGCAGGGACAGTGGGGTTTGTTAACAAACCACTGTGTTACAGTACTGGATTTAAATATATCACATTTTAAAAACTCTCCCTCATTACAAGCCCTAAAGGTAACAGAACATTTGCTGATAAACACTTACTGTAGTTATAATTTTCTTTTATAATGAGTGGTCTAATTCTGTCTGCATTTACCAACCCAAGGCACCTTCTCTGTGTGAGGAATCCTCAAAGTTCCCTGCACAAATACCAACCCAAGTTTAATGGTGCCTTCTTTATGCCACTGCCCTATGAGCACAGAATCAAATTTCCAGCCTTGCCACCTGTGTACAATTATTAATGCTAGAGATTGCATCTGCTTCCAAGAAAGAGGTGCCTGCAGGATTAAGCATGTTAAAAATCCAGGCACCAAAGATAAGCATCTTGTCCTAAATTATGCCTCATGTGTTTCCTAGCCTTCTAAATTGTTAGTGCCACATGACCAGGCAGCAGTGACACAAATCAGAGTCACTCAGCAGGCAGGAGATCCCCTCACCCAAGTATCCACACATCCTTTCAACCAATTACTGCCACTGGTGGTGCTTTTACCTTCTGTGCCTTTCTGTGTCTGCATGAGGACTTTTCCCAACACCTCTCAGTATTTGGGTGCTGCCTGACTCAGAAGTAAGACTCAGAAGATACAAACGTGAAATGACATTTGCATATCTATATCTCTGTGGTTTTCTTTTTTTTAAAGTCTATAACGAGATGTCTTCAGAATAAGAAAAATGTTAAGATCCAGCCCATTAACTGTATATTCTTTTATTGACAGGTCTCAGCACAGAGCAAACTGATATTTGAGTGGAGAAAATGAATTATCTGGAGCCAAATGTAATTTTATTTTGGTAGGCCAACAATCAATAGAAGAAATGCACAGTCATTTCAGTAATTGCCACAGCTTCATGACAAATACTTCCTAGAAACACCTGGCTAGGTGATTTTGGCATCCAGGGTTACTGAGATGTATCTTTTATGCAGGTTAGCTCAGATGTTCAGAGACACATGCAAATTGTGCAAGTATGTGGGCCATTTAATTTTAATATCCAAGGTCATGAGTCAGGTTGTCTCATGTTGTGTGGGAAACGAAGCTTAAGCATGAGAATTTCACTTTGCCTACCTGCAGAAAAGCAGCAAAGCCAAGTAAGCTGGTAAAACCACACGTGAGGACCTGAGAACAATTCTCCCAAGGTCTAAAGGCACAAGCCCAGGCTGCACGTGGATCTCATTGCCTCCGTTTCTGCAAGGAATGGAGGCTCCCTGGCACAATCAGCTGTGCCCTGCCGAGGCAGCTGCAAATCCTGCTCACAAAACCCTCCCCTCAGGGTCTGCTGCTGCCCCCTCACCTTGTGCTGTCCTGCTTAGCCCAGGGACTCTGCTCAGAACAGAGCACTGGCACAGGAGGTGCAGCATTCCCACCTGGACAGGAAGGAAGAGATGTTAGAGCAATAATTATCTGGAATTGGGCTGCCAAATACTTCAGTCCACAACTGAGCTTCCAAAGGTTGGGTGGTCTGGACTGTGTGCTATGGGAGCAGTTCAGGGTGTAAAAGGATCTGTATTCACATTTTTAGTGTCTGATGAGGTGAGGAAGAATTCAGGCTGAGGAATGATGGAGAAATGGAATGGCAACAAGATGCTTCACAATTCCAAAATGTGAACGCTGTGGGTGATAGAGTATGAACCAGTCATGAGCTGTAACTGGGGCTCACTGTAGTGTTTAGATCCTTTTGAAGGACTGGATACTGCCCTGCTTGTGGAGATCATGGCATTTTGAGGGATTTTTGAAGCTCATGGGGACCTGATGTTAGTCTGTTATTAAAATGCCTTGAAGGAAACAAAGAGCAGTGGAATCACCAGTTGTGAGGAGGTTTACAGAAGAAAAGAGTGCAAAGCATAAAGCATAATTTTCAAATGTGTATAATTTATCAATCTACTTTCTCTGAATTTTCCACAAGAAATGAAATCCTGTTTTACTTAAATACTTTGGGATTTTTTCCCAGTGGCCATTTGTCTTGGAGTTTTCAGTTATGCAGATCAGACACTCGGGAAATGGAGAACATCTTCATTTCCCTTTTTGTTCTGAAACAAGAAATATTCTTTATAGCATCTGAGGGAACCTCCAAAGTATAAGAGAGACTTTAGATTATAATTCCTCCTTTAAAGAAAAGCTATTCTTTTGTATGAAGGGAAAAAAAGAAAACAAAACAGCAAAACATTTGAAGAGTGTTCAATCAAAACAAACTTAGCCTTGAGTGTTGTTGTGAGAATAGAAATTTCTTCTGCCAGAAATCTTCCCTACAGGTAATGCTGTCTTTAAGCATCTTTTTTCAAATGTATCAGGAAGTAAAGGGTAAGGTTCCTACTTGTAGCATAATTAGCAAATCTTGGAAGAAGAAAGGGAATAAAATATTTTACACATGTTTTTGCAGGGTAGGAAATGGAAAGGATAAAATAATTCTGATTGGAAGAAAACACAGCCCAGCCATAATTGTACAATGAAGAAACATTGTCATGTACCTGCCCCTACAAGAGCAATGTGCCTGTGGTTGGTCAGGCCCAAAGAAAAGACCCCGAATTGTGAATGTGAGCATGAGAATGCCACAGAGGAGCAGGTACAACTGTTCCCAAACCTCGTGCTGTGAACATGCAAGGGCAGGGTTACAAATACCAACAGGTGCTCCAGGAGGAGTTGTTTCACAGAGACAGGGAGTAAATGCAGCCAGGATGCTCAGCTTTGTTCCTTGCCTCAGTCTGCAGTGGTGATTGTGTTTGGCACAGACTACAGCCAAGCACTGCTGCAGCACCTTCCTTCTGTCCAGAGTGAGCACAGCCCCTTCGCTGGAGCAGCCTGGCTGCTGCAGCCCGCATGTGCTGCGCTCAGCAGCAACGGGGATGCTCTGGAGTCTGCCCAATCCCCACCCCTGCCTTGCCACAAACTAATCCTGAGTTCTGGTGCAGCAATTGTGGCATCACCTCTGCCACTTGCTCACACTGACCTGATTTTCCTGCTAACTTCCACATTTACTTGTCCTGACCGCACACACAAAATAAATAACAAAATTACCAATTGTCCAAGCAGACTTGTGCCTGCAACTCTGTGGCTGCAATAACTGTGTTTAAGCTGAAATACAGCTCCGTTCTGCAGAGCCTGCAGCTTCAGATCGTTTTCCAAGCCCATTGCTAACTGAGGTTCTTCATTTTACACCGTGACTGCACACTACATTTGTTCTCGCTAATTAAACAGCATGACTAAAATGTGTACTGCAAATATAATAATCTGCCTGTTCTTTCCTGAAATGGTTGTTCTGTGTACCAAGGGACTTTAAATTTAAGAAAATCCAATCTAGCTGTGTTTGGCCACATGTAGCCACATTAGATGAAAAAAAGACCAAATAATGATTGATTAGCACTTACATTTCCAAAGTTTTTGTGAACTTCCATTTCTCTGCCCCCATGCTACTGAGTTTGAATTGATTCCCTACAAGCCTGTGCATAGCAAAGTACAACCAAGTATTTTCAGAATACATCTCTCACCCTCAGGATCCACACTTGATTTTGATATAAAATGTTATTAACTTTAGCTCTCAGTACAAAAGGTCTTGATCAATAATTGTTTCTACCTGTCTATCTTATTTCTGTGTCTCTTCTAGGACACTTTTGGATTGCTGCCAATACATTTTGGTTTGTAAGCACATAACAGTGCATCATACACCTCAAATCTATGTGGGTTTATCTTATCTTTTCATTAGGTAGAAGATGGGGTTTTTATCTACATAGATTAAATTAGCTCAAGGTCACCCTGAGAAAAGGAGAGAAGAAGAGAAGAGAAGAGAAGAGAAGAGAAGAGAAGAGAAGAGATAAAGGATAAAGCAAGGGAAAATAACAAGGGTAATGCAAGCTGTTAGAAAATGGAACCCATATATTCTAATGTAAATCTTCCTATATCACACCTAACCATCTCTTCAAATCATTCTTACTGATTTTTCAAGTCTAGGAATACAAGAAACAAAACCAGACAACCTTAAAGGGGATCCTGTGAACACCTGCCCATGCTCTGTCTCTTGACCGTGCTCCAAAAACACCATTTGACCATAACATTGAAAAGATCATCGGCCAGATAATCTTAAATACCTGGTTCAATTAATTAAATAAGTATTTCATTTAATACCTGGTTCAATGTTTCATTCCTGAAGAAGTAAAATCACCGTAGGTTATTTTCTTTATTCTCTCTCTTGACCATAGTGGAAATACCATCATGTGTGAAAACAACACAGAGTCCCAGAAACAGATCGTTTCTGATTTTGTAAGGTAGTACACAAGTATACCAAAATAACTAAGGAGGGGGTGGAAATTCACTTATTCTGTCAATAATTCAGTCCCTAAAGATGGAAAAAGCAGCAGAAAATAAGCAGTCTGGCGTATTCAGCAGCTCCATATCTCACCCATTAATTTAACTCAAAAATAAAACTTTCTTTCTGCATTCTTTTCTTGTTAAAACCACTGAACTTGAGAAATTTTCACCACCCGTGGTGATACCACCAGGTGACAACTCACCCCAGGGTGCATATTTACCAAGAGCTGTGATAGAGAAACATAACTTCCTGCAGCACTATTGTGAATATATTTTAAGACAACTCTCCTTTGGTAGTGGAGAAAGAGCTGTGAGCGAGCTACCACAGGCAAAGAAAGCAGGAGCCCCTGTGCCAGCTGCAAGTTTTAAACTTTTACCTCCACAGAACTGGGCAGGAACTCCACAACAACAACAACAAAACCACCCCCAACAGATCAAACATTAAAAATATTATGAAATACTAAAATCTATTTCCTGGTACATGGAACGTTCGTCATAGCTACATTTTAGGTAATTTCTGGGTGAATCACCTTCGCTTGGTGATCTGCATTTGGAATAGTAGTGAAACATTAAAAATTCTTCAAGATAAAAGGAAAATCAAAGGGGTTTTTGAATGTTTGGGAAACAGTGTGGGAAAAGGGGAAGTGGTACAGAAGAAAGAGCATCATGCCTGGAGGCAGCAGGGGAGGTAACTCCTCTCTGTTCTGTTGATAAGGGAACTGTCTCTCTCCCAGTGCTCATTCTCCTCATTTAACATTCGAGGCAACTTTCTGAGACAAAACATTACATGAGTCTTTGAACCCTTCATTGTTGAGAGTCAGCCTCTGACTCACCAGAAAGGGCAAAGAGCTTCCTTATAAAAATGTTGCTACCAAGACACAAATGTCATCAGCTGGCTGATGGGGTGGGAGGGCTGAAGGGAGCAGAAAGCTTGGGCTGGATCAGACCACGTTTGTTCATTGGGCTGGAATCCACCTGTGCAGCCAGAGCCATTCCCGGCCTCAGGGAATTCTGTAACCTCCAACTGAAGCTTCAGTGGATTCAGCTGGAACACAGCCCCAAACAATCATCTGCCACTGATATGTTTTTACAGCCATGTATATTTAAGAGTCTTATGCTTGACACGTTATATTTAAAAGAAGTTCTGGAAAGTGCATGATTTCTATTAGATTTTCCCTTCTCATGATCTACATTGTTTCACAAGATCTGCACTAAAGATGGAATTTCGGAGGCAGAGCGAGTGGGAGGCTGTGAATAGTTGATTCAAAAAAAAAAAGTTAATTAGAACTGAAATTATTCACCATTTTGAGTCAAGCTTGGAAAATAACTAGGGCTGATTAAAAAAAAAAAAGTGGGACTTAGGTGACCATTCACAAAACTTGTATGTCAAGAGATCTCTGTCTAAGAGACCATGGCATTTCACACAGGGACATGTGGATTCAAGTATTCCTTCTGCTTGCTTCAAGCAGGACTTGGGGAATGCAGCCTCCCATTTCCAGGTAATGCTGACATCATCAGTGACAACGATTCACACCTCTTATGAAAAGAAAGGAAAAAATGGGTGATATTTTGAAATATTTACCAAGCTGTCCTCAAACAAATGAAAGATTCCAGATTTGTTTGTTTGTTTGTTTCTTTTCAAGTAGAACAAATTAATTCTCTTCTCTCCCTTAAATTTACCTTCCTTTCCAGGAAGTGGGTCTCCTAATTCCAACAAATGGATTTCTTGTTCATTGTCTTAGGGGGGATTCATCTCACCTAACTTCAGATCCTTCAAACAGACAAAATATCTTTGAATGTAATTCTCCTGAGATGACTTCTTCATCTCAGATTTTCTGCAGATTGGCTGTCCATGAGGATGAGTCCTGTGGAGGAGGTTTAATTTCCCCAACAGGCCAGGGATGATGAGCAGGGGGTGCATTTCCATGTCACTTTTCTGTGCTTGGTGATGTGAATGCCATCCTTGACACAGCCCTTTTTCCCCTCCTAAGATTGCTACTGAGAGCAAGCACAAAGCCCTTTCTGAATGCTGTATCTTTGCTCTGATACCAAGATAATTTAGAAAACAGACAAATTGGTAACCAGTTATTCCAGCCATCCTTTTCATTCCATAAATGCAAATTAAAAATACTTATCTGCTGTATGAAGACTTGGCATGTTTGAATAACTATTATCCCTTAAATATATTCCAGTGATGTAGGAATCATTATTCTAACAGATAGAATAGGCATTAAATCCACAGGGGAGTCATTATAGGATGGCTATTTCTCTCTGTTTGACCGAAGCAGCAGTTGTAATGTATTTATTCAGGATTTAGAAAATGGAATTCAATTAGAACTGAAATGGTGTTAAATTGAGTAATTCCTATTGTATTTGTCTGACAGCAGGAGTGGCACGACCTGGAAAGTGAAAAGGAGCAACATGAAGCCAGGATCTCTGTGGGCTGGAGCACTTGTTGACAGAATGTCACTGAACAGGGATCTATCCTGCTTGACTTCTTAATCACCTGCTTAACACCCGTAACAAAAAATAAGGACCAACAAACATCTATGGACATAATGTGATAAAGTCCCACCTCAACAGAAATAATCTCATTTATTCATAGTGGCTGAAACAGAGCTTAATAGTCATTGTATTACAGTGGTGTTTGAATCAAGTGTTCTGATATAATGCAATTCTAGGGGATGAGAAAGAATTCAGTATTATACAGCATCTTCTCCCTCTGGAAGAGGTTTTGTTTAGGGGCAATGCGATTTTAAGGTATGCAGCAAAATACTATTTTTTTTTAACATGGTATGAAGGCATAAATATTTTACACATTATTTAATGTGTGCATCTGCAGATATAAAATGAACTCTAGAAGGACATGTGGAATGAGCATGGATGAAGAAGGTCAAACACAGAATATTCTGTATGTGAAGAGATTGTGGTGGGGCATTGGTCAATGTAATAAATCAAGGTAGGGATGTGCCCTCCCTATTTTTGTAAAATCTCTTTGACAGGAACAGATGGGGCTGGGGTGGCGTTTCCCTGTGATTATCCATGGGGAATGCAGCCTGATGCTGTGGAGCACCAGGAGCTGCTGCTCATCAATAAAGGTGAATCCACTGCTAGGCTGTCCCTCATGCTGATTATCTCTCACTCACACACAAGAACCAGTCTGGGAGTGACATCTGGCACGTGCTGAACATAGAGGAAAACAGAACAAAATTGCATGAGAACAGCCTAGTAAATTCAAGAGCCTTGTTAAGGAAATTGCCCTGCTAACAACACACCCAGATACTTCAGCCTCAGATCTTCCACAGTCAGACATGAAAACAGGGATCAGGGTAAAGGACTTTGCACAATGTGGATATAAGTATTTTTTTCAATAGTGGTGAGCAAAACAATCCTCTTGTTTCAGTCCTGAAACACAGAATGGGACCTCAGATGATGCAAAGAATTCTATTTTATTTTGTTCTTATTTCTATGGTTTGGATTTTTCTATCTCTAAGCACCTATCTGACTTCACTCCCATTAATATTCCCACCCATTGCCAACTCTCTAATTCAACAAAACACTGAAGCTCCTGCTTAAAACTGAGCATGTGCTTTGCTGCTGGTGGCTGAAAGGGCCTGGGATGTGAGTTAGACTTAAAGGAAAGAAAATGTCAGTAGAATCCTCACCCACACCCGCCGTGCTCCTGACGAAAGGGCTCCGCTGTAATTAGCATGCACGGAACGGATTTTCACAGGAACAGAAGTTGCTCAATCAGGTCAATAGAATTCACAGTTGAATAAAGCTAGATTTTGTTTGTTCTTTTCAAAATGTAGATGTGATTGGTGATACTAAAAGGCATTTCTGAGAGCGTTTCGGTGAGCAATTTGTAGGGGACCAAATCCAAAGCTCCTATGGCAGAAAATGGGTCTGTTTTGTCTAATTTAATATATTTGCAATGACTCTGAATCAAAAATTGCTTCTGATGAGTACACACTAAATATCTATGATTAAATACGGAAGAATATCATTAAGTATAACATTTCTAAAAAGCATTTTATGACTTCAACCTCAATTCGCTGAAAATGCATCCATGTGATTTTAATATATAAAGAATGATACTGTTTAGGAGAAAGAATTATGCTTTTAGCTACTCTCTGAAATATTCAGATGTTCAGAAAAGGAGGCAAACATATGATAAAAATCCCACTGGATACCACAGTTCCCTTTGGAGCACAGGAAAGCAGATGGTGTCTTTAAAAAACATGACAAGATCGGTCTTACAAAAAAACCAGATGCTATCCATTTTCCAGGAAAGATCACTGGCAACTAATAAGTCGACACAATAAACTTCTGCTGACTCAAGAAACATATAAAGAGTTTAGAATAAAGAAAATTATTTAGAACATTTCAAGGGAGAAATAACCTGAGGCTTAATAAAATTATTTTTTTCCCACAATTATCATTGCCATGTCAATCCAGACCTATTTCCAAGATGAAAGGTGAAACTATAAAAAGCCCAAGAAGGTGAAAACATCACCTAGAAATTTAAGAAAAGAAAACAACACTATCTTAAAATCCTTAAATTAAAGACAAATCTGGAAGTATAGAGGATAAAAAATTGCAATGCATTAAGAGATGTAAATTTGGATATATAAATAGAGTTTGATTACTTTTAAGTCCATAAGTTTAGAAGCACAGAGCAGTTTCCTGTAAAGCTTCTGGCCCCTGTGGGTGGCAATCACTCCTGATTAAGAAACATTTACCTGTTCATTCTTCTCTTTGATTTTCCTTTTTTTTTAACGAATATATGATCTGTGTGGATGTCACTAAAGCAGGAAAAAGCTCACAAAATCAAATTTTATGATTTAATGCAACAGTTACTGTCTCTCAGTAAATTATGAGAGACTACATAATGTAAGTTATAAGAATTTTCTACATTTCTCTTCATACATTCAGAAGGAGAGAAATCCTGAGTGTGAAAGCCACCTGACTCCAGCAGAGTGGATTTCCATTTGTTGTTTCCATGTGCAGCCCTGGGTCATTGGCAGGGGATGAATATTCCTGAAAAAAGTGAGAAACACAGAAAATCCCCTGAGCAAAACACTCCACTCATATAGAGTGGTGCAGTTCCATTAATGCTGACAGAGAAATTACAATACAGAATTTTAAAGGCATCCAAAGTTTAACCTCTAAGTACCAAAATGTTCTGTTGTGTCACAAGTGGAGCTGTCCTGCTCTCTGTCACTGAGATTCATCCAAGTTCTGAAAACAATGCTCCAGGTGGCAAAATGGGAAGCAACGACTTTGGGAAGCATTTAGGGCTGGGACATGGGGAGCACAATGCCCAGCTGGTTGTTGCTGCTGTCCATGGAATGTTTCTCAGCCTGGGTACCATCTTCTGCAGTTTTGTGGGTAGATTTCTACAAGTGGATTTTGAGCCTAAGGACACAAGAAAAAGAAAGTTCTATGACAAAAATGCAGTTCCCATTTCTTTTAACGTGACCTCAAGGAATTTGTAACTGTCATAGGATGGTAATAATAACAACAATAGAATGCTTACAGAGGATTTATGAAAGAAAAGCTCCTAATGTGTGTGAAGTGTGCAGATATTCCAGGAACACGGGGATGAACATTTAAAACAGGTAATTTTCAGGGCCATAGACAGTTCATACAAATACAAACCAACAAAAGGAAAAAAAATATAGAAGAAAAAAGAATGGACTTTTCACAGAAGCTTCCTGACTGCCACATTACAGTCCTGCAAAAGTAATTTAAACTGAAAATCATTTCCATTGTGAACCTTTCACAGGGCTCGGTTTTGCTTCTTTCATAACAATTCTGCATTTGGCTCATCTTCCCCTCTCTTCTTTCTTTTAAATCACGGTCAAACTTAGATAATATATGTTGAAAATAGAGAGATAAAGACTTTCTGCTACGTTTTTCTTATTCAGGTTAGAGGATAATTCTGTTTACTTGGTTCAGGTAATATTCCAGTTGTATTGCAAGCTGCCGCTGACGAATGAAAAATTGATTTTTCTTCTTCTAAAGTATAGCCTACACGAGCACCTATAATCTTTATGCATTTACAGTGATTTTTAAAAGAGCCACATAGTCCATAAGTGTGTTAAAATCATAAAATGTTCTCCAGGCACTGCTATCTCTGGCTCCTTCAAGCTGCAATGTCTGCAGAGGCAGGTGGGTGCTGCTCTGTGGGAATTTCTGACAGGGGTGGGAGGGTTGCAAGCTCCCCAGCTGTGCTCTTGGACACTCGCTGCCAGCTGCTGCACAGCTGCTGCAGGAGCCCAGAGCCCATGGAAGTGCAGGGTGTGCACAGGGTCACTGCTCCCATCTGAGCTTGCTCTTCTCCCCGCTCGGGCTTCTCTCATAGCAGGGGACAGCGCAGACTCTGCTGCACATTGAATCAGCTCAGAGCCTCGGGTGGGAGACGAATGTTTCCTTTCTCAGAGAGCACTGGTTTTCAGATCTGTTAATTTAGGCTTTCTCACCTGTTAGATTTGAATCTTCCCATCTAAAAAGTTATTCTGTTTTCACCAGAGCGAGGCTTCAGAGATTCAGAGCCGAGTGTGTGAGGTGCTGAGAAAGAAGTGCTAGATCTTTCCTTTTACCTCATTGCCTCCCAGTCAACTAAGTTTTAAATCCAGCTTATTAAAACTTGAGTCATGAAAATTACTGACTCTTTGCAAACACAAAGCTTTGAGTTAACTTTTTATTCGCATGTCACGAAGATACTATTTATCAACTTAATTAAGGTGTAGTGAACATCAGACTCTCATTTTTCTTCTCAGCAAGCAGGTTAAAGAATGTTAAAAATTATATTAACACAATTGAAAAATATGCCATAGTAGAATATGGCAGTGGTGGGGTTGTTTCGTGTGTGAGGAATCTGAATGCATTTAAAAGATGTTTCCCACATGGGGCTGTCACTTTGCTCCTGGGTGTCACAGCCTGAACAGCAACAAGGTTCTGCAGCTGGCTTTGGTGTCACAGCACCCACACCACTGCAGCCCTTGTTCTGTTGGGCAAGGAAAAATATCCCAGCCTGGGAACGGGGCAGGCCCTGGGAACAGCTCATCAGACACTTTAGGGTTTGCCCCCTCAGACCTGACCCCTGGAACCACCCCAGGGTAGCTGAGCTGGAGCTCTGTGGCTCTTCTCGTGGAGAAGCTCATTCTGCACTCCAAGGTCCTTTCCTGTGTGGAAGGGACAATTATCCCCACAGAGCTACACCGATGGATTTCCCCCTGCAGACAAGTCCTTACACAATGCCAGGCTCCCAACCAAATGTTCCAGCCTCAAAGCTATCATTGCTTCATTTACTTGTTTGCATTTACCTTCCCTTTGATGCTGATATTGCCTGACACAATATTCAGTCAGTTGTTAGAAAGAACAATTATTCCTCTTAACTGCTATTAGAAATGCCATCTATTTCCTTTTGTTAATTCCTCTGCGTCAAAGTTATTAACTCTCCAATCAACTGATGTTGTAACTACTGCACATTTCACTGCTGAATGATCTGTATTTGCACCAAACATAAAAGGCAAATTCTCACTCTCTTTCCAGAGGCCAATCCTCTTCCCACAGGTCAGGATTCTTTATATCTTTTTCTAATTCCATTCCCACAGCTAAACAAATTTAAATAATTTTATATTACCAGAAACCCTCTTTTGTAATTTTTGTTGGTTTTTTTTTCTTATTCTATCAAGCACAGATCCAAATGCAGAACAAAAAAATCTTCAAACTATTTATAAAAAATTGTAAAGAATTTGCTTATAAACTAGGGAGAAGATGCACATTACAGCTGGTGACACAGATTGTCTGTGGCACTGGCTTCCTTTATTGCCCACTTATTTCAGTGAATAAACATGGTAATAGAAAATCGGGGCTCGAATGTGTAATCTCCAGACTTTGTAAGCCAGTTTTGGTTTGTGTTACTGCAGTATTTTGAATATTGTCAAAGGTGGATCCTTGCAAAAGGTGTGAAATGGTTGAGTAATCCACACATTTTAACCACAAAGTGAATACCCAGAAAAATAAATCAAAATTAATAGAAAGAAAAGTCCAAGTTTATGAAATAATTCAGAAGTTAATGTGTAATCTTAGCTTTAGAACACTTTCTCAATTTAGGGAATCAGTTGATTTGACTAATCTGAAATATTCTTAGCAAACCCACAACACCACCTTAACCTATCATTAAAGGTCTGCTGTCCCAAAAGACGAATTCCTTGCTGAGCTCCTGGGCCAGAGTGAGCCCCGATGGCTCAGGCTGAGCTCTGGGACAGCTCCAGGTGAGTCCCCATGCCTCAGGCTGAGCTCTGGGACAGCTCAGGGTGAGTCCCCATGGCCCAGGCTGAGCTCTGGAGCAGCTCAGGGTGAGTCCCCATGGCCCAGGCTGAGCTCTGGAGCAGCTCAGGGTGAGTCCCCATGGCCCAGGCTGAGCTCTGGAGCAGCTCAGGGTGAGTCCCCATGGCCCAGGCTGAGCTCTGGAGCAGCTCAGGGTGAGTCCCCATGGCCCAGGCTGAGCTCTGGAGCAGCTCAGGGTGAGTCCCCATGGCCCAGGCTGAGCTCTGGAGCAGCTCAGGGTGAGTCCCCATGGCCCAGGCTGAGCTCTGGAGCAGCTCAGGGTGAGTCCCCATGGCCCAGGCTGCTCTCACCATGGCTGGGAGGTGACAAGGCCACCCCTGCCCTTCACTTTCACTCAGTCGTGCTGTGGAGCTCCCTACAAGGAGCTGCTGCCTCAGCATTGCCTGCCACATCTTACAGCAGCATGAGGTAATGGAGTGGAGCATGGGAAAGGAAAGAAGTCATCCTGAAACCCTGATGTGTTCCCCAAATATAATTTGTTGGGATTTCCCAGGGACTGCCTAACCAGCTCTGCACTCTGGCTGATCCATGGTGAGAGCAGCATAAACCCTGCATTAACACAAGTGACAATTCAATCTCTTTTTAAATCAGATGTCAAGTAGAAGCTTCATCATGACAATGCAAAGAGACAGTGATGGACAGCTGGGTATTTATTAGGTTTTGCTACCAAAATGTTGTATTCTGTGTCTCAAAAGTGCCTCAGTTACTCTGGGAAAGTAAGTCTGCTTTTTGGGGAGCCCAGCCCTGTGTGACCCGCCCTTCCCTGTCCCTGACTGGATCATTCCATATAAAGAAATGCTATATTCACTTTACAGCTTCAGCAAGGTGAGAAGTAACATCTTATGATTTACTGTCTCCCTTAGCTGTGAGGCATAGCACAAGTGCCATCCATCTCTGGCACAGAGACTGTAACATTTGCCCCAGCACAGACATAAATTCATGACCTTCTCTATACATTAAATATCAGGAATTCTTGAGCGCTACTGCTCTTTGTCAAAATAAATTCATCTCTCCATAGGAAAGAGACATCGTAAATTAATATGAAATCAAAATTGCTCAGTAACTTTGCCAAAGTTGGTGACCAAAAACCTGTTTCTTATAAAGACAGAAAGACAAAATAACAGCCCTGTTGCATTCAAAGTACTAATATAATCAAACAATAGCTGCTGCTATTAATGTGAGAACACCTTGTCAGGTGTTCTTCCAAAGCTTGTCAGAAAAGCCATGACAGGTTTTGTTGTGACTTTATTTAACACCCTAGTCACTCACTCTGTCATGATTTACTTCTGACTTGTTACTGTAGGTGTTCCAACCTCTTGCACTTTGATGTTTCACAAACTTTGCCAGCAGTATATTGGATTTGTCGATCAATTCTAAAGTTGTTGAGTTTCTGACCATAACTTAAACCCACTTTTCCTCCCTCAATAGCAAAACCCAAGGAAAGAGAAAAAAACCCAACAAGCTCAAACTCAAACCCATCTCCTAAATGTAACCTGTGGATTCTGGGCAGCCTGGGGTGAGCTCAGTGCCCTCTCAGCACTCCCTGCCAGCTCTCCCTTGGACACCCCTGGACATGGGCTGGTTGCTCCCAGGCTGCAGCAGCACAGGGTGCAGCGGTGCATTCACCCTCTCAGGGCTCTGGACAAGGCTGGGGTGTGCAAAGAGAGCAGAGAGAGGATTTAGTCTTCCACAGACACTGATCCCTTCCTCTCACTTTCTCCTCTTCCCTTATGATGTATTTGAGCATTTAAACAAAGCATCTCCCAGACTCTTCCTCCTCAGCAGTGTACAATCCCAGGAATCAGGGATCATTTGAAAGGCAAAAATGTCCTGGAATATGCTAAAATCATGTTAGACTTGGCACTTTCTGAGTGCCATGAACATGTTTTGGATATTTTGAGGGGAACAAGATGATCTAATAATAATCCATAGACCACATCCAGCATTTCAGCTGGAATGAAGAAAGAGCAAAGTAGGAAAGCAATTTGTCATTTATTCTCAGGTGGAGGGCGCAGGACCCAGCAGGAATCCCAGGGCATACAGATAACGTGGCTTTTCTATCAGAATGCCATTTCAGCACTGCCTTTGTGTTGAACAGATTAATTAGTGCATTGGGACCCCCAGCTCAGAGGCACTGCCTGTGCAGAGGGATGAGGGCCTCTATTAGTGCTTCATATCTACAAAATCCAACCACATCCAGGGCTGATGCCAACAGTGCTAGGCAGAGCCCTTTCTCCTGAGGACCCTTCTCCATTCCTTCTTCCTGTCCAATGAAGATATTACTCCTTGGGTATTAATTATACATGAGTGAGGTCTAAATTATCCTCTTTTTTCTGCAAATGGCAGAGAACAATGGGCTCTGTACCCCACAATCCTGGGGGCCAGTTTCCAGACATAATTGCACATTTTCTATGCAGCTCTTTTGTTTTCCAGGTGCTTCACTATTGAAGTGTTCCAACACTGTGTAAATTATAGTTTGCAAATGAGCAATGGGAACTTGCACAGTGATTTAGAAAACAAAGAGTGTCTTTTATCCTGTGGAGAAAATGAAGATGGAACAGGCTGAAGGCCATGTGGTAACTGGAGAGGCTAAATTGTATGCTGAAGTTATCAGTTTTGTGTTCTAAGTCACAAACAGGTTAAATATCACTGGAGTAAGACGGTGTAAAATCTGCCCAATAAATGGAGTTTGAAGCAAAACATGTCTCTTCTTTTGTTTATGTTCTTCGAATATATTTTATGAACAAAAGTGACTACGTCAACAATTTATGCTCCTGTGTGGAGGCAAAAACTCAAACCCAAGACACTGACCTGTGCCTCTTCTTTAAACAACACAGGGAAGGAAAGGCAATGGCTCTTGCTTATGAAGATTTATGTGACGAGAACCAGAGAGAGGAGGCAGAAGGAAGGCCCACACACAGTTTAAGAGAACTGGCAGGCTCAGAAAAACTTAATGAGCAATTTGGGGCCAATTAATGACTGGAAACAGCCAGGAGTGATAAGCAAAAGGACTTTCCAATGGGGATCACAAGCGCTGCATGTTCTTTGTGGGGTAAAAAAAAAAAACCACACAAAAAAAAGACTGCATCAACATGATCTGCATTCATCTGTTCCTCTTGCTAAATGAAATGATCTGCAGCATCTGAAACTAGATTAATACTTTAGGCACAGTGTCTTAACACACCTCCACTCTTATATGTGACCTCCATGCCAGACCAAAATAGATATTTATGGCATGAATTATGTATAAATATATACACATACATATGCATACATACATGTATACAGGACTATGATTTATTCAGTTTTCTTAGGCATTCTGGATAAAACAAGTGGAAACCAGTAGTGGAGGAGATGCATTTACACTGGCAGAGTAAAAAGGGATGCACATTATTTATGAAGCCCGTTCTGTCAAAGTGTGTTTGTTTTGATGATCCTGCTTGAGTCAACGCCACCCTTATCTGTCAAGTGAGACACACACCAATCTCCTGCTTCTCTGAGGGAGAAAAAAGGCTCCCAGAAATGCACACCTTATTATAAATAAACATCAAGGCACGGTTAGATGAAAACACGAGCCTTGGTTTATGTGTGTTTTAATTGGCACCAGACAAAAAAATGTACCCAGCATGTGTGTGCACAGTCCCACAGCCACAGAGTAGGTTTTGCAGCTTGGAAATTGAGGTTTATATTTCCATTTCTGTTGGCACTGAAGAAGGCAAGAAATAACTGTCAGAAAACTGGAAAGCAGCAAAGAGAAATGTAAAGATATTCCTCTTATTTGTCAGAAAATAAGTTCAGATGCATCTTGTCATCGAAGCAGTTTTGTTCCTAATGCTTCATTTTTCCTCCTTGTAGTTGAAGGCTATTATAGAAACTAATAGAGGTGGGCAGCAATATGATTTTCTGTTGTATGTGTCATTCTGAGATTTTGACAGGCTTTAGGTTTTTATAATTAAACAAAACAAAACCAGAAAGGAGTTTATTGGGAATCAAAATCTGATTTGTGGGTAGTTGAATGTGTCATTCAGGTTCCAGAGATTTAAATTTTCTAACAAGATAATCCACTTTCATTTTTTCACAAACAGAGCGATCAGGGCTTGTTTTTCTGTGAAACATGTTATTTTGATTAATGAGAAGAAATGGAAAAACATTTCACTGAGATATTTTTGTTGGGTAGAGTTTAAATTTTATGTTATGCAGAGACTCTGGCTCAGACCACTGATATATAGCACTACAAAAATGAAGGAAGCTTCATGACAGCATTAAGTTAATTCTGGATTTACTCCAAAACCCCTAAGAGCAATATTTACTTCTACATGTGCACAAGGTACAAAATATCCTCAGAATCACTAATAAGAAGGAAGAACAAACAGAAAAGAGGACTGAAAAATATTGCACAAAGGAAAGGACCCACTCATGAACCAACATTTTGCATGGAGTTTAATGAAGCAGACATTGGAGGTTTGAAGAGATGACAGCAAACATCCATTTCCTGTATATGTACAAATCCAGCTTCTAAAGAATCTAACTGGAGATTTTCTCTTGACTGAGAAAATCTGTGACTATTACAGCAGGAAATGTAATTATTTCTGCCCTTCAAATTTGCAGGTATTCTAGAGAAAAAAAAAATCTTCACATGTTATTCTTTTTTTTTATCACTGGCCATCTTTCCCATAACCTCCCAGAGAAAGCATCCTCAAAGAGGTGGCTGTGTGTGAAAATCCAAATATTGTTTTCAGTCAAAATAATCAATTCTTGGGCAAAACTTTGCCTCCAAAATGCACGGGCTCAGCTCAGAGCAATGCCACTAACCCAGGAAAGCCCCAAAACTCTCCTGCTCAAATCTGTAACCAGCGTTGATATCAAATGCTGTGCTTGGCTTTCTGGCTCTCTGAGTTAATCCTGAATCTCTACCAAGTTAAACTATTTGACATCAACTTTTACAATGTCAGTGTGTGTCTTTCTGAGCAAGAATCCAGAAGAAAAGGTTCCTCTGAGCATCAGATCAGGTCTGCCTCCCTGGGCTGCCAGGGACACAATCCCTTTGGGCTGGGGTCTGCCATGGAAATGCACCACACCAGTCAGACCGTGGGGTCTGAAGGGATTAAAGAAACCCAAGTCCTTCCCATGCCTGCCCCACCAGCCAAAGATGGAGAATAATTTGTAGGAGACCCAAACTCCACAGAACTCTGCAGCACTCAGGGCACAGGAGTTCTCTGAGGGTCAGGTGACATTTTTGAGCTTTTTGAAAAGAAGGCTTGGGTGGGTGTTGGGAATAACCTGGTGAGACAATGCCCTTAATTTCTCACTGTATCAAAGCCATTTGTGAACAATCACACATGCAAAAGTTCTCTCTCTTTGCCTGGTAATGTCCTGTTTTCAGTCCACTCAGTCACAGAAACGCTTTTTTTTTCCTAGTGACTCAAGTTCCAGGAGTGCTGTAAGTGAAGCCAGATCTTACTAGCACAACTGTTTTCCTTCTCTTCTTGTAGACTCTGAGCTCAGTATGTCATTTTGTGCTACAGAAAATATTTGCTCTGCATAAATTGTATTCAATTTAAGAAATACAAATCAATACATAAAAAGAAAATGATGATTCATTTTAAAATAAACTTAAAGTGGAGATTAAAGAGTGTGGAAGCATGCAGGATTGCTTTATGTTTTAAAGCTAGGATTGTCCAGAAATTTAAAAATCAGAAGTGGAAGGATCTCATCTAATTTTGCAGTCGTAGATGTGCTCTCACCTTGTGGTACATAGTTCCTGCAGTGACTGGCAGGTCACATCATCTCTCCCTTAAAATGCCTTTTTTCATCCAAAGAAAATTTAATTAATGGGATTCAAATTAAAAACCAACCAAACCAAACCAACTAAACCAAACCAAAGAAACCCAAACACTTAATATGCTTAATGGGACCAAATGTAGCCTTTTTAAAGAGACTAAAATCAGCTGAGGTTTTATCTGATGAAAATGGAGAAGCTGAGTTAGTCTGTCTGTGGTTTACATGTCTAATGAGAAGAAAACTTATCATCTAGTGCCAGCTGTGAACAAAACCAATCAATTATCACCTCTGTATTTAATAAAGAAAGAAAAGCAAAACAATAACTGTGGATTTGTTCTTCCTGCCATGTCAACAAGAACAACCCCCTGAAGTATTTACCATGTATTCAGGAAACACTTTCAACCCTCACTGTAGAACTTGCAATAATATTTTTAAATTTAAGCATAAGCATAATGTTGAATTTTAGAAGCAGCAGATAGCACATCCAACTGAACCCTCTCTATTTACAGTGCGCAGAGAGTGCGCAGACTCAGAGAGGACGGCAGCAATATTTACAAAAATCTCACCATGTGAGAAAAAATGTTAAGGAACAAGTGTAAAACATGAAGAAGATGCATGTAAATGTCTTCATAAAATACACCAAAGCTGTTAATTTTCTTATGGCCAAAAGTACTTGTCGATGACTAGAGGAAAAAACTTTCTGAAAAATGAAGAGTTTGCTGGGAACAAGAGATTGATTTGTGTTTGCTAACTTGGACTAATGGAAGCAACTGCCAATCATGCTTGTTAGGAAGAAAATGTCTTGCAGCAGGTAAAACAGAGCTAAAAAGTTAAAAGGCAATTCAGAGCAGGGTTCTGTAGGTATGGAATATGCTGCACACAACAATCACTGCTGATAAAAGGTGCCTGGACTAGCCCAGCTGTGGTTACCAAAATGTCACTGAGCTGCCCTAGAGTCACTGCTGTCACCTCACACCACAGCGAGGATCAGGGTCTGTCCTTGTGCTGATGCCTTAGGATTTCAGCTTTGATATTTTCCATCTATTTGTAACCCTGGAATTCTTTAGTGTGTAACTCCAAACCCCACACACAGCGTGAGCTGCTGCTTCCCCATTTCTGTCACACACAACAATTCCTCCCCAGGCCTGGGAATCAAGGGCACCTCACTGCCCCAGGCCTGAGAGATGCAAACAAAAGTGAATTGGGGGCAGCAAAACTGGGGTAAATGACTTCATTACCTGAAGCTGGATTTTGGAGATTCACCCCCAATATGCAAATGGATCAAACTTATAAAAATGTATTCTGCAATCATACACAGAATGCAGCCTTTACCAGGAAACATGAATCTGGTTCCCAATCCCAGGAGAATAAGTAAAATTATCCAAAACCATCCAAAACCAGGTCCATAGCAGATACCTTCAAATGAGGGAAGCATCAGCTCAGAAAGGACTTGGTAGGAGGATGTGTGGAGAGAGGAAAAGAATTGGATTATTTTCTGTGTGATACAGAAAAAAGCACCAGGGACTGCAACACTGCTTGGAAGGGCTGCTGCTCCTGCAAGCGGAGGAGCTGATGGAGCAGGGGAGATTCCTGATGGCCCAGAGCTGAGCCTGCAGCCAGGAGTGGCTCCACACCCAGGGGCTGGGATACACAACGCAGCCATGACAAACCCACAACAGGCTGCCACAAAATGGCAGCAGTTCTAGAGTTTTCTTTGGAAAATAAGCGAGGAATAAGGATAAAACCCCTGCAAAACAGATTTCAAGCCACGTGGGAAAAAAGCAGGTCCACAACAGCTGCCTCTGCCTGTGCACTCCAGGTTCACTGAGCTGGGGCTGCTTGAGCAAAAACCACATGAAATAATTTTCTGTTTTCCAATGTGCTGTTCTGGGGCCTGATGCTCCTTCACTTCCTCCTGGCTTTGTACCAGAGAAGCAAAATTGCTAAGTCCTAGTCATTGAAAAATTAGGCCCTGTGGCTTCCAGCTGCACACAGGATTGGGACAACCTCCTCATCTAAGCCCCTAATTACTCTCTAGCAGGTAACAAAGTCAGAAAAAAAGTGCAATGTTGGGCTGAATTTCACTCCATAGCAGAATATGTTCATACTGCATAACATTTTATCAATTCTATTCTCTATTTCACTATTGAAAGGGGTTTTCTACCCACTCTTTCTTTCCTGATGCCAATGATAACTGTTTGACTTTTCTTTTTTTTTTATCCTGGAATGATAATTTTGCAGTAATCTTTCATAAATCTCAGCATGTTCTCAGAAAGTAAATGATGGCATAATTTATCACTATTGAAAATGCATTTTTTGCCATGACAGTATAATTAGACATTCTTTTCAGAAGACATATTAAGTATATACCAATGTATTAAAGCTACTGTGCTGCAGATCCATTTAGTTGATTTATTCCTTGTCTCTGGCTTCCTTGCCTTATCATGATACCCACACAGTTGTGCATTCTCATTTCAAGAATGAAAAAAAGGCTCAGGCAAGGAAGCAACACATTGTAAGAAACAGTATCCGTAGGTTAATTCAAGTGGGAGCAGGATGCAATTTGGCTGCACCAATTCCAAACACATTAATTATGCAGTGATCAAAATAATTTCCCATGCATAATGCTGACCTCTTTCACTAGAGGGCAACAAAACCCCAGTTTAAGAAGTCTCCACCTTCTACTTTCAATGACTGTACTTTTAATAAGATGTGGCGTGATTTCATAATGAACACCCAATTAATTTCCCACAAGTGCAGAGTTCCTCCTGAGCAGCCAGGCAGGCTGGGCAGGGATGGTGCCCGGAGGGTGCTGGGGTCACAGCCCCACAGCACCTGGGGGTGGGTGTGCTCTTCTCTGAGTTCCCTTGTGTGGCCCAGGTTACCCCTCCGAGCTCTGCTCCACAAACCCCCCTGGACGCTGGGCTGCTTCTGTAGATCAAAGCCTGTGGGTTTATCCAGAGATCATAAAGATACCAATGTTCAAGCCACTTAAACTGTGGCAATGAAAACCTCTCATCCATCTGACTGGGCTTTGCTTTTGATCAGGGAGGTTTGGGAGACATTTCCTGCCTGGCTCTGCCCCGGAGCTGCTTCTTCTGCCATCACCTTCTTGCTCTGACTAAAGAGAATGAATATTTTCATGCTTAACCAAACTGCAATAGAAACCTTTTGCTTGTAATTTTTTGAGGATGTTTGTTAGGAAGTCTGAAAGAGTTGATACCATCTCTGCCAACAGTCTAACGACTAATTAGTTTACTATGGGCCACCACGTTAGCTCTGCTAATTTAATTCTGAAAAGTTCACTCTGCATAATAAAATCTGGTAGCTGGATCTTCTCCTCCAGTTGTAAATAAGAAATACCTATTACTGTTATGGTCTATTGAAAAAGGGCTTCACACACTGTGAAAAAATGATTACACAGACACAGACCCAACCAATTGAAAAATAATTATGTGAATTTGTCTTTTGTCCTCAGATGCAAGTAATGGCTAATGCACATAAACTGCCAGAGAAGTATTTTATGTGCCTTTTATAGCATGAATAAGAATACCTTTAACCCATTTTTGATGAATAGCTGATCATTTTTTTTCCACTGGTTTTGTTAGAGGAGGCAATTATTATGACCAGATGCAAACACCCATTTCTTAAAGCACTTGCTCCCAGAAGCACATCCTTGGCCTCTTCTTTAAAGGGGTCCATCCCAAGAGGTGACCACATATAAACAGATGCTTTCCTGTGTTTCAGAGGCAGTGCAAAGATTAGGAAGGGATGGGGAGGTGCTCAGAAGGGAAGAGATGTACAAAGACATTTTTCTATTACACAGTGACAGCCCCTTTGGAAAACAAGTCTAAGAAATGTGCAACCTTGAAATGTGTGCACGCTGCAAGGGATGTTTTCAATGTGAACCCTGTGCTGGGGTTTTCAAAGCCCTTCATCATTTGGCTCTGCTGGGGCAGAGGGATGTACTGAAGCTTCCAGACAAACAGAAAGGTTTGATTTTGATGCCTTCTGCTCCAGAACGGCAGAGTGGGCTGTCCCTGCTCCGCCCCCCTGGCAGGCTCTGCAGCCCCCGCACTCTGTGCCTACTTAGCAATATCCTCCTGCACAGAGCAGCATGACACATCCCTTTCCCACCAAAGCATTTAACAATTTCCTTTGAAAGGCAACTTATTATACAAAAGCAGAACTAAATAAAAAATACTCCAGAGAGGGAACAGATTGCTAGATATAGATTAGATGTGCAGCCTAATCCTTCACAAGCATTAAATATTTAACATAATCACACCACAGGTGACAGGAAGATGTCTGCATTGTTTAATTAGACTTAATTAAACATAAGGAAAATCTAATACTAATTCAGGTCTAGCTTTTAAATTGATTACAAAACTCTCTTTTTAAAGTACTTTTGTATCCAGAAAAATGAATTCTTTCGTTCATCAGCTGGGGAATCATCGCCATGCACTGCTCAGAGCCCATGAAGAGAGGATCTGTTGTGCTCAGAAGCCCATGGATGAGAGCAACTTCTCTGCCCTGGGTTAAGGACAAAGCCAGAGGACTTGGCACTTGCAGCAGGCTCTAATGCTGAGCTCTTTTGGCCATATTTTATATAAGCCATTACACAAAGGACATAATTTTTTTCTATTACTTCTTTTATGGTCTTATTGTTTACAAGAAAATAGATAGAGCATTTAATTATGAGATGGACTTAATGTTCTATAACAACTCCTGTATGCAATACATTGCCTCTGGAGCTCTGCTCACAACTCACATTAATGGGACAAATGAAAAAACCCAAACTAAACACTGTAGCAGAGAAGATGTTTTGCAAGAGGAGGGTGATATCTAATGCTATGAATCATGCCCTGATAATATTCTCATGTCTCCCAGTTGAAGTTATGGTTCAGAACTGTGTTTAAGCACACATGAATGCAACATGAGTTGTCAAAGAACCAGGGAAAATTTATGCTTTGCTCTTTTGTTTCCCAATCATCTTATTCAGTGGCATTAAGTGGAATAGCCTGATAAAGGCCCAACCTAAAAGGAGTATCCTCATGACTGGATTAAAACTTAGAGTATTATTTTCTCTACAAATGAAAAGTTAGAAAGGATTAAAGAAGTGAAGCCATAACCATCCTAGAAATGAATTAATCAATCCAGTGTGCCCCAGCTCTGGCAGGCAGCAGTGATCAGTCAGTTCCAGAGATTACCCAACTCAGCCTGCCTGTTGTTGATGTGATATTGTATATATCATTGTGGTACCTTAGGTCAAATAATTTATTGATGCAGCACTGGAACCAGAGTAGTACAGCTCTGTGCTTTTATTGATAGTTTCTTGGTTTACCTGATGCAGTGGCAGCTTTCCTTCTCTGGTTTCTGGGTTTCTACAATTGATTTTTGGGAGAGGATACAGGTTGTGGAAATGGTAAGTGCAGAATTTTGTGTTCTCTGATCATGAGAGCTGGAACTCCTGTCATCAGCCTCACAGTGCAGGTGTGTGCTCACCTCGCAGATGCGAAGGAGGAGTTTGTACCAAGCATATGCACAGGCAGGAGGTTCTGGATCTGGAGTCGTGGGATGGAAATTTAGGTCTCTTCTTTCTTTAAAGAAATTAGATCCACATTGAATTGCTGCTATAAGCTTGGAACAAGAAATAGCAAAACACCCCTAAAAGAGTTACAACAATAAATACCATAATGCAGGCAAGTGGCACAAACTCCTGGTCACACACACAACAAAGCACTATTTTTTTTTTTTTGCTCTTCTCTGGCAGAAAGAGGTTGAGGCTTTTTGCTCAGCTAACCTTGGTCACCTTGGTGGTAGTGGTGGTGGTGAGTCACACTGCTTACCCTTCTGAGGCCTCAGTACCTACACTGGCATCTTTCTGTTTGCTGTGTTTGAAAACACAGCTGATGAAAGCAATAACCACACTCCTGGGGCAGTACCTTAGTCACTATTGCCCCAGTCAAAATGGGGTTTATCTGCAGAGAATAATTGGGTATGCTCTGGAAATTGCACATTTACAAAAGAGAATAGATAATAAGGTCACAGGAAATAAATTTTAAATTATGGGCAGAAATCAGGGGAAATTCCTATTTTATGCAGTTTTTTCCAGGAGCAGGAAAAAAATAGTGGAAACTAAATTCTACAAGCAAAGATAAAAGTGAAGGATGTCAGAGGGAAAAAATCAGAAGGAAATGCTGTAACAGGAGGAAAATATTTGAAACACTGAAAATGAGTGAGCAGAACAATCCTTCCACATATGAAGTACAAGGTATTTAAATTCTAGACACAAGAAACTAAATGTTGTGTGAACTTTTCCTCGCAGAACTGGGAGCTGGGAGCATTGGCACCCAGCAGAAGGTATCCAGCACCTGAGGGGAAGGGATGAGGGGTGATTAATTCCCAGTTACACAAACTCAGCTCAAGGTTGATGCAGTGCATATCTATATTTTAGGGCTCTCCTCTACAGAAGGGTACATTGATAAACTAGAGACACTACTGAAGAGAGCAGTAAAAATGATGGAGTGGACACAGTGCTTGTCCCAGATAGTCAGGCTGAGTGAAATGGATCTGTGCCCTATGGAGGAGCAGTGACAAACAGGGGACAGACAGGTTACAGGTGTGGAAATGACTGAAGGTTACTGCCTGATACTCCAGCCAGAGATCAGTGCTATTCCAGGAGTTAAACACAAATTCCAGAAGGCTGTGATCCAGTCAGAGCAGTTTCTAAGGGTGCCAAGACCATCCCAGAAAATCCCCAGAGTGAGATAATCCATAAATTTATGTGCCAGTGGCAGTGGCAGCGCTTCCCACGTGTCCTGCCCTCTGCAGGGGAAGGAGAGGCGCCGATCCTCACCTGGAGGAATCCCTGCCGAGTCCTGTCCTCCCCACGGCTCAGCACAGCCACCCTGCAGGAGCGGACACATCCCCAGCCCTGGCTCCACCACCACCCAGGTGAATTCAGCAGCAGAGTTCCCCCCAGGCCAGAGACTCTGGCCACAGCTTGGGCTCAGTTCTACGCCATAAAAAGGAAAATGTCAACACAGTAAAATGCAAAAACACAATTCCATGTAATTTTCCCTATGATGGGTCCAGTACCAGCAGAGAGCAAGGGCAGAAAGGATGGAGCAGCAGCAGGGATGCAGTGCAAACAATTTGGGTGCCTTTCCTCCCTAATGGCTAAAGTCCCAAATATCTCCAACAGTGTCCTTTTAGAGAAGCCTGTGTTGAATACACACAATCAATGCCTTAATACAATGATTCAGCTTTCTGTTTTGGAACATGCCATGGAATGTGGGGGTTTTGCCTTCTAGAAACTGCTTCATGCATGAAGAGATCACTGCAGAGCAAACTACAGATACCAGATCTTACACATCCTTTTGTAGGCTGATTTCTATGTATTTTATGGTGTGTAGGTTTCAGCTTTACCACAGCCCCTCCCTGGAGGACATCTGGAATCCTCAGCTTTGTACCAGAGTTTCAATAGGGGAATATTAATGTTTAAACTATAATAGGTCTGACTTAACCTGATTTCATTAACATTTTATTAACAGCTATGTCTAGGCAGTCATTTTAATCATTTAACTATATTTTGGGAGTGGGGTGGCAGGGTTTGAACAATTCAAGGGAAATTACAACTCAGAGTCAATTCAGTCCTGCAGTTTTTCTCAAGCACAACTCACACACAGCCCCAGTTCAAGTAGGTTGGCCATTACCAGGACATGGCATGTGCTGTATAAAGGTCTCCTGACATTTCTGCCCAGAGTAAACCCCAGGAAGAAATGACATATGCTGGGGCTGTGCTCAGCCCCACTGGCACATAATCGAATCAATATTTATCATAAAACCCCACAGTCTTTCAGATTTCTGAAATAAGCTGTCAATAAAACAAAAAAACCTCGGCACATCACCAAACCATCATGAATGTCCATCACCAAACTCCCATGAATGTCAAAAGTGCACTCTGCACTTTGATCCGCTGAACTCTGTGCTGGCAGGAGAACCAGACAGAGACCCCTGCTTTTCTGATCTCTGAACCCCAGGCATGCCCCTGAGCCCTGGGCTGCAGTCTGGGGACAGCTGAGGGGCCGTGGTGCTCCCTGCAGGAGGCAGGGAAGCACAAGCACAGCCCAGCAGTGGAGCTGCTTCTGCCCAGCACCGCACGCTGCCTGCAGCAGCTGCTCTGCAGCCACCACCATGTGAAGCACAGGCCTGGGGAGAGGAGGAGAACATGAGCAGTTATAAATGTGGGTGTGGGAATGGTAGGAGCAGTGTTTCACTCTGGGTGCAATCCCAACTCCTCAGCTCACTGCGCCATTTGCAAGTGAATGACAGAATTTCTCCACGTCGTTGTTGCCAATAAAATCCAATGTAAAATCCTCTAAGACACAACATACTCCAGTACTTTGTACTTAAACTACCTCCAGTTATTCTGAATCTCCTAAGCTTTCAGCATTTCACAACACAATCATTTCTGGATCACAAAGAGAAAAAAATGTGCATACTATAGAGCACTGCATCAAATTCTGACATTTTTAAAGACTAAAGGACTTGAGAAACAACCTTCTGCTCCCTCCCCCTGAGACAGCAGCAAACAACCAGAACTCAAACATAAAATTAAATACAGTTTATCTCCTCCCTGACACCTCTATTATATACACCAAATTGGAAGAAGTTTGCAATAATAACTTTCCCTCTCTAATATGATACTTATTTCAAGCACTTGAAAACAGAAAATAGCTCAGAACATTCTCGCTCTAAGCCTGAGACCTCATTTCTCTTTACATTCCAGCCTTAGTTGTAATTCTTATCCTGGTTTATTCAAGAGCAAGCACTCCATCTCCCACATAAATTCTTCTGGATTTCCAAGAACTTTGATGCCAGCTGAATGTGACTGAAATAAGTAAACCGTGGGTTCAGTGAGAGGCTTCTGATACCACAGTGGCTTAGTTTAAGACTGAAATTGAGGAGCAATATGGTAAACTCACAAAATGCAGGCATCTCTGAAGCATTCTATTCAAGGGTTTGTTCAGGCAAACCCAACCAAATTGATGCTTTGAGTTTTGTGCTTAAGGAAAACAAATTTCCCTAGTCATCCCATTAGTCACAAGTCAGAACAGAAATCCCAAGGAGCCAAGTGCTCCTTCCAGACACTTCAGTGCTCAGATCTGCTCAGCTCATGCCCTGTTTGTGATGCACTGAGGTTTGCAAACAGCCAGAGGACTCTGAGACAAGCAGCTCTGATCTGCATCCACCTAGTCCAAGGATGTTGTTCCTGCTGCATCACTCTTCTCAAGCTTAATCCAGCTTTTCTGCTCAACACACCGCACACCAAGCACCACCACTTATTAGTGGGATGTTGCCAACACTGCACACTGTCAAATTAACACTGGTAAAGACAAGGCCTTTGTTGACAGTGTGAAAATCAGCTGTTGCTGAACAGAGAGGGTAAACATATACCAAGCTGGAGAAAAGACTGCACAGCTGAAGCTGGCCTGGGGGAGCTGCATTCTTTTCTCCTTTAAGACAAACTTAAAGGCACAAAATTATTCCAGTGCAGTCACTCGAAGTCGAGTGACTTTTCATGATTAGTTTTCTTCATGGGACTAAGTGAACTTGAGCAAAGCGCCAGAAGGAGAACAGCTTTCTGAAAAAATTGAACTTGAAAGCAAAGATGCTGTGTGTAAAGATAATGGGCTCATGGAAGAGACATCCCAATAACACATTTACATGAGGACTGGACTGAATAAAGCACAGAAAAAAGAAGAGACAGCACATCACCCTTAGAAGGAAGGTTTGGCTCCTTGACATCGCATGAATCCTTCCCACGGATCCCTTAGCAAGGGCTCTGTGGTGCCTCCAGGGAAGGAAAGCCTCACCTCACATCCCCACAGACATCAAAATCCTCCAAAAGCAACCCAGGGCAAAGGCTGCACCAAGTGTGCTGGCTCAGGGAGAGCTAGAAGTGAGCAGAGTGGTGGGAAGCTTTGAACACTCCCATTTTTCAGCACGTCTTTGTGAGCACTTTGGGTCTTTCTAAAGGCAGAGGTTCTGTGTGGGTGTTACTCAAAGCAGTTTTCTTTGTGACCTCATTTAAGTCAATGGGACATAAAGGAGCAAAGTAAACCAGAAATGCAGGAGCTGTATTTTTAGCAGTCTGAATTTGGACCTCCTTTGGTCATCACAGTTTTGGAATTCAAGTTCATCACCACAGAGACTGTCCATGGAGGATGTTATTACAGGGAATGAAAAAGAGTCATGGACTGCTTGTCATGGCCTAGGACTGTGCTGATGAAATTTATCCTGCCACACACCGCATCTGGAATGGGAATAAGGTATAAACAGCTCAAACCCCAAAAATATACATCCTTAATACAACACTTCTTTAAAACAATTACTTCTTATACACAGGTGAACTTCGGGAATCAAAAAGTTTGGACTACTACATCCAATTTATTTATAGACAATAACTTACTGATATTTATGTGTATGGAATACCATTAATATAAATCAGCTCATAATATTTTGGTGGTGATATCAGTCTAATTTGAATTTTATATTGCACAGTAGAATTGAATGCTAGACTTGATTTTTTTACAAGTAATTAATGAGCTGAGCTACCTGAGAGAAAAACAAAATGATGATTATAATTAGAAGTGTTCCATGGCTGCTACCAACTGTTTAGATGTACTTACAGGTAGCATTTCTAATTAAAACCCTCTCAATGCTGAGACATCTCTCTGTTCATTTGTTATTAAAAATGTGGGATTTTTTTTGCATTAAGAAATCCCTTAATAGAAAAATAATAGAAAAAGTTACATGTAATTACATTCTCTGTGCTATTTGTGGTGAGCAGTTCCTGTGAGAAAATGAGCTGCAGGTGCGTAAGAGTAAGAAGTGCTGGCTCTGACTTCACTTGTTTGGAGTATTCCGTCTGGAAAGGACTTGGGATTTAGGCTGGCATTTTCAGCCTGAAGGGGTTACTGGGGTTTGTGTTTAAGTCCCTAGGGGCTCTGTGAAAATGCTATAATTTGGGGGAGAGAGGAGGAAAAATAAATCACCCCAAGTTACTCTACTGAGAACTGTAAAATCACAGGGAGTTAGAAGCATAGTCCAGGGTTTGTGACAGTGAGCCAGTTGTGATATGTGAAAGTCTGACACAGGCAGGCTTGCAGAGACTGAGGTTGAGCAATCTTTTCCCAGTCAAAATAGATTTCAAGCCAGTGTTTGCAAACAGAAATTTCAGTCATTCATGGAAATCAAATCTGTAATGCTGCAGTACTTTTCAGTTAGATTAGTTACCAGCCAAGAGTCTGCTTCTCTACTTCCAGTACCAGTAAACATTCCACATGCAGGGAAGAAAAAGCAACCCTTGAGCCCATTTGCCCAATTTCAGGGCCAGCAGTGAAAGTTTTGGTTATACCAAGGGGGTTTCTTTCTGCTCCTGCTCTGAACCAAGGCTGTGTCCTTGCTGCTCCCAGCCTGAGTCGTGCCTCTCTCGGGCAGGGATGGCTGTCCCACTTGGTCACGTTGCTCTGGATGCTTTTGTGTTCAGGATTCTGAAGCTCATTCACCTGCAATCATGGAATGGCCCAGTGGAGCATGGACCCTGTGCAGATGCAAACTGTCCCACCTTGGGTTTTCCCCCCAGGAGAGTCCCAGCTCATCATCTGCACTCTTACCCTTTGTAAGCAATAGCACTCATGCTAATAAGCTCCAGCAGCAGTAAATTCTGCCTCCTGCTTTACATCGGTGTCACAAGGTGAAGGGGAAGCTGAAATAAGGTATAATTAAGTCCAGAAGTGCATGTTTGAAAGTGAGTAGCTGCTTCAGATGATCAGAGGAGCTGGGATATTTTCCCACCAAAATCCCTCTCCTGGCCCAGAATTTGTCTGTCAGTACAAAGGACACAATCCAGCCTTCTCTCCTTCTTCAAACTGTACTTATAAAGCAGAGGATTTGTACACATTTGCTGTGTTTAATCACTTCATCATCATTAGATATGAATTTCCTTTTTTTAAAAAAGTATTTTAAGGAAGCATCTTAAAAGGCTTTTGGAACAACAGACATGACTTTGAAGATGAGTCATGGAGTGCAGGACGTGTGTTCCTTCTCCAAAACCACAGGGAACTTTGGAGCCAGAAAAAAACATTATCGCAGTAGGAAAGAAGGGAACCTGTTTGCTTTAGTAGCAGGTGCTTTGCTGTCCACAGTTTGCACATTGGAGAGTATGGGGCCAGGCTGAAAAGCCAGAAAGTCAAAGTTGTGGAGAAGGATAGGAAAAAAATTTAAAAAAAATCCCCAATATTGCTTACTCTGGAGGGATAAGCTTGTGGAAAAGAACAATGAATGAATAAAGCCACCCTGCTAAGTTTAAAGTACTCTTTTGATATCAAGTGTGCCACTTTCTCCTGTGGGAAGAATAAAAAAAGCCTCATCTCTGATGATTTCTTACTGATTTAAAGGGGTGGGATTTGCAGCTTAATTATGCTGAGTTTTGAGTTTGTTCATAAATTACAGCATGTCCAAACTGTTCTCAGCCATGATCAGGAATTTGGGAGTTTGGCTGCTTTGGTCCAGGACAGCATAACCCAGAAGAAATATCTAGAGTGGAATTTTTGTTGCTCCATCTAAAATGCTTTGCTTTCTGCTAGAATACAAGCAGACTGCTGTGGACAGGTGCATAGATTTATGTTTGTATTGACCACTTTTGACCTGGATTTGACTAGTGAAATTGCAATATTCATAATGTGAAGCCCTTGGCCTTATTTCTGAGATTTTCTCTCTCTCCAGTCACATGCAATATGCTTCCTTATTAATCAGGGTCCCACTGACACTCAGTTTGCACACAGAGCTGTGAGTTTCTGGCCACGTTTCTCAATGATGTGCTCAGGAACACAACAGGATATTCACCTTTTTCTCAGCACATCCACCCACTGATGTGTGGCTCTTATGTGATAAGGAAAAGGCTGGAGTTAAGTACTGAGGCTAATAAAGAAATACATTTATTGTGCATAGAAAGTTGCACAAATCTGATGTGAAAAAACTTCAAGCTGTTTCATCTGAAGTAAAGTGGTGTGCAAAATGCAGTGTGGTCTCCCTGTCATTTACACCCTGTGCAACAAAAACCCTTCAGAGACATTAATTAGCCACGCCTGACGTTTATCTGATGTGTGCACTGTAACATGGTGATGCAGGTGAGACAAACCAAGCAGAGCTGAAGTCTGGTGCCCAGCTGGTGACTCAGTGGAACCTGGGGCTGTTTAACACCCTGCTATGAGTGCTCTCTGCAGCCTTATTAAAGTGTTGCACTATGACAACACAGCTGACCTTTAACTACACACACTTTAACCAGTTCTGTCTCAGGGGATGGCTTAAAAACCAGCAGTGATGCAGGTGATTCCATTTGTTGGAAAAAGGGAGAAATTTTAGGTTGTAATTGGTTAATTAAATGCTTTGCACATCCCAGGATCATCCTATACACCCACCATGAGTTGCAGGTTTAGTGTTAGGAGGGAGACTTAATAGAAGGGAATGCTTCCTTCTGGGCGGGATTAGGACAGAAACTTCCCTGTTTTAGTCATGACAAAGAAAACTTGACAAACACCTCCATGTACCACAGATAAATGTGGAGTGATTGTCTTCTACAGATTTATATACTCCATTCCTTCCCTGCTGACTGACAAAATAAAAAAAAACAGAGGGGAAGATACCTGAGCCACAAGGTGAGAGCTCAGCTCCAAAGCTTCCTTGAGCAGAAGGATTCAGCCTGCCTTATTATACAGGCTAAAAGTCATAACATTTGAATGGGCTTTCCCAGGTTAAAAGATGTGACGTTTTGGGCTGATCTTTAGCAAAAAGTTTTCAAAGGCATTGAGGGAGGTTATGGAATAAGAGCAGTGGGTGAAGAAAAGCCATTCTATTATGCACTGCTCTGCAGCCAATCCCTCTCCATCTCACTCTCCTCTGGAAGCAGCTCGGTGCCCAGGCCTGTGTGGGGGCAGTGGCAAAGGCCACGGTGGCAGCTGGAGCTGCAAGTGCCATCGAGCCTCCCGAATGTCACTGCTCGCCTCAGAGTGCACACAAGTCCTTGTGAAACTGAATTCTACTCTCAACTTCACTACAGAAAAAAGAGGTTTGTTCTCCACATCTTGTCTCCATTGTCTGTGAAATCCAGGGAAGCTCACTGCCCTATTCAGACCAAAATGACAACAAAGTATGCTTATTTTATTATTGGGATATTTACACTGATTCCAATATAAAATAGTTCTAGGACTAGAGATAGGAAACATGGTTTTTTTGGGTTTTTTTTTGATAGAAGTCAGGTTTAAATACATATTTGTAACACAAGAACAACAACAAACACAAAATACCTTCTGCCTCCCATGGTTCAACACACAGGTAACACCTGGCCCTGAACTTCAGAACTTCCTTTGTGAACACCTTTGACCACAAAAGAAGACCTAAATCTAGAGTTATTTTTAAAGTATGCCACAGAAATTTTCTAGACTATGCCACTCAGCTAAACAATGAAAATATCACGTTCTGGAGAAAGGATACAATCAAAAATAGTAAAGCAAGCTTAGCATTCTGATAACATGGGCACAAGGCAAAGGTAAAAACCAGTCCATTTGTTTTGTCATCTTCTGAGGCAGATGAAATTCAAAGCCCTGGTTTTCTCAAGCAGACTGAAGAAGCCAGCAAGAGGAACTGCCCTTTGAAATTATTTTTCATCTGGGACAGTCCTAAATTACCCCTCCTGTGCCAGGGACTCAGAGTGAGCTCCCTGTGCTGCTCATTTCCTGGAGAGCTGCTCTCAGTGGGAATCGAGGTCCAAACAGCAACACAGAAGGAGCATAAACTGCTTTTGTATTGAAGTAATGAAACCCAGAAACTATGCACCATGATCTTAAGTGGATTTCTAAGCCATATTGAAAAATGAGGCATACAGCAGTCAGCAGTGGGGACAATGGCCACCAGAACAGACAACACAGCCAACTTACACAGACAAAAGTAGAAAGACAAAG
This sequence comes from Anthoscopus minutus, assembly GCA_013399455.1. Taxonomy (NCBI): domain Eukaryota; kingdom Metazoa; phylum Chordata; class Aves; order Passeriformes; family Paridae; genus Anthoscopus; species Anthoscopus minutus. The sequence continues at coordinate 373,285 of VWYI01040462.1, forward strand.
CATTCACATGACAGTTTGTAAGGAAAGTGGAGTGGGATTCAAAATGTTAAATATTCAGTAATGAAGGAAAGCATTTGCCTGCATCCCCTGCATGACAGCTGCTGTCATGGGCACTAGTGAGCTGTGCCAGGAATTCCCAGAGTAAGGCTCTACCCCTGCAGGGAGGAAATTCTTTCTAGGTTTGTTAATGTTTGCCTGATGTTGTCCACAAAATTAACTAAAGGCACTCACAGCGTGTGCACACGTAAGGATGAGATTTGCACACTCAATCAAGCAGTTCCAGGTCCCAGGGTTCTCCCCATGCAGGGCTGGAATTGTGAGTAACTTCCCAGAAGAAGAACATCACAGCTGTACCGTGGCCACACAAGTCTCCTTGCCACAAGTAATGCTCCTTTATTAGAGGAAACATGAGAAATAGGGAGTGAGAGGGAAGATGTTTCTGGGGTATTCCTTCTTCAGGTTAGATTCATGGGCCTTAATATCTGGTTGGTGGTTTTTGTTTTGTTTGGCTCCTTTTTTCTGAGTACTGGTTGAACTAATACATGGCATTAACACTCCCTGCAGCATTTTTTCTGATCTTCTCCCATTCTGTCAAGTGTCATCCCCTAAAATCTCAGTTTATATATGACCACTAAAAACTCTAATTAATTTTGCACCTAAAAATCTCTGATAATTGGACCTGTGCTGGCTTTGCTTAATTCAACAAGAAACTAAGGACTTCACTTTTTCCTTGTCGTGGCTGCCAGGGACTACAGCAGTACAGAACACAAGATCTGAGAGAAAAGTCCCTCTGGCAGAGTCCAAGTGGCACAGAGAGAACAAGAGAAGAGACACAGTGGAGTTCTCAGGGACAGGGAGCTGAGAGAGACGAGGAGCCCGGGGGAAAAGGATGGGTTCTGATGTTGATTCCACTGAATAATCGTTCAATAGACCTCTGTGAGCCATTTTGAAACAGGACATAAATGTAAAATAATGCACAGTCTGGAAGGGAAGGATATGGTTTCAAACAGCCTTTGTGAGCACACTGGAGCAGTTATTTTTCATAACAGTGCAGTATGGATCCTTTCTCTCTGGGTGCTCTGGGTGAGATAAGTGAAATCTCCAGGACTTTCCTGAGTGCCCTTTTATCTCCATCACCACTGTGTGCTCCCCAAAGCCACAGCTGACAACCCCAAAGTACACAGCCTTGCATGAAGGGCCCGTGCCTCACACAGCTCCAGCCTCAGTTGCAGATAAACACTTTTCCTCAGCTTTAATCTCTTGTGCAGACATGTTTACAGTGCTGTAACAAAGAAGTACAAGGAACTTTGTGCCACAGTGCCAGGACTTGCACTAGCAGGGCCCAGGGCTGCTGGAAAAGGCCCAGCTGATGCCCTGACTGCACCATGCAGTGAACACAGAAATCCCAGGTGCTACAGAGGGGCAGGTTACAGCCAGCAGAACAGGCAGATTACCAGCAGCAGCAGCATATACTGTAACATATCTCTGCTTTTCCTGCCACTAAGCCATATGAAGCAGTCGCTGTAGAATTATTCTTCCATCTCTTCTGTTGATAAGCTACTTAGCAAGGTGGAGCTGAAGCTAATCTGAGTGCTGTATGAAAACTGTGATGTGCTATTGCACGGGGCTGCTCTTTGATATCCGGGCGCCTCTTCCCAGGTGCCCTTTGTGAATTGCAGCTGCTGTCTCAAAGGTAAATCCTTGGGCCCAGGCACAGGGAGTAAAAAGACCCTGAAAGCAGAAGCATCTCCTGAGCAGAAGGAGGGTAAGATATTTTCTCTTAGTTTGCATCTGAGAGTAAGGGAAGGAATTTGGTATCTTTAAACAATTTCCTTCTGAACTGCACAAGGAAGCAATAAGATTCTGCTTTGCTCAAGTTTGAGAAATGACTTATTAATGCATAAAAATCTATTTCTGAAGAGGAAAGTTTATGAAAATATATCAGGCACCATTCCTGTGGTCATATGACTGATATTGCACAAAGCAGCCAATATATTGCAATTATTTTCTTCTGTAAACCTTTTGACAGTCTAAAATAACTCAATCAGTGGTTTTCAATCACTAAAGTTTATAATTTCAAGGTTTTCCCCTCCTCTAATCAGCAGTTTTATAACCTACTGCTCTTCCTTCAAAAAGAGCTGGTGATGATCAGTGTTTATTCCAAACCATTTAAGAAGGCAGCTGTTTATTAAAGTGCCAACAGCTATGATTGATTTCTGATGCTCATGAGTGCATCTGTTTTCTGGTTAATGACATCACTGCAAGCAAACAGATACAGCAAGCTGGGACTCTAATGGAGAACTAAAGCAGCCATGCCTTCTCTATAAGAAAGAAATTGATTTCACTCAGAAAAAAAAATCTATTAATATGTCAAATGTTCAGCTTACATTCCTGCCAATTGGCATTCTTGCATGCAACTGGCATTTCCTCAAAAAGAATCTATGGATGCACAGTGTTTATATTAAAATCTTTAAAGGGGACATCTGTTAATTGAAATTCCAAAAGTAGTGACTGATTTATCATCTAGTCAATCACATCTGTACAGGGTAAAAAAGAGACTGAACTGCAGTGAAACCAACATCTGTCATGAGGAAACCAACAGGCCTCAAGAGTGAATGGAAAATGGAAGTACTGCAGGTTGGGAGGGTTCCCCTTCATTCTCCTCTTTCTGTGGTGCTTGAGATAAGGAATTAAAATTAATATACTCCAAGCTCCACCGAAACTTGCAAAAGTAATAGCTTTCTAAACCTCATTTCTTAGGGCCAAATTCTATCTCATATAAACCAGCTCACTTTTGACTGGCTTTATCTTTTCCTGCCTCAAGAATGCACGGCAGGCCACAGTGTTGCCAAAAAAGCATTGATGGCATCTACTTTTAAGAGTTGCTTTTTAATATAACTTTATTTTTCTTAAAGAAAAATATAAAGAGCATACGCAACCATTTCCTTTGCAATTTCTTGCATGCATCAAACGGGTATGAAGAGCACTGCTGCCCCCTCACCTCCTCCTGGAAGTCTCTGGGAAATGGTTCATTTTTTATGGCAAAGAGGGTTTGATGTGCTCAGACAACAAGGCCATGACTCAGAAACCCTTGATCTAAAGGGCCTGTCCTGCCCAGAGCTTTGGCTGGGACTCTGTGATGCACTGGAGGTGAAAATGGGCCCATCCTCACCAGGGGCTCTGCCTTGGTGCTGTCCCAGCTCTGTCTCCTGGCACTTCCTTCAGGAGTCCCCCCCCATCTCTCTCCTCACTAAATGCTCCTTTGGTGTGTGCACATTTTGTCTGACTCTGCAATTTGAATGGAATGAGAGGCACTAGACCTTCAAAAGCAGCCATTTGAAATTCTGCACACTGGGGGAAAAAGAGGAGTTTTTTAAAATATCAGAAATAGTGAAATCAAACTTTGAGGCCTGAAATAAAGCCTTCAGTTTTCTTGGCTTTTGAGTCCTTTTTTTCTGCTTCCCTGGCTCTTGACCTGAGTATCAGCAGCTTCTGAAATGCGGAAATATTCTGCAGCAATGCCTGCTTTCTCCCTGTTATTTTGTTGTCTCTGTTTCTTTCTGCCTGTGTTCTTCCACAGGAGCAGCAGGGAACAGCAGTGTTCTCCTCACAGAAAGCAGGAGATGACCTGTTCAAAGCCTAATGAGCCTGACCTCATTCAGGTTTAAATATTTAACTTTGAGACTAAATTTAACCCTACCCAGACAGTTTTCATTGTTATTTTCCAACTTTTCTCTTCAAATAATAACTCTGAACCTCATATCCTTTCCTAACTTCACCATAAATTCAATCCTCCTACAAATAAAGGGTGTCATTCCCTACGTCCTCTTCTTATGGTCTGAAATAATTAGAGATGGATATAAAAAACAGCAGAAGGCACTGGTGAATCACTTGACCTGTAATCCATCAATGGATGGATTACAGATTGATAGCAAAGCTATCAACGATTGCTATTTTGGTTGAGATTGTAAATCCCTTCATTTCACCCCAAAGAGGTTTCTTATAGCACAGTTTGATCCAAAACTCGCAGAAGCACCAGTTCCTTATGGGCACTATAGGAAAGCTTGGACATCACTATTGCTTTATGCAACTGTCTGAAGCCTGCAGACCCTTAACTTGTCTCATTAAAGGCTCATTCCCCATCAACAGTGGGATAATAAAATCCCATTTGTTCCAGAGAGAGGTTTTGTGTAGGATTATTAATATGAAATGTAATCATGCACCTGACAATGAAATGCTTCCTTGTGATCTCAGAACTGACATCTGGAAGCCTGACTACTTATTTTAGTTTTCCAATAGGGAAATAAGCCTAGGGAATTGCCTGGGAAATCTCACCCTGTGCCTTCAGGGAGTTTTGAAATATGCAAAACCTTGCATGTCATTACAGTGGAAATATTTAACATGGAGGGTAAATAAATATTTTGCAGAAGGTTTAGATAATTCATAACTATCAAATCAGTGGACTCATTTTGCAATGTTTGATACCATTTCATTATATTAATTAGACAACATATTCAATAATGAAAACAAGCTTCTTACAGCTTTAGAACAAGCAAAAAAAAATTGGAGTTGTTTCCTCATGACTTTTCTTTTTATAGCTATTTTTAATTTGCTCTTCATGAAACTTAGGGGAGGAATTCTAAATCTTGACCTTTCCTACAGCAGCTTAGTGCATTATGCGGCCCTTACTCCACGGGTAAGTGCTTTTCTAAGCATCCCTGATGCTGAATTTGATATCCTAAACATTTTCATTAAACTCGTTTTTTGGGGCATGCATTATCACCTCAGGTGGCCGAGCAGCGAGCGCCGGTCCCGCTGTGATTGCGCTCAGCAAGCGTCCTGTGCTTGGGATATGCAGCAATTACCCAGCAGAGCCCTGGGAAAGGTGCAGTGCAGGAACAGATTGGATGAGTTATGGAGGGGAATTACCTTGCAGCAGACACAGCAATAGTACTAGAGCTGATTAGATCGTTTGAAGAATTAAACTGACAAGTTTTTAAATCTTGTTTCGCTGCCTTCATTTCCTGACAACGCTAAGGTTTGGGTTCTGGGTGATGCACACACAAACAGAGAAAGATCACAGGATCAGTTAGGTTGGAAAACACTTTTGGGATCTTCGAGTCCAACCTGTGACCCAGCACCCCTTGTCAACCAGACCATGCCATTGAGTGCCACATGCTTTTGTTCCTTGGACAACTCCAGGGACTCCACCGTGTCCCTGGGCAGCCCATTCCAACGTGTAATCACAATTTCTGTGAGGAAATTCATCCTGATGTCCAACCTAAACCTCTCCTGGTGCAGCTTCAGACCACATCCTCTTGTCCTGGGAGAAAAGGCCGACCCCCAACTCCATGTGGAGGAAGATGTTCATGCACAGAAAGGCTCTGCAGGGCAGAGACAGGCCTTGCATTTCCACAGGGGGTTCATGATAATGGCAATCAACAGATAAAAACTGAAATGTCTTAAGGAGACTGAACTTCAGGAAATCACAACCCATTAATTCTGCTGCTCAGAGAATAATTTAGGATTTTCAGTTATTTTCTCTCTCACTCACAGATGATGTATGGCTATGGTTTCTGAATGCAGCCAGCATTTAAACATTGACTGGATAAAGAAAAAACACTCTCATTATTTCAAAGCTTTAGGGAGGATAATTTAACTTCCCAGTCTCCTCTGATTTTGAGGTGGGGAATTGCCAACTCTCTTTAAGCAGCTGACCAGGGCACCTGACAGATGCACTCAGCATTAGCATATTTTACACTTTCAATGCTGAGACTTAAATAAGAAGAAATATATTATTTCTGCAGCCATTAAAGTAGCAATAGCTTGTTGGTTTTCTTTTTTTTTTTTTTTAATTTCTAGTAAGGAGAACATACAAGTTCAAGATGAGTAGAAAAATGTACAACAAGGTAAACACATTAGTGTGATCCCTAAAGCACCCAGCACCATATGCACATATTTGTGAGGCATTCTGCTCCAGTGAACAACTCAAACAACACATAATTTCTCTGATCCTGGCTGATCCCTGGAGAAACACTTGCAGGTCGCTGCTTAAATGAGGAGAAAATTGGTTATAAATCAACTTAATTTTCAAATATATTAATCCAAAGAGAACCCAATTTTGTGTGAAATGGTAGCATTTAGAGAGGAGTATAAGTAAATCTCAGTAAGAAACCCCCTTGGGTTTAATCTTAGCTATCATCCAAATTGATATTGTCTTTCTCATTTTCCAGCAGTTTCTCAAGTTTCAGCAGTGATACAGAACACAAAGGTATGATTAATTGTAAACAAAACATTTACATTTTGTACATGTAAGTATGATGGGGTTTGATCTTTGCTCTCTTGCCTGACTTTGGGTAAAGTATAGACTATGACAAACAGCTGTGACATGCAATTTCTGAGGCTGTGCATTTCTTCTGAAAGGAAATGATTTTAAATCAGAGTAAGGTGACATGGTTGCTTTAATGGCACAACTTTTAACTAGCAAGAATAAAGGTTTGAATTAAATACCATGTTTCTCTCTGTTCTGCCACATACTGGCTGAATGAAAAATAAACTTGCAATTGTGTCCTGCACTGGAACATGAACACTCATCCCCGCTCCTCTCTGCAGGGAGCTTGGTAACACTTGTACCTCTAAAAGGTTTTTCCCTGCATCACAAAACTGCTACACAACTCATCCCAATCAAGCTGTGTTCAAAAGAAAATGAGCTGCTTTGAAATGGCGTCAGAGCTGCTCCTTTCCACAGCTTTGGGGGAGAAGCAGAGAAAGTTTCCTGACCAAGATTTTAACCTTGTGCACGCAGTTATTGGTGGAATTTTTCAGGATTCAGTGAGGGGGCTAATCCTGCAAAGCACTGGCTCTACTCAAGTGGAGAGAGCTTGCCAGGGATGCTCAGCATCTCACAGAGCAGACTCCAAGTGACAGCACAAGAACAAAATGACTTCAAGGTCAGAGAGTTGCCGAGAAGGTAAATCTCTGCATGCTCCAGACGTCGGCTTCGCACACTGCCCATATTTCACATTAGAAATTGCCACACCATTTTTGTAACAATTTTTGGGAGAGAGAGGGGAGAAAAAAATCAGCAGAAATACAAAGCAAATAAGCTTCAAAGACAAGAAAGTCAAGGTTCCATAAAATGTATATACTGAATCAGAGACAATTTGGACTCCACAGCTTTCTCATTAGCTGGAGGACAAATTCTCCTCTTTTCCTGTTACAGAGTTAATGAGTAAGGTCAGATCCAACGGCCTGACTGAAGCCAGCACTTTTTTATATCAACATGTAGCATGTTGGTACTGAGGGATGTGCTTTTATCTCTAAATGCAACTAAGTCTTACAAACATTCATAAAGCAACACACAAACCAACCCCTGTGGAAAATCCAGACCAGCACTGGGGTGACGAATGGCTGATCCCAGTGGTGATCATCTCAGCCAGAGGCAGCAGATCCAGTGATTAAAGCACACAAACAGGGCTGAACAGCTCATCTTACACTGATTTACTCACTGAGTGACCCTCCCCACCTCCTTCCAAGCAAATTATGCAGTCCCTGTCACTTTTTTTTACCAGATGGTCAGGAAAACACTATTCCCATGTTTCTCTAACCCACACAAATGGTGAGCACCAATTACTGCTTGTGAAATGCTTTGAACACTGTCTAACTAAGGGAGAGAATGGTAATTACTCATAGTTTTCATTTTCCAGCATATTTAAAACAATTTTCTGTTCCTTAGCTGAAGTGATCACACCCAAACCTGGTCTCTTTCAAACCCCTGCTTTCAACAGGAAAACATTACAGTGCAAATGTGTAAAACAGAGCAGAGAAATCTGAGAGTCTTCAGTAAATATGCTGCCTGTTAGATAAGATGAATTACCAAGTTATTCTCTTGAGCATTTAAATTTACAACACTTTCATCTAATTGAAGCCATTCACATACAGCTTATGTAGTGTCCTTTGGATAATGATGAACTAAAGTGTGCTAAATACTTGAAAAGCAAAGATTTTCCTCCCTGAATGAGAGGGAAATGTATCTACAAATACATTTATACTTATATATAAACCACAGACAGATATATGTGAGTTTATGAAAACACCAGTTACAGAGAAATCAGGTATCTATAGTAACAAGATGCTGGTATTCTAATGTCAATGTGCTTTTTCATAATGGGGTCATTAATGAAATAGTTGTTTGATGTTCCATCACATGTAATGATAGCTTTTTGTGCCCTAAGTAGACAGCAATACAGATGTGCGCAGATACATTGTTATTGCCAAAAAACTCCTCAGCAGAGCCATTAGAAAAACCCATAATTGCAGCCTCGCTTTCTTTGATTTATAGTTGAAATACTCCCAGTCTACACTCAACAGCAAAAATACCTGCAATTCTGAGAATGCAATGGTTTCCCACATGCTGCAATGTAAACAAACAAACAAATAAACAAAAGAAGATAAAAATCATTAATCTGATGAAAAATGTTCATTTGCAGCGTGGAGATGTTGGGTGACATGCTATTGCATTTGAGGACCCATCATGCAAACTTGCTGATCCTGGACTTCTGTACTTCAGTGGTATAAAAAATTTACATAATTTTGTAAATCAAATAAAGAGATAAAGTCTAATTTTGGATAAGGATTATTCACTACAATATTCTTTACTTTTTTTTCTAAATCACTATTACTACTTTCTCCTATGCAACTACTCTGTTTTTTCATCAGCAGATAAAGCAAAATCCACCCACATTTGGAGAAATATCCTTGACTGTTCAGACTGTCTCATCCTCGGCTGGAAGGAATTTACATGTTGCAACACAAAACCCTTCCTTTCTTTGTTTTGGCCACAAAGTAGGAAAAAAAATCCATTTCAAAGCCTCAGATGTGAAGGTGAAATAAGGTTCTCTGTAGCTCATTTGTACCAATACACATTAAGAGTGTATAAGGCTGGGCTCATTTTCACTTCTCTACACTCCAAGGCCCAGTGCTGTAATTTTTGGAATAGAAGGAGCTTCCTGCTGCTCCCAAGCCCTAAACTGAGGAACAGATCAAGCTCATGGTGTATTTACAACAGCCTATTCTGACAAAAAAGGCCTGGCAGTATCATATCCTCCTCTTCAGCTGGACCTGGAACTTCTGTGACAGGCAGTAACTCATTCAAAACTATTGCTACACTTATTTTTAGGCCTGTTTTAAAGAAATGAGTTTGGAAAGGATGTTTACTGCAGATGGTGGATTATAAGGGGTCACACACATGACATAACAAATTGCTTTTAACAAACAAGTAGTTTGCCTCCTATTTTCCAAACAGGTTTATAAGAAAGGCTTCAATCTGGCTTTTAAATTTCACTTTGTTTTTAAAGCGCTACTTCTCAGCTTCTAAAAATGGTAACAGCACCTTGAAAACAAAAGCCAAAATAGTCAGGCATCCATGCAAAGGTAAAAACACACCTTAGAGACAGAACAAAATCAGCATGTGAAGTTCACACAAGTGTGTTCCAAGGAGAACAGCATTACACACAAGTACCTTTCAGTCTCCAGGACATTCTCACAAGTGCCACACTTCTGCCTATTGTCCCTGCATGGTGATGGCTGCAAAGCCACTTTGCAGTGATACACTCTTAAATTCAGTACCCTGGACAGACTGATCAGCTCCTCCAGCAGGGAAGAGCTCTAAACCTTCTCCAGCTTCCACGTGATGATCTAAAGGGAGCCAGGCAAGGACCTGGTCCCTGCCCATGGAACGGGAGCAGAGCTCATCCTCCACTGCTGGCACTGAGAGACCTGGGGCATTCAGTGTCTGCAGCTCCTCCTGGCTGTCCTCACACACTTCTCCTGCACATCTGACACAGGAGTTACTCTACTGCATTTTTATCAGCTAGAAAATTGATTTTGGAACAGTGTTATAATACTGGAATTAATGCTTATTAAGGAGGACACACCTTTTGTTCATGGTTCTACTGCACACATGTGCATGTATTTCTGCAGGAAAAGGCAGTGCCCATGCTGCCAAAGCAGAAATGTGTGCAGGGCTTTTAGAACAAAACAAAAGATGGATGTCTTGCTATGTAACACACATCCTTACGAAGGACATTTTCACCTTGAATCCCATCAGCCTTCACTTTCAGATGCATTCTCTTATTGTTTGTGTGCACTCAAACAGTAAAGGATGCCTTACACAGCTACAGCTTTAGAACTGTTTGCCCTTGGCCCAGGCCCATTGGAATGAGTAAAACTGGTAAACATTCTGCTCAAACACGGCATTTCTTTTGTTACTGAAGATGTAATGAGTCAATTTTTTTTTCTGGGTAATTACAAAGCATTCTTGGTTTTCAAACCTTTATGTCATACAGCAAAATATGACTTACAGCACAGAAATAATAATAAAAGCTCTAAAAATTTATAGCCTCCTGCATGTCGTAAAAATGCCTCACACATTCATTATATCTCCCACTAGAAAATTATTTCCACGGTATGCTTTAATGAAGCTGGAGATGGTTTCAACACCTAGGCAGTTGCGAAGGAAAACTGTTATTTTCCTGTTGATAGACTGAGGCAAGCTTTCAGCCATTTAGCAGCTGCAACATTTTCAGACACAGAGCTACACTTCCCTTATAAAAAGGGAAAATTAAAGACATTGTGATGATTTGATTTATCAAATATGGGTAACTAAAAAAATGAGTGGTGGTGGTAGTGGTCTGAAAAAAAGCCATAACCTGTCCAAAGCACTGAATTAATGACTTTGGAACACAAAATTGATTTTAAATACGAATCCATCTTTATAATAACTGCATAACAACATTATAAAATCATTAAATAATATTTTTTGCAAAAGCCTGGAAGCCATAATATAGAGTCTAATTGATTAGAACACAAATTCACTTATTTAGAAATTTATTTAATCCAGGCACAGGGATTTTCCCCATCTACAGGTACAAGGAGAGTGTGCAGAGCAGGACTCTGTGTGCAGAGGGAAGAGCACTGGAAGGGGCTGGACACAGAGAATTCTAATGCCCAGGACAGCATTAAAGGTTGATAAAATGTTTTTGTTACATTTGGAAAAGTTTTCAGTAATGGTTGTACAGGACCAAATAAAATTCCTGACAGGAATGCACCCCTATAGCACATTAGTCCTATACTACTCTATTTTCACTGCACAGTGCAGAATTCAAGATTAGTAACTTTGCAGCAGCACTAAGTTCAGTTTATTTCCTCACATGCTTTCTTACAAGTCTAAACACAGAAAGTAGGTATTATAATTATCTCTGTAGAGATTAATTGTTATTAAGACTTAGTTCTGTCATGAAATGTAAATATTTTCCTTGAGTTAAGCCAGAAGTAAGTCACAGCATTACATTTGATGTACTTTCAATGAGGTGTTTGTGACATCTCTGAATTGCAGGGGGAATATAAAAGTGAAATGTTGTCTGAGAGTGTTTTATTGCTGTGAAGCTCCTCTTTGCATCTTTGTTTTCTGATTCCACACCATTTTTTTCTCTCTGAGAGCTAAATAATGTGAGATCAGGAATTCTGCAGTCTGATTTCAAGCAGAGCTGCCTCTGGGCCCATGCATGCTCCTCTGGATGTCTGCTCTAACCTGGACTGCACTTCTTGCCCTTTTCTTGCCATTCCTGCCCAAGTCAGCTGCCATGGCCACATGGGGACTGCAGAGCCAAGCCAGATGTGCTCTAATGTAGACCTGGTGCTCTGAATATCCAGATGTGCTCCAATGGAAGCTGCTGCTCTGAATAGCCACAGCTCACTGAGAGCAGCAGATGAGCCCATCTCCTGCCAAGGGAACTCACTGTAGCCTGTGCTCCCAAGGCAATCATCTCAAACAAATGATATTTCTCCCCATCAACATTATTAAAGCCTTTGTGTCATCAGATCTATTTATCACTGTCTGTCTTCCTTTTCTCATATCACACATCTTCGTCTAACCAAATTCTTAAGATTAAGCATCTCTCATGAGGCAGTGGTTACAGCCTTCCTGTCTTTTCCAGCTATAAACACAAAATTAATAATAATAACAATAAATAACTGTGTGCAGCTGGATGAATTATTGATAAATGAATACACCAAAATGTTTGACATTATCTTCATCTTCAAACATATATCCAAGAAGGATGACTGTGTATATTTCAAAGTTATTTTTCTGTTAGACAGAGGAGTAAGAGTTTTGATGTGTGCACAGTTAAGTACAGTCAAGTGAGCGCAATGCAAAGCAAAACTTTCCCAAACCCACCCCATTTGTGCCAGAGCACAGAGCTGGCTGTGCAAACAGGAGGCTCTGCACGTGTGCCCAGTGCCCACAAACACAGATTCATTGCTAAAGCTGTGCAGACATTCCTGCTGCCATTTCTTCTTCCATCCGTGCTCCGTTGCCTGACAATTCACCAACGTTTTTAAATATAACTACTCATTTCCCTCCTTTCTGCAGAACTGCAATTTTGGAAACTGCCTAAGTAAGTGATTTTTTTTTCCTGTTTCCATTATACTGGGATCATTTTAACAGAGTAGAAGAAAATGCCACATAATATTCTGTCTTACACTTTAAAATACAATTATAGTCAAAATGTGAATCTAAAAATGGGCTCATGGGACCAAACTCTCAGACACTGTAAACTGGCACAGATTCATTCTCTTAGGCAGAACTGGAGTCTACAGCTGAGGACTTGACATAGCAGCTTTATATCAATGAATTCACTTAAAACTGCAAGAGTTTCCAAGTAAAGAGTTTTCCTGTTCACCAGCCTGATAAACAAACTTGTAAATTTAGTATCAGAGTCCTTGGTATTGTGTAAGTGGCTATAAATGATTTTGCAGTCAATTAACAATTCTGTTGCTGATATATGAGCCAGATTTAAGTTAATTCAGCCTCCCATGTTTGGGACCTTGGTATATGAAGCAAATGCAGCTCTGAATTCAGGCATCAATTTACCCTGATAAACCCCAAAATTTATCACTAAACTTACAGACTTAATTCTGGACCATACCTGTACTTCATGAATTTTTATTCCTTAATTTCTCTGGGATTAAAGAAACATTTATTTATGCAGACCCCCCTACAATATTTATGGCTGTCCTCCAGGGAGGATGGCAGGAAAAGCAGAGCCCTGCCTGGGAGTGGCAGCACAGATACAAGTACAGAGGCTACACTGGGGGATAGAGCCTAAACTATAAATTATAGAGCCTAAACTATAAATTAAGTCTTTTGTAGATCTGCAGGGTGAGTGGATGTGACTTTGTCTCCCCGAGTAAATCTAGTGCATCACTAGTTCCAGCTTTTCAGCCAGGTGTGTGCCAATATTCAATAACTTACAGAGAACATTGCCTGCTTTTCATAAATGTTTCTGACTTCCACAGAGATCTCACTTGCAAGTTGCTGTCTTCTCAGCAACTGGAATACAGAGAAAAATTCATATTAAATAAAGCAAACTCAAAAAATGTCACATGTATTTTTATATATCTTTCTTGTTTTCATGAAATGGGATCTACCTAGAGCTCTAGTATCTCTAAATTTCTAACAACAGGCCCCTAATATCAATACACAATAAAAACAGAGGAAATATCTGAGTCAAATAATTTTGTTCAATGTAATTAAACACACGAGTGGTTTCTTTGAGTGAGATAAACCAGTGTGTGTCTGCTGATGGCAGTGGAAGCTGAGGGCTGTTACAGCAGTACAGAGAGGATGTGTTACCACTTAGAAATTCAACTGGATAACATGGAGAGCAACATTTTAGCACTGCCTTGTATTTCAGAGTACCACCTAACCTATCAGAACAAGTGTTCTGTTTATTAATAATACCTCTGATTTCTGTAGAAACAACCAAAACAAATAGAAACTTCCTATACTTTCCATTGCTGAAGTTCAAATGCATGACTGTACAGCTAAAACAAATACCTAGGAATATCTGAAAAATTATATCATTATCTCCAGAATGTGCTAATAGTCCTAAAGCAAATGGGTTTTTACTGCATTTGTTACTTGTGACCTCTTAGCTCAATAATTCAGCAGAAGGTGACTGCAACCACTTTCCATCTATTGGAAGGGGTAAATGTTGTTTTGTTTGTGTATATTTCTGCAAACCTCAAACAATTGTTTCTCTGAAACAGAGGAAGTGATGCAACACACAAAGATGCACAGCCAGAGGATTGTGTAGCCACAGGAAAACACAAATTATTGCATTGTGCAAAGCAGAGAGACACCATCCAAAATTCACAACTCCATGTGGAAAATGGCTTGGCATATTCCTCATAAAGGAAAAACACATGCCAAAGCAATACCTGATGTATTAAAAACAGATAATCACTATGAAATGCCACTGATAATCAATAAATTATTGATTTTTCTAATAGAAACAATTCAGAGAGTCCCAAGTGCCTTAATTCCCAGCACACTTGCACTAACAGGCACCAGCACAGAAATGTGGCACTCGAAGCCAGGCTCAGCACACAGGACATTCCTGTTCACACTCACTGGAGAGATCTATCAGTCCACAGCTTCCACCCAAAAGTGTCTAAGTGAGATTCTGGCCCAGTAACTCCTCCTCTTCCTCTGATCCACTACTGCTGCCACCACTTTGGCATCACAGATTCACCCATCACAAATACACTCTCTAGACCTCTTGCTCATGTTGTATTACCACTCTCCCTGTCTGTTGCAATCCAAAGCTCCAAAAAAACTTAGGCTACCTTTCATTACAAACAGTTTTACCTGCCCCTGAAAATTTCTGCTTCTTTAAACTCCATCAAATAATATGGCTAGTTTGGGTTTGTCTGTCTGTGAAAGAAAAAACACACAAGGAGATTGTGGTAATGGAGACCCCAGCTGACATCTTCCTTTTTAATGTGTTTCATGTGCCCTCAGATATTTTCATTAAATAATTCAATGTCTGAAGGGGGGAGGACAGGACAGGGAAGAAATTGATTTTAGAATTCATCATTAAATGCCCTTGGGTTTTTTTCCTTTTTTCACCCTTTTGTTTTTCTAATAACAGCGTGGCATTGTCTGTGGACAGAATCAAAGAGAGAACATCAGAGAAGTCAGATTGTTGGAGGATTGGTGTCAATACATGAATTTTAATATTTAAATTTTTATTATATAAGGTATTTTCTGGGGACTCTTCATGGAAACTGCTTTTTTTTTTTCAGTGCACAAAAGTATCCCCTCATTCATGCCCACACAAAACAGGGATTTTTCGTTCAGTTCTCTGCATGGGCTGGGACGGCCTTTCCATGTGCAGTGGCTGGCAGCTCAGCTGCCTCCGTGCAGTAGCACCCCTGAAGCACTCCCAGCCTCACCAGCAAGCTGGGGGAAAACGCGTTCGGTGTGACCCCGCACCTGTGCTGCATCGAGCAGGATCAGCGCCGCCGCCGCCTCCTGCAATCTCCCCTCTGCCGGTTCAAATGCAAAGAGCACTGATAAACACTAATGGCAACCAGTCACAGCTAAGCCTCAGCACTCATTTAAGCAGTTTTGGTACTGAGTCTCTGTGCAGATGATAGCCGAGGGAGCACTGCCAGCCGGAGCCGGCGGCTCTGAGGCCGGGCCCCGCTGGGCCCTGCTGGAGAGCCCCGCCTCAGCCGAGGGACGAGGCCCTGAGCGGGCCCGCAGGAGCTCCGGGCCGCCAGCTCCGCAGCCGAGCCATTGTTCTCTGTGGACAAGTGGTTGAGCAGGTGTAAAAGAAATGGCTTTGCCACCTAAACCATTGCAGATCCAGCACAAACGGGCCCCGGCCTGCAGGTCCTGGCTACACTGTCATTTACTGGCCAGCTCCATGAGACCCCTCCATGCATTTCCCACCGGAGCGGGGCCTGGCCCATGTGCAGCCCGCAGCCAGCACCAAACACCCCGCAGCCCCACGGGCTCTCTGCCTCCTCCTGCTGCGCCTTGCAGCCTGAATGCCAGCACAAAGCCTGACATTTTACTTTACAGAGACCCTAATCAGTGAAGTTACTTCTCAGAGAACCTTTTAAGCTGAGAGGCATGGAGGAATTTAAATCCTGTCAGTGGTGTGGCACGAGAGCTCTGAGTTACAATATTCCCTTACACACTGTATCTGTTTTATCTATCTGTGTCAATGACAACACACAGGGAGCCAACAACTTCAGCTATAATTGCTGGGAGTATAGGTACAAAAAAAAAATCCATTTTTTGTCTTTAGTACATACAACATATGGAGCAGTGCTGTGAGGTCAGGAAAATTATGTCTCAGTGTTCATGGGCAGGTTCCTGACACAGGTTTTATTTTTTTATGTTCCATGCTTCCAAGGAGTTATGACATTATTGTTTCTTTTCAGAATGCCTTGATTGAGATCAAAGTTCAGGGGTTGTATTATATTACCTAAAGATTGCTTTGCTCCTATTCTTTCCAAAGAATTGCATGGATCTGAGCTGAGCAACTTAAGAGGCAGAAAGCCTTGGCTTCGTTTTTGCTTGCAATAATTAAAATCAAGACTAATGAAACACAAGCTCATGTAAAAGAGAAGAGAGTCCAGCCCACAGTTTTTTTCCTTGTTTTTCTGCCATGTATAGAGTGGTTAAAAAGGAGTTACTGAAAAGATGCAAATTTTTCAAATTGTTTTCGTTGTTATATTTTCTTTCACTGCTCCTGCTTTTCAGGCCGAAGACTTTCAGAGTAATTCTGACTTCAATGCCCTTTATACTTATCATTTAATTCCACAAGGGAATTATCATATGCAGGATAATTAAGCATCTTTGCTGATGGTGGGCTTTGACTATGGCAAGAATCTTACAGTACTAGCCTTATTTTCTGAACTATTTTGTCATTTCCTAATTAGAATTTGGCCTTAAGGTCTTTCTGAAACATTTTCCTGAACTCATCTTATTATCCAAAACTTCTCTCTGAGTTTTCCTAGCCATCACATAGCAGCTAAGTGCTAATGTATATATTCACTTACAGGAGAACCTTTGTCCTTAGTGAGAAGCCCTTTCCTACAGCCCTCTTTTCTCCAATGAAAAGTTGAAAACTGCTGCCCTGAGAAGGACAGAGAATGGATTTGTTGCCAAAACCTGCAGAATTCTGTTGCTATTTCAGTGTGTGAAACAGCATGCAGCATCCCCAGTATCTCCATTCTGGGGATGCTGTATGTGAATATCCCAAAAGCCCCTAGATAAGAGCTGAGATCTGAAACCAAAGGTTCCACACAGCTGAGAACATTTATGTGCTATGGAATACAAGATCATGCCAAGGTGGAATCATGACTTGGAAGCCTTGGAGCAAAATTCCCTAGGGAAATGGATCAAAATTCCCATGGAGCAAAGTTCCCATAGGGAAATGGATCAAGACAAAGAGTTTAATAGTGTGAAGTCTCTATTCTGTATTACTTTACACACATGGGTTTTCCCTGTAAAGCTAAAGGACTACTTGAATATTTAAAATTAAGCACACAATTAAATCCTTTTCTGGATTCAACCCAGACTGTTCAGCAGCTTGCTGTATTACCCGTCTGAAGAGCAGTTACTTTGTCTTTTGAAAGCAAATTTGTCTACCCTTAATGAATCACTTCTTGCCTCTGTCCTGTGTTTTATTTCACTGGCTTTTACACGCATTTTTATGAGATGAAACAACCATCCTGCCACCCTTCAAACACTTCTGACAACCCAAATATTCATCCCAGGGTATCACTGAATCCCATTCCTGGCAGGATGAGGATCCATAACATCACCCTAGGAGCACAATGTGTGAAGTCCATGATCACATTGCATTTGCCAAACCTGAACAAAAAAGGCAAACACAGAAAATCACAGCTCAGGAGGATGAGAAGGGAGGTGAGTCAGCCACCAGCCCAACTTTATCATGGTACAATGTTTCTGTTCAGCTCTACAGAAATACAAAACACAAGAGAATAGAAAGAAAAAACATCACTAACAGGCTTGTGTAGTTCATAAACACATACCTAAGAGAACTGCAGCTCTGCAAACAATCTGCCTATGACTGACAAAACATTTATTAAATCAAACAAGATGCTTTTGGCACTTCCAAAACAACTGAAATGGGAGGCAAAAGGATGAAGTGAGGATCTGAGTGAAACTATCCAAAGGCAAAGGTATCAAAAATACACAAGACACAGGACGCTACCAATGTTATTTTCACTCATTTTTTAGCAATTTATTTTGCTTTGTCATGGGCATAAAAATTGATGACAGCCCAACTCTCTTACACGCCAATTATATTTCATGATAAAATAAACCTTGTCAGGTTCTTTTAGCTGATTCTTTACTACAGGAAAATATCAGACAACTGTGCTTTTCCAAGAGAAGAAAGAAAAGTTTAAACAAACTAAAAAAACAGGGCCCGAAATTGGAAATGGGGAAAAACTCGGACTGGATCAGAGCCAGAACATGGAGCGGGGAAAACCGCGGATGGGATCATACCTGGAATGAGGAATGGCCTAACCCAGACTGGATTCCTGCTGGAATACGGAATGGGGGAAAACCCGGACTGCATTAGGACCAGAATATGGGGTGAGGAAGAGCTCAGTCAAGCCTCTCAAGCCACAGAGAACTGAATAAAAGTGTTCAGAACACCTGCCCCATGGCAGCAGCAGAAATTCATCTCTCACTGCACTGCACTGCAGAGCCACCCCGAGGTGTCACTGACTGTGCTGCCCCTGGGGCACAGCCAGAGCAGAGCCCCCAGCAGCTGGAAAGGCTCTTGTGGCAGCTACAGGAAGAGTAAGGAGGAATCAGGATGTGAGTGTGAGGATGTGAGTGTGGTATTCAAAGAGCTAAAATAATCCCTCTATCTGATTTAACCTGTGTTACATCTCTTTGGGTTTACTCTTCCCTTTCACCTCTCTGGTTCTTACCAGAGCACTGAAGCTGATGAGAATTCTGTTGGGTTTTGCCCATTTCAGCTCGGGCAAACTGGTAAACAAATGCCAACACAATTATGAGTCTTTTAGATTAAAAATTGCAGCTTAGTTTTCTCTAGAGTAATTCCAGCACACAGTGTGTTTTTTAGAAGAGGCATCTAAAATCTATGGGAGTGACACCCATTCTGCGAAAAAGAAAAAACCTTTAGCTTCCATTAAAGCAGCAAAACAACTCCAGAAACACCATCTGAAGCAGAAGCCTCCAGCTCATCAAATCTACTGTACATGCGTTATATGCATCCCCACTCCCCAGAACAATAAAAATTAGCCTGTGGCTATAAGGCAGTACAAGTTGGCTAAGGCAGAGTTTATCCCTTTACTCTGTCCCTGACTTGTGGTGGAAAGACGAAGCAGCTGATGTAGGGACCATGCAGGGTCTTAGGCCACATGGAGAGTTTAGAAGAATCAAACTCAGGGGTCCAGATCTCTTGGCCCCATTTAATAAATTTGGATATCTGCAAGAGTTTTCACTCTGACAGCCTTTGGAATTAGCTGTGCTAGGAAAACTGCTGAGGGAAGTGTGAGGAGTGTGTCTATAGCTGAAATGGATACTATAATACTGAATGACATTTTATATTTTTGGCACAAGAATGGTACTTAGTTATTTTAAGCTATCACATTGCACCATGCAATGGCAGAGGGAGCCAAGATGATAAAATGCCAGCTTCATATTCCAAGGCCTATTCTGCCCATCTATTTTTAGGTATTCAGGTTGCTATCAGCTCTTATACCATTTCTAGGGGAAATAACATGACAGACCAACAATTCAGTGGAGGGACTCAGAGCAGCCTGTCAAGCTCAGGCTGTCAGGAAGACCCAGTTTGTTGGTATTCAAATTACTAGGGAGCTGGATGACCTGAATGTGACTCAAAAGGCAAAAAAGAAATCATCTACCTGAATAACCAAAGGAAAGTCATTGCAGGAGAGGTTTGGAGGAAAGCAGATACTAATGAACTTATCTTCTTCCTCTCTACCCAAAGGAAATCAAAGTAATATTCAGGATATTGAATTCCAACAAGATACCTATCTATACAGACTTCCCCCAGATGGAAACTAAGTAGTGGAAAAGTGACTCTGGAATCCTGTTTCTGCTGGAAAAGTGACTCTGGAATCCTGTTTCTGCAGCTTCTAAATCAGACCATTTCATAATTGGATTTCTGATACCTGTGATCAGATATGGCACTTGCAGCAAGTTCTGAAAAATACACATATTTCTGAGGGAACAAGAAGAAGAACCTTGCAGAAGTTAGCAATAAAATAAAAGGAAGAAAATGGCTCTCAACCTACATCAAAAGTTGTATATATTTTAAAGTTCTGGCTATGCCTCAGCACAAGTACACATAACCTTTAATACCTACATTGTTAAGATTTGCCAGTTAAGAAAGTGCTATTATCTGTCTTTTATAGATAGGGAGCAGCACTCAGAGAGCCTGACTAGCTTGTTCAGTGTCATAAAGGGATCACACAGCAGAGCTGAGAATGAAACTTTGTTCTCAGAGCTCTCCAATAAATGCCATTGTTCATGAGTTCTTTAAATAAAAGCATTTACCAGGAAAAAAGAGGAGGCAAGGGAAGAGTTTTGTATCACTAAAGAACTGGAAGTGTTAGGAGGAAGAGAACTCAATGCAACTAATGTGGGAAAGTGCTGTAAGGGAATTCTAATAAATAAATTAATCTGACCACTAAAACCAAACCAACAAACAAAACCTAAGAGAGAGGACTATTTCTAATTAATTTTTAAATGGAAATACATATTTTTCATGGGAAGCAGAACATTAAGCCTTTTTCATTCCCAAAAATAATGTTGAAATCAGAATGTATCATCAGGTCTTCATAGCATTAAAAAGGAAGTTCTTCTGATTCAAACTTGTTATCCATTCTACAATGTTCAAAATGACCAGAAAATCCCACCCTATTTATTATGTTTTTATGATACTGGTTTATTATTTATTTACTAGTTCTGTAATGATAAAAGCTCATCAGTTAGAAGGTGCTCTATGAGAATGCAAGGTTGAAGAGAGTTGAAATAATCAATTATTTAGTTTTGATCAATTCTAATTTCTATGCAAATCAATGTGGAAACCCTGGCTCATCTGTTAAGTGAAGCCCACACCAAATAAACTTGATCACAGGAGAAGTCCTAAATTGAATTCAAGCTTTTAACTGCATATTAAAGGGAGAAATTACCTGTGATGGCTAAAAGTTGGACTCAGTGACACCAGGAGTAGGGCTCACCAACAGAATTAGGAACACTGAAATGTCAAATGTTCCCCCAATATCCCAGGAGCAGCTAAACAGCACAGGGGTGATGCAATGCTGATACCTTGAGCGTTTTTAAAATATATTCTATGCAGCATGGCATTTTCCATAAGAATTCTGTTGCACTCTGTGCATTTATTTATGCACACCACATATTCATGCCTGTCAGGAGATGTCTGCATGAAGATTTACTTTAGTGGACTCCAAATGATGCCTCTTTTACTGGTGTTGAGACACAAACAGCAAAGCTTCCCGTGCTTTAAAATCACCCCCATTAGTACGACCTTCTTAAGCAGTTAATTCCTGCTCTAGGATATTATTTGTAGCATGGCTGGTATATGGCTTAAGGAAAAAAAATCCTATCGAAATCTGTCTCCCATTTTGCCTTCCAGCAAATATTTTCTGTTTGCTTCCTTGTTATTCCTCAGTGAGATTCTCTGCTGTAACATAGCTCACGTAGAATAGTTTATGCTCGTTGTCGTTGTTGCCTTGGAAGACTACAATTAAAATCTTTCCCTGCTCCTAAATGTTTGTTGTGTGTTCTCCAAACGAGCATTGTAAGTGAACAACGAAGAAGGGAACGTGCATGAACAGAAAAGAAAATAATACAGAAAAAAAAATCCTGTGCACTTTCCTCCTTAAATCACAATAAAGATCATAAAACAAGGGAATAATGCTGAATAGCTTGGAGCTTACACTGACAAACTGCATGAAATCTTCCTTCTGGTGTTTCCTTTCCCTCCTTTAATGTAGTTGTAAACTCGCTTGGAATAAATTCTGGAGTCTCCAAATATGTATTGAAATGGGTGTGACACAGAAAAAAATCTGCTTAGAAATAATCTGTATGTAAGGTTGCATTGTTCAAAGGAGAATTTTTCCAAGCAATCCTCTGACTTCATGTCCCCATGAGAGGGACTCCATTCATCATCTAAAAGGCTGTAATTAATTGGGAAAAAAATAACTGAAGGTGATTGCTGGGAAACACATGGGAGGTGAGATAGTCTATTAAATTTATTTCCAGGAGGAGATGTGGAAAGTATTACAATTCCTTGTCCAAATAACCTTCGTTAATATACATTGATCAACAACTTCGTCACATATATGCTTATCTTATCACTTTATCAGCATCTCAAGGTTTTGTGCCAATTGTTCTGACATGTTCTCAATAAATATAATAATAGCAAAAAGGACAAAAAAATAAATGGGAAGATCCATCTTTCAGTGACTACTACCACCTCAGTAGATCAATATATGTCATAACATTCTTATCACTTGGAAAACAGAAATCCTTTTATGGTAATAAATCTTCAGTATTCTAGTTATTAATTTAGATCAGTCATGATGGACCAACAAAATTTCAGACAGGAAAAAACTCTGAAATTAGTCCAAAATAATTGTGAAAACCATGTGATCTTAAAACTTTCACCTTCATAGATTTCGTGGGTTTGGGATTTTTGCCCAGATTTTCACTGCCTTTTTAATGGGACAGATTCTGGTTTTATCTTGTGGTGGAATTCTGTAAAATAAGTAAAATAAAAGTAATGTGCTGTTTTATATTACTGTCAATCAGCGAATAGTCAAATCCTGCTTTTTGCAATTGGAACATGACAATTGTCGTATCAAACAATACAATACTGCCAAATACAGGGTAGATTATTGCTGCTGCAAGCCACAAGCAATAGCAGGTGTTACAACACAAACTGTTGAAGTTTGTGTGGCTTTTTTCCACATTTTCCTACTAGGTTTTTTTTGGTTTTTTTTCTAGTAGAACTAGATGCTGTTACTGTTTTTTATGATGATGAGGATGATGATGATGATGGTGCCTATAGCTATCTGTAGTTAGTGACAAGTAAAATCCAGGTCATCTTGGCTTTTTACATTGTAGTCCTCTCAGTGTTTTTGTAGAGTGATAAATTAAATATTTTTCCTCTAAAGATAAATTTAACTGTTGGACTTGATGTTCTTCAAGGTCTTTTCCAGCCTAAAAAATTCTATGATTCTGACTCTATAGATTAACTCATCTTCCTGATTAAACATTGATAGCAAGTGTCCGGTTGTGCTAAGTCATGATTTAGGGATTTCTGTCATTATTTGCCAATTCACACAGAATATCAACCAGGCTTTAAAAGTTACATATGTGCAATTCATTTTGAGCCTAGGAGCTGCTGCTTCTGACTGGGAAGGCTGGAAGAAAGCTTGGCTATGAAAATTATATATAGATTGTGTATGTTCATGAAAAAAAGATGGCATCAAATATAGTCAAGTTTTCTCTCACCCAAGGCTTGGAATTTATATAGGGCATATTTCAGGGAAAGGCTGGGGTTGTATTTTATATCTGGCTGCACCACCACAGCAGCAATACTAATTTTTGGCACAGGGGAAAGCTGTCATGTCAGACAAACTCCAGCTGTCCACTCTGCCTGTCACTTCCTTCAGCTTCAAACCTGCAGCAGGGGATGGAGGGGTCTGGGAGCACGTCAGCAGCAGGACCCGAGGGACAGCAGCAGGACAGGAGCCACTGAGCAGGGGGGACACAAGCACATTAGAAGTGAGAAAAGCATTAAGAGAAGGTAGGATGAGCAGAAAATAAAAGCCTGGGCAGGGAGTGGAAAGAGACCAAAATGGCAAAGAGAAAAGCCACTGGATGTCCCTTAGGGATGTTTGCTTTTTGGCAAGCAGAGGAAGAGGTGCACACCTATTCTGGGAAGTTCTTGGTGTGCAGGTGCCTTTAAGGTAAAGCTGGATGGCCCTTGGCTGGCTGCCATGCCTCTGGAATGATTCCTGCCCCAGAGCAATGACATCAGGACATGCTTGATGGACTCCACCTGATGTCATGGTCTGGGGCTTCCAGCCATGTGGCTCTGGGGAAGTGCAAAGCTAAAATTTGTGGAAGGCAGTTCAGAGAGAGCAGCAAGAGACATTTGCCTCTTGAATGTGAGACATCCTCTGAGCACTCACACATCAAGGTGAACAAAACCTTAAAATTCAACACATAGGGGTTCTCATTCATTAACATACAGAATAACACTCACAGGAATTTCAGGTTCAGGCTCACTCCAAGTTTATGAAAAATCTGGTTTGGAGATATTTCTCCAGTTGGCTGATACTGCCAAGCAGTGCTGAGAGAAGGAGAAGCCAGGAGGCCTGGAACACTCTGTGATAGCACAGCCATAAGGAGTGACAGAGGCCAGGCAATATACCCTCCCAGCCTGTGGGGGATGAATTGTAGCAAGTCCATTCTGTTGTTCACAAGTTTTTGTGGTTGGGAAAGCTGGAAGAGATTTTTGAGATGAGTACTCCTACACTTACAGAGGTAAGCATCAGATCCCCCTCAAAGACATAACTGCTTAATTTAAAAGTCTTTTGAAAATACATGTTCATTCATTATTCTGTCTAAAATACTTCTGAAAAGTATTTTCCCTGTGTTTCCATAGAGGTGGATGTAGCATCCATCCGCAATCGAGAGCATCTTCATCCAAAGATAATGGAACAAGCAGCCCAAAGGCTGTTATTCCCCTGCACTCCTTATCAGTGGTCCTGCAGCTGTTCTTGAGAAAAAAAAAGGAATAAAAAATTTACTTCACTCTGAGAATTAAACCACTGAACATTCTTTGCAGCTTTATACTCAGTCTAGTACTTTCTATTTCTCTTAGTTTGATAAAACTTTGGTCTATAATTAAGCGCCTCACAGTGTCACCCCAGTTTTCAGAGGTCTGGAATATATTGTCATGTGTCCTTCTGGGAAATTTTAAATTGCTTTCCAGTCTTTTTTCAGAAGTTGTTTGTACTATATCACTGAAAAGAGTCTCCTTTCAGTACAAAAAATAGTTTCTTAGAAATAATAGTATCTATAAAGCCATTTAATTTTCTTTCAAGAAGGGTCCTCCCCTTCAGTTTAGCCTTTGTTTCGCTTCTTTTAAGATTTGCAGATTTGCCGACGTACAGTTTTGAAAGGCTGCTTCTTTACTTTTTTCCCCTCTCAATCATTTCATCAACTGATCATACAATGACATATGACGAAACTCAGATTCCTTTCCAAGGAACAAATGAGAACAACCTCTAAAATATATGAAACATAATCAAGAGCCAAATAAGTCTTAAACCTACTTTTAAGCTCCAAATAAAGCAGAGTGTTGTGGTTTTATGCTTCTGTATTTCTGTTCTCTTTGCCAAAGACAGGAGATTGATCCGCAAGGAGGAAATGACCGAGCCATGGGCTGCTCTCGGCTGTGACACGGCAGGCTCAAGAGGAGAGGGAAAAGAGAAAAATACAGGGCAGAGCTGAACCTGCCTCATTCAAAACAGCTGATGCAGACTGCAGGAATGTCTTACAATCACAGATTGTTGCTAAAACAATGACAACAAACTCAACATTTTTGTCATTCCTCTAAGAATTTCTGTCCACAGTTAATATTCAGTACTTCCACTGAATCCCACACTAACTGAATCGTTCCAGTGATATTTTAATTAAAACATCAGGATCACACACAGAATATTTTAGCTACTTTAGGACATGTTCACTGTGCTTTGATTGAATTTCATTAAAACTCACTGCAGGTGTATTAAAATTTTGCAATTTTATTTTTATCTACTTTTTTTTCCTGTGAGTGATGTTTCAAGGGCATATCACAAACATACCAAATCAAGAAAGGCTATTCAGCAAAACTAAGCTTTTCCAGTGCTGAGTAATTAAAGCTCTGCAGGCTTCCCTGGCTCTGCACAGAGTTTAATCCTCACTTAAATTTAATAGTAATGGGGGGAAAAAAAATCCGTTTACCACCCTAACAGGAAGTCTTCATTAACTTTGTATTCTTGACTCTATTGCCAAGAAGTCACTAGGAATCTCCTCCGTATGCAATGGGGGAGGAAGGTTTTGTGGTCAGAGTGTGGCTACATGTTCAAGGGGTTAACACAAACACTGGGTTTAAACTTTCCTCTCTTTTTAACTTCTGGTTGTCAAAATAAGAATGGTAACACCTAGGTCCTGGAATTACAGAATGCCAAGATGTCTGCGAGCACTTGAAAATAAAACAACCATCGTGGCTTTCATATATTTATAGTACTTCTAAAATTAGCTGCATATTTACTAAAAAGAGTCTGCACCTCAAGGAACTGAGTTCTAATCTGAAATAAAGAAATTCTGAAGAATACAAAGAGTTAATCATTATCCTGGGAAACTTGATGTGGTGAGGTGACTGCATTTATTATGAAGCATCTTTTACGTTTTCTTGTAGATTTCTCTGGCTTTGGTGTTGGCAATTCCATGAAATGAAACCATAGGCTGAACAAAGGTCATTGGATAAAGTTAATATCGTTTACTGTGTTGCAATATATGAAAGCCCCCACAAATTTTTCTTCCACGGTTTTTCATTTCTCCGAGTCTAAATTAAACTTCCACCATCATATGCTGCATAGAGCCTGGAGCTGCCACTAATATACCTGTTTCAATGTGAAGAAGCAATTGTTTCTCAAGAAAAGATTATGAAGCCAACAGAGAGTGGGGATTAATTTGGTAAAGTTGCCCAAAGTGGAACTCAGCCCTTTTTGCATGATGTATCCTGCTTTGCATTCTTGTGTCATATAAAACATTGATAATCTACCTAAGCTGCCAAAAATATTCAACAAAAGGAACAGAAAAGCCTTTCTTCTCACAATACAGTAGGTCTCAGCAAACCCCCAATCAGGTGATGTACAGAATTTAATACAAATCTGCCCTGGGGGTTTTGTCACCTGCCATTGTTTCCACCAGAGCAGTCGAAGCCACCCGTTCCAGGAGCGCCCACAAACAAGTGGCAGTGGAAATAAACACCCTAAATTTGTGCAAATGACGGAAACCCCGCTATTTCTCTTGTGAACGCTGGCAGTGGAAAAAGCTGGGTAAACAAAATGTTAAAAGAAGTTTTTCTTTAATTCACTCCAACAGAGATGGAAAGAGAGTGCCCAGACAATAAAGGGATCCATGGATTAGTCACATGCTTTGTTCATGCAATGCCTCTGCTCAGTTAAACTTGCCCCTCCTGACCTGCCTTCAAGATGCGCTATCATATTTGCTCTGAGTATTATTTTGAAAAAAAACCCAAACAAGACAAGCAATTATTTTTTTATTGATTTATTCTGCCAGATTTCTTGATGCAGAAATACCTTTTATGATCAAACTTCAGCCTTTACTTTTATGATAGTAAACAATATACAGAGCATTTTTTGCTATTTTTTAAGGAAGAATTTGTGCACATGTGGTGAAGGACGTAGAAGAAAGGGCTCCTTTCAAACAATTCAAAGTTCAATTCTCTATGTATTTCTTGCTCAGTTCCTTCAACCTACTTAACAATAACTATCACTAGAGGTTAAGAGTCTAATATTGCCCAGAAGGCAAAAAATAATGGATATCAACTTATTCAAAACTTTCCTTCCTAATTGCCAATTAAATATTAATTAAGTCTTACTTAATCCATAGATCTGCCATGCAACTGAGTGCCACCAGAGCATGAGTCACAGCTCTCTGATGACAGGCTAATGAAGTCACCACTATGTCAGCCTGCACACACAGGCATGCAAAAGTGCACAGCTACTGACATTAATTCTTTGTGTAGTTTTAACGTCCTGAAAAATTGTAAATAACTTTCCCATCCTGCCCTTCAGGATGTCTGCAGACATCCCTGTGTCTCTAACATGAAGCAAGGGCTGTGTCTCTGTGCCTCTCTCGCAGGAGAAGGTCATGTGGCTTCTCATCCTTGGAAGAAAAGGACTGGCTAAATCCCCACAAATGTGGAACAGTGCAGACACTGTCACCTTGAGCTGGAGACAGGTCTGATGGCTCCCAGAAGAATACTCAAGAGATTTATTTAAAGAAACAGAAAGAGAAATCTGCTCTTACTTTAGGTGCTGATCATATGGACTATAAGGAGTCAAAGTCAGCTAATATCCACTAGATGTATTTATAAAATAAAACTAAAAGAGAGGGCTTATATGGAAAGCCCATGTTTTATTTAGTCGGGGAATAGGCAAGGATGGAAGAAAGGATCATATGCAGCACCTGACTGCCTCAGAATGTGGAATCACAGCACTCATCCATAATTTACGATTACTGCCACAGTTCATATACAGCTACTGCACACAGTTTCCACCCCAGCAGCCAGAGTAACGCTGACAGGAGGTTTTCTGTCCCTCACAAAGTGATGATGGTCATTAGCTATATTTCTGGAAATTCTTGAAAAAAAATTCAAAGGGAAATATGCAACCCCTACAGACATTTGTGAGCAGGGCACCCTGAAAGGATGACTTGGAGACCACTGAATTCTTGGAAAGTTGTATGTGGTGGTTGGGGGGAAGCAAAGAACCTGTCCAGATTGAAAAAGGGAGAAATTAAAAAGCGAGATATAAACCCAAACATTTTTCTATACACAAATCCAATACAAATGTATCAAATCATCATTTTATCTAAGTTGATTTGATTTTTAAAGAAAATTCTGCAGATAATTTTAGGGGAAGCATGAATTAAATGTTTATTCAAATGTTGTCTTCTTCACTTGACAGCAATTGTGGAGTGTGAGGAACCAACAGACTCCACCCTGCTCAGCCACTCAGGGCTGGTTGCACACTTTGTCATGAGGAACACAACAAACACTGGGGAGTGTATTTAATGCCTTTCCTCAGAAATGGAAAAACATGGATTTTCTCTAACAAATATCTTGGGAAAAGAAGCTTCTTGTTTTCAAATATTGAGTAACTTAATCAATATGCAGCACTAAAGAAAGCTGAAGCACTCTAAAATACCATTACCTCAGCAGGTATGAAGAACAAGAGTTCAGCCTTACAGGGAGGAAATGTGGCAGGTTTAATTTTTTCTTTTCATGAAAAGGACTGTCACAATAATAACTGGCCTAAGCAGAAGCTCTTATGTGCATAACAGAGAAAATAATGGAGAATACATACTTAAATATCTAAAATCTGTCTTGGAAAGTCCTCTCTTTCCTAGCTTAAAGGAAAAACCTCATTGCATTTCTGTATAGAAAAAAATATATCTCAACATTTCCGTGGTGTAGGAATGTTTAGAAAAATTATCAATATGCTACAAATACTGAGAAAAAAATTATTTCTTTATGATCCTTTTCTAGCTTGTGATTTGCATTAAATGTCACTTCAGCAACACAGAGGTAAGGGGAGGTGTCAGTTTTCATGGTGTTCTGGTTTGAAATACCCATAGAATAACACAAACATATTTTCTCCAGTTTCTCCACCACAAATGCAGTACATTCCCATTTCTTAGACCAAACCCCAAATATATCCATGACAGGTACTTTGTTGACTCTTCTGCTTTTAGAATGTTTTTAGTTGGGGAGGAAAAAAAAATATATGTATATGTATGTGTATGGGTATGTGTGAGTCTGTGTGTGTATGTGTGTGTGTGTGTGTGTGTGTATGTGTCAGTGTCTGTGTGTGTGTATGTGTGTGTGTGTGTGTGTCTGTGTGTGTGTCTGTGTGTGTGTATGTGTGTGT
>VWYI01040462.1:403359-422733 GCA_013399455.1 Anthoscopus minutus
TGTGTCTGTATGTGTGTGTGTCTGTATGTGTGTGTCCGTGTGTCTATGTGTGTGTGTGTCTGTGTATGTGTGTCTGTGTCTGTATGTGTGTGTGTCTGTGTATCTGTGTGTGTGTGTCTGTATGTGTATGTGTGTGTCTGTATGTATGTGTCTGTGTGTATGTGTGTGTCTGTATGTGTGTGTCTGTGTCTGTATGTGTGTTTGTCTGTATGTGTGTGTGTGTGTCTGTGTGTGTGTATACACACACACACACCAAGATCAAGGATCTTTTCCTCAGGGAATGACTTGCTCAGAAGCAGCAATCAACCAATCAAGTAAGAGCAAGACAAAATCTTTGCCCACTGCCAAAATATTCAGCTTCAGGACACACAAAGTACATAAGGGAGGTGCAGAGAAGGCTGAGGTCATCTGCACCTTCCCAGTTATCAGAGAGATAAATTCCCTGTAGCACTGGAACTCTAAGGAAAGCCATATCCATTGTCATGAGATTTCCAATCAAATTCAAAGAGTCCATCACAGTCTTTTCCTTGGCAGGACTGAGCTCTGCTATTCCAGAGGTCCACTTGCAGGTTATTGTGCAAGCATCTCTCCTGCCCTTGTACACCCTGGATTCTCTTATTAAATGGCATCACAGCTTGGCTTTGGTTTGGGTTTGGAGGCTTCTCCAAGATTCTGCATGAGAAGGACGCTTCAAAGTCTGCTTTGCTTCCTGCTGACCCGCAGGGTCAGTCCCTGGCCAGTGCTGGACCAGGGCTCAGGGCTAAGAGCAGCACACACCAGGTCATGGAACTTTTCCCGTAGGACTCTGCTTTTAGATAGAATTAACAAAATCCCGGAGAACCTGCAAATTATCCAACAGCAGCAGTGCCTCCAAAGAGAAAAGGAAGGGCCAGGAACGTCTCTGACTTGCCCAATGAGCCACTCCCCAAACCACTGGCACTGCAGCAGCTCTGCTAGCCCTAAATCAGCACGGCCCAACGCGGTGCCGGAGCCCTGGCCAGCTCCGTGCCGGGCACCGTGCCCAGGGCAGGAACAGCTCCTGGCCCAAGTGACAGCAGCTGAACCCCAGAGTGCAGCTCTGAGCACCCTGAGGAGCTAAGGGACAAGGAGGAGACTCCTGGTTCCAGGGAGAGGCTCATTCCTGAACAGGTCAGGGATAGAAGGGAAGGGAACAGGGGTGTGCAGGGATTTTTATACGGGGGAGGTTCAAGAGGCGGGTACAAAAGTTGGACCAATGGGGAATCCGGGAGGGAGGAGTGAAGGGAGGGGATTACAGTCGAGGGATCAGTAACAGGGAGGAGAGGGCAGGTCCCCTGGACCAGTGGGGAATTCCAGAGGGGACAGCCCCGGCAGGGAGTGGGAACAAGGGAGGATCGACAACTTAATGGGGTGGGAACAGGGAACATTTGGAGCCAGGAGCAGCTACCAGGGTGGATTGACAACTGGGGTAGGAGGGCACAAGTGGCATTAAACCATTAACACAGGAGGGGGGATACAATTTAACAATCCAGAGGGGAATTGAACCAAATATACAAACAAAAACACACCACAACATCCTCTAAAGCAGCATTTAGATCCTGCACAGGGTATAAAACACGGCATAAAACAGGGTGTACAGCTGGAGCTGCCCTGGAAGCTGATTTCTTCCAGACTCTCAGGTGCTATCCCTGTCCCTGGAGAAGTCTTTGCCTGGTGCAGCCCTTTGCTACGTGTGGGGGATTTTCCAAACCAACTGCAAGTTAGCCCAGAGGCTCCTGGACCTGCCCTCCAACCAAATCATTTTTCTGGTGAAAATTAAGATCCAAATTCCTGGAGACTGCCAAAGGGAAGGCAGAGGTCCCACACATCGTTTTTTAAAGGCAGAAAACAAGCCAAATCCAAACTGAGGCTAATGCAATATATACAAGAAGGAGAAATAGGATTAAATGTGATGTATGTGCCAAGAGGCCTTCTGCAGGCAAGAGAAAAAAGAGAATAAGGTTAAGATCTTTGATTTTTCTTGCTCTCATCCCCAAGAGTTGAGAGGAGTCTTCATAGCAGCAAGGTCAATTCTAATCTTATTTCCTTATTCCTCACAGTTATTTCATTCCCTTCATTTTTTAAACTTCACAGTAAAAAAAAAAAAAGAAAAAATTCCAGCAATTTCAATCCGGGATCAGTTAGATATCATAGCAGCTCATTTTAAATAATTAACAAGCATGAGATGTACAAAGAAACCTCTTTTAAACAATAGCCACCTGCAACAAATACTGTAAGAAAATGCACCCTTTTCTTCTTCTGAATGATCGCTGCCTCTCTGGAAAACATTAACATTTTGCACGCACAAAAAAATGATGCAATTAGCAAGAACTTTCTCTATTTCTGTTCTCATTATTGCTGATTACCAAAAATTATCAGGCAAATAATGGCTGCTTTCTCTTCTTATGATCAATTTGTTCACCCTCCATCTGATTTCTCTGGCAATGAACTCAAATGTAGCCTCTTGTGTCTGTGGCACTTTGTAAGTGGGGGGAGGAAGAGTGAGAGAAATCAAACAGCAATTATGTGTAAAGTGTCAGAAAGTATTCAAGCTATCTGTGCCAACTCAGAATTATACTTCAAAACCTGCAGTTTTTTAAAACATATTTGTTAAAATCGTAGGTCCTAAAATCATTGGATTCATCTAGACTTCATTTATTAATGATAACAATGAATAAAACAAGCTTCTCACATAGCAGAAAGATTGAAATTGTGTCCTCAGTATAACTCTAAAATTACTAAAATGCTTAAGAGTTCCAAATAAATTCATCCCTCCCTCCAAAAATTTTAAAAAGGAGACCTCAAATCTCCTAATTTCAAAGGCACTTATGATTTTGGGGTGATAACATTCATGTTTTAATAGTAGGACAAGACTGCTACCGTGGCAGCTGGCAAAGAGATGGGGATGGCTTCCACTTGAACACCAAAGCACTGCCAAGTTTTCAGCAGTTGCAGAAAAAGCTATCTGGGAACAGTGTTGAAAAAAAGAAACCCTACAAAACCACCCAAAAACCTGTGCTGAGTTCTACATTGCCAGAGTTATTGCTATTACCATCCAACTCCCCACTCTAATTCTATTTGGCACAAACCTTTATAAGCTGCAGTCAATCTTTGGACTATTGCATAGGCACCCCAGTATTTTTCAGGAGAAGAAGGAAAGGTTTCTCTTGCTTGAAGCATTTCATGCCCTGAAGTGGAAGGTAGGGCTCATCCTCTGCCTGGGAGGACACCCCCAGCCCCCTCCAGGGAGCTCTTCCCTGAAGGCACAACTGCACTTCCCATACATAAGACCAGGAAAAAGTGATTTGCTTTTCAAAATGGAGGGAAAAAAAATACTATTCTCAGCTAGAGACTTTGCATTTTAAGCTTTAGCCTGGAGCAAATTATTAAGGCAGAATTACTGTCTGAGTCCCTGGAAATAGGGGTTTATAGTGAAAATACTGACAGATCCATAACTATAGCCATGCAAATACAGCAGATAAAAATATGTATGAATGATAATGTAATTTAATGGCTTTAAGAACTTTTACTGGGGAGGAGGGGAACGTCTGCTTTATTTTGACAGTGTAAAATGTCAGAGCAGAACCCAAGGATGTAGCAGAGTCATACTCTATATTTCTTGGAGATTATTTGACAAGAACAATTTCAGTGCTCTATTTAACGCACTTACGACAAATTTAAGTGATGAATTGATGCCTGAGAGACAGTGTGGCTGGAATTAGGAGAACAGATTTTCTTGTTATGGGAGCAGCTACAGGCCAGCTCAGTGCTGAAAGGCATACTGAAAGTTAGGTAAAGAAAATGTGAAAAGAGTATTCTGTCAGTGAAAGTGAAAGTGGAAAGCTATATATTTATTAAACCGTAATGTCATCAGGTTAGACTTTGAAGTACCTGAGAGGCACTGACTCCTCAAAGTCTGTGGATACAAGAACAGGATCAAAGTCTTTTTGGAAAAGTCGGTTTGCTAAGAAAAGCAAACATTACTGTACAACTCCAGGTGTCACTTGTAGTCAAATATCATATTATTTCATTGATCTCCTCTAATATGGAGTAAAATTGAGCAAACTGCTCTATAAAAATGAACCCTGATTTAATAATAGTGGAATGAAGCCTGGCATCATTCTAGAGGTCTCATTTTTGTATCATTTTCCATACTCAGTAAATAGTTGCAGCCACTCTGGAATCTGCAGTTACTGGAGGTCTAATTTCACCAGTATCTCAGACACAGCACTTCAGGGGGAAAAACACACCCATAAAGAATATTGAACTGAATATTTTTAAAGCTTGATGGCAGTGAAATTCAGAGGTTGTAAAGTGCTGCCTGATCTACATCCTCAAAACAGTCACATTTGCAGGTTTTTGGAAAGAAAGCTTGGCCAGCTGGTGAAAGAACACATCAGGAGACCAGGATCCAGTTACTAAATCTCTCCCTTTGTGCCCTTAGCAGCTCAATATTTTATCATTTTTTTGTCCATCTTTAGAAGAGAAATTATCATCCCTTTCCAGAGTTTGGAGAAATATGGAAATGCCTATGCAAGAGACCTTTCACTCTGCACAGGTGTCCCTAAGCTGAGGATCTGCAGGCATGAATAGTTTAAAGGATGTTGACATCCTTAAAAACACTGCTTGTGTAAAACAGGGATGGGAGTGAAGGTGAATCCAGCACAACCTGGTGCTGTTGCTGCCTCTTCTAAGCTCTGTTTGTCAGTGATGGGAGAAGAGAGCATGGAACTTTGCATATGTTTGTAAGAATTGCAAATGCAGATGAGGTACATGTTTTCCTACCTTTCCTCTGTTTAAAGTTCATTGCAGATGGAGAGTTATGCCAGATACAAGAACTTATTAAATGCAATATGAAGAATAGTCTCTCTTAATTCAGATGAAATGTAAAGACTCAACAATTCAGATATCCCCATAAAATCCTGTTGTGGCTCCATGGAGTCGCCTGTATGTGCTTGTCGACTTCATAAATCTTCAAAACCAGACCTGTGTTTAAATTATTCTTGATTTCTGCCCACCCCCATCCCTCTCTCTCCTACTGGCTCTTCCCACTA
Source organism: Anthoscopus minutus (assembly GCA_013399455.1). Taxonomy (NCBI): domain Eukaryota; kingdom Metazoa; phylum Chordata; class Aves; order Passeriformes; family Paridae; genus Anthoscopus; species Anthoscopus minutus. Next base: position 408,432 of record VWYI01040462.1, read on the forward strand.
AGATTTAACTTCACTCACTGACATTATGGTCAGTATTTACACTGTTTGGAAAGACAAGAAAACATGTCTGGCAACTTAAAAGTCAAACCAGGAATTCTCTCAAATCATATAAATACTTATGGACCTGAAATCAATAATTAAAGGAAGAAAAATCTACCATTACTGGGTTTTGTATTTTCCATATTACTCTACTTTATCAAAAGCCACACACTAAGTGATCAAATTAATCTGAGGCATTTAGAGCAGGGACCATGTGGCAACTTACAAAGCATTGGTTGTTCACGATAATTTGGACATGGCAAGTAGCCAAAGGACTGCTCACAAACATATGGTTATTTATTTCCACTAAACAGCCACTAATACAGCCTGTTTGCTACATTACTTGACAAATATAACAAGCTTCAAAACCAAAAAGGATCACAAGTGCACAAAGCAGTTAATGAAAACAGCCCAAAACATCATGTAGAGGCACCAGCCTCCTGAATCCCAGTGTGATTTGCAAAATTCTTTTCCACTATCACTCAACAGATCCCTGAAGACTGGCTCAAACTTAATGTACAGTAGCATGTTTGACTCCTTTGTTTAATCACATCTGAAATGGCACCTTCTGGAGTGACACATCAGCTGAGAGAATTTAACTGTTGTTCTGAAAACAGCATTGATCCGTGTTGTGCTTTCAAGGCTGTGAGAGGTGTCTGTCTGTGTAAGGAAAAGGTGAGGGAGTGAAGTCCGTGTAAGCGGTGACAACAACAGGGTAAATGTCTTTTGGTGAGAAAGAAATTCACTCTAAAATGTATTTCATCATTTCAGCTCTTCCCATTAATTTAGACTCTTTGCTCCTTGCCAAGTACCACAAACCAAATCCCTAGTTGCCCATGGAATGTTTGAAGCTAAACAAAATACTCAATTTTGAATGAAAATTATACCAGCAGAAAATGTTAAACAAAAATCTATGTGTGCATCACACAGCCACTGTCTACAGCTCCCAAAGCAATCCAGCAACTGCTGCTTCCCAGTCAGCCAGGGCTTTGAGGTGGATCCATCCTTTTCCTTGCCATTAGCAAGCCAAAGCTTTTTGTTTCCAGGATGCAAACTGGGCTGATTACACTTCCGTAACAGAAAACTAGAAAGCAAACCAGAAGAGATGTAAAAAAGGTCACAGGCAGCAATTTCCCTCCCAGCCATGTTCTCACTTCAAGACCTGGTGCTCAGTCCCCAGAGTCTCTGGGACACTTGTCCTTCCATCCCCATGAATGCTGGGGCTGTAACTTCCCTTCCTCCCCCTCCATCATCTCCCGCTCCCAGATTTTCTGCTGCCTCCAAACTGCCCTGCCTGGTCCAGCACAGCTTTCCCAGAGGGGGCTAATGCACGTGCTGTGGGCAAACAGAACAGGTGCTTTTGCCTCCGAGCCCAGAAATTTTGAAGGCAAAACATATGAAGGCAACACATAAAATGTGTTGAGGAAATTCAACACATTTTATGGCCCAGTTGCCCTAAGACAGCAAGGAAAGATGGGAGGGCAGGAGCCCACCCCTCTGCTGGGAAGCTTCTGGACCACCAGAGCAAGCTGTCATTTTTGTAAGCATACAAATCTGAGGTGAGAGGAGCAGTTGTTGCGTTATGGTCTTAAATCAGAGTGATTCCCTCTGCTGGGATCTCACTGGGGATCATCAATAGCTCATCTGAGAGCACAAATTATCCTCATCCCAGGACCTGCTGCATGCTAAGGAAGAGCTCGGACTTTTCTGCTCAGTTAGGCAAGATTAAGTGACAGAATTTACAGTCAGAAAATGCAGCCAGAGGGTTCAGATTCTGAGGCTGCCGGAAGGATGCACAAGCCACAGACCAGTGGCTGAATTTAGCACTCAGGGAGGATAAATGTTTAAGGATAAACACAGGAATAGGTTACAGAATATTTTCTCTGTATCTAGAATGACTATATGGCCTACAATATCACAGCCATTTACTTCTTCAGTCTCTTACAATACACTAATAGCTGCTAAAAAATAATGGCCAAATACTTTCTAATAGAAACAGATATTTTTGTTAGAAAACTAAAAAATAAACCATGGTAAATTGGTAAGCAAAGTATTCTTTTACCTTCTTCTAATGGAAAATAACTGAATGTCACTTAAATAGAATTTTCTGAAGAATCCTGTTCTTGACTGAATGTATAGAAACAGAGCTTCCTCATAAATTGATCTATTTCCTGGGGTTTAAGCTCCACCAGAAATTTTACTGGAAAAGAGAACTGACAAAACATTATCCATGGTAGCAGAAATAATACTGTTAATTATAGCAGAGAATAAGCTGTCATTTCAGAATTTGCATATACAGAAGGCTCATTAATAGTGATTTCTAACTTTCTTTACCAGCATCCTCTCAACAAGTGCCATATCTTTTGGAAATGAGGAAACAAAGGCAAAAGAAGGGAGACACAGGATGTCATATTTCCAGCCCTGAGCAAGGAACAAGACAACTTTGGCAACAGCAGATAAATCTTCAGGCTCCAGCACTGGGGGATGTGATCACCCAGCTGTGGAAATAAATGGGCAACATCTGTGAGGTTTGGAGAGTGAGCATGTGCCAAAGCTTCATAAGAGCATGAGACAAACTGGAGAGGGAGAAGAAGGGGGAAAAAAAGAGAGAAATTTGGGATGCCAAAGTGCCAATAATGTTCCTAAAGTAAAGCCAGTGTAGCAGACAGCAGGACTGCAGAGAGAATTCTGGCACAGCCAGAACAGTCAGTGACCCTCCTAAATTATTCATAATGTGTCATTTCTCTGCAGCCTGAACACTTACTTGAAACTCACAATCAAGATTTGAATCCCACTTCTGGTCTTGGATAAACAAAAACGATTTTTCCATGACCCATTGAGCCTAATTTGAATCTTGCTATGGAACTTGCCTAATTAACCCATTGGGTATTTTCCTGCACTCTCTTTAAACCACTATTGACGTTTGTTTAAGTGCATCCACACATGGGACCACCAATCAGACTCCTCATTTGTAGAACATGCCAGATTTAAGCTCTAGTGGAAAAAAACCCAAATAATTCTCATTTCAGCAAAACATTTTTAATTTTTGGAAAGGATGTACCTCAAGCTGACCAGTGAAAATCCCAACAATCCAATGTATTATGCCAAAACAACACAAAAGGGGACGGTAAAGATCAAAAAAGAAATCAGGACATGCAAAAGTGAAGACGTTGTGACCAGAGTTAAATAGCTGTGAGTACAAAGATCTCTACATCAAATATGAAAAGCAAGGGCAGCTCTAGGATGTCCTTGACACAGCTGCCTTTGGAAGAGTCTGGTATCAAGCCCAGCATGGCAGCACTACTAGGGGTCATTTCCTGTGCTTATGTTCCTCCTTCCTGAAGTTGTGCAGGTTTTTGGTTGGGAGGCTCAGGCTCAGGCTGATGGGACTCAGGGCCAGCCTGTGCTGCTGCCCACTCCCCACCCTTGCTCCAAGACTTCTCAAACACCAGGAGCTGCCTGCAAAGCCACCCAGCAGTGACAGATCTTTGTGCAGCAGCAGCCTGGGTCCAACCAGCACTGGGATGGCCCCAGGAATTCTCAGTGCCCACAGCAGTGTGACCCTGCTGGGACAGCCCTAAGTTACAGCTGGCTGTTTCCCACTTCCACACAAGGCTGCTTTCCTTAAGATCCTGAAGCCCTTTCTTGCAGAACTTCTGAAGACAAAGAGACCCTGTTCAGGAAAGCCTCAGTAGCTGATTCTGGTGACAAACTGCCCGAAATTTGAGGTGCTCTGTTTCCAGGATGGCACACAAGTACCACAGGGCCTCCCTCTCCTTGGCAAGGATAGGCTCCAGCAGTTTCCCCACAATAAAATGTCCCCAAAGCTTCAGCTAGTCCAAAATAATGAGTCTCCTTTCTCACCATGTGTTTGCACTTCCTTGTGATCCAGTATTGCTAGAATATGTGACTGCAAAGTATTGCAAATAACTTAAAGTCTTTTTTCCCCTCTGAGATTTGTCAATTTACACCTTTTTTCACTAATTATCAATGATTAACATGTTCATAACTTGTTCATGTGAGATACACACATGTTCATGTGAGATACACATCTGACTTGCAAAACACAAATGCTACATCAAACCTGTACAACATTTTATCACACATCAAGCCATAAGACCATTTGTTGCCATTTCATTCTTTTATACTACCTCCAAAATTCAATCCAAGGTTTCTCTGCCTTAAAAGGCACGATTAGTTTAAATTTTTGGAAGTGGGCTTTTTCCCATTATTCATATTTAAATTAAGTTCCCCTGAGATGGAAGAAAAGCAAGGAATTTTTATCAAGAGACTAATAATATAACCAGTGAAAAATCTGAGCATTTTTATATTGAATTTATAAATCATGCTAGCAGTAACCAAACTGTTTAAATAATACATAGAGTTTAACTATAGCATACTTATTGGCATAAGTAATTTTAGTGCTTTTTAATGTAACAAATCACTCGGAAAATATTCTCAGTTAATCATTAGCATACTCAAGCTAGAGAGGTATGGATATTGTTCCCTTTATAATTTGGTAGGAATGGCTGAGTCACAAAACCTCACACTGTGTGCCACTTGATTTGAAATCTCCTGAAGATGTTTGGGTACCCTGACAAAGCATCAATTTATCTCTGTGCTGTAAGCCGCACTCTGGAGATGGAACAGTTTGTAATTAAACTCAGGAGCTGGGATTAATTAAAATATACATGTCTGAGAGTGCATAGATATGTATTTATGTTTATTATAGAAAGAGTAAAAATACCCTCTAGCCCAGATATGTGTGACATGAGCCTCTTCCTCCCCATCAGTGTTTGTTATTGCATTGATCACAGAAAGAGAACACAGAATGGTGACCACACCAAATCCCTGGGGACAATGGGCTTTAACTCTGGGGCTGTGGCTGAGTCAGGCAGGGACACTGGACACATTTCTAGGTCTCATTCTGCAGGTGAGGGCTCATCCAGAGCACTGAGCCCCTTTGTCCAGCCCCCCTTCCCCGGTGCTTAGGAAGCAGCAGCTCAGTGACATTCAGAGCAGTTGGAGCTTTCTTTGTAGCGTCCCCTGTCCCTCCACAAAGGAGCCACCCCCACCCAAGGGTCACACAGGCTCTGGGTAACAGAGATTTCCTGAGCAATAACAGAATTTCCTAACAATTAGGTGGAATCCACTCAGAGCACTCAGTGTGAGGAAGGACCAGAGCTCAGAGTTCAGCCCAGACACACTCCATTGTCAGCCTCGCTTATGCGAGATGACATTTTAATTACAAGGGGTCAAAGCTGAGAAATTTGGGTCAAGCCCCAGATCTGAACTTTCCTGGATTACTATACAGTAAAATTTTGAATTTTATGCTGCTTTCCTGTCCCATCTCTCATTTTCATATTGGGAATACTTATCTATTAGTATTACCATCAATATTCACCCAACTTCAAGGCATTTCCTTTAAAATGTCAGGGGTACACTTTATATTTCTTGCTCTTTCAGTGACAAATTCACATTCAAGTGATGCAGTTATTGTACTAGAAAAGCACAGATCTTTGAGAAAATGACATTTTATGGGGTTTCTTTTTTTGCTTTTCTAATGTTGCTACTTTGTTGAGCACCAAGCCATTTCCCTACAGCATTGTAAGACACAAGAAATAACTCAAACCCCTGTGGATATCTTGGAAACCTCAGGTTTATCAGGACCAAGGTGCCAGGTTCATGTGCAAGTTTGCAGCAGGGAAAATACCCTAATTCATCACATCGTGTAGTTTTTATGCTGCTGTATAAAATTAATTGGCTTACTCTGTTAGGGATATTTTATGATGAGGTCCTATAATTAAGAGATTTGAGATGAAATAGAGGGTATGAAAAAGCTGAAAACTGCCCGCTAGCTTTAGTTTATTTTTTATGACCAAAGTACTTAGATTATCAATTAGCTTGAAAAGTCTATTTCTTTTTCAAATGTTAAAATATTAAAAAGAGCAGAGTCCATGAAAAAAATAGAGATTAAGGCTAAAACAAATGTCTTCCATATAAAAATGAAAACGATTAGCACAGCCATTACAAAAATCATATAATTCATGTGTCACAATTGCTGGAGATTATTTAACTTCTGAAAAATTCTCTTCATACATTTGAGTTCAGGAGAAAAGCAAGAGTAGCTTCATTAAGGTCTTTTCCTTAGGGCATTGTTTCCCCTTAAATAAAAATATCTACAGAGGAGCAGGTGGGAGCTACGTGAGATGCTTGGGGAGCAGAGAGGCTGCACCTGACCCAGGAATACACCAAGACAGAGACACACAGGTAAGGGGTTCCCAAATTCGTTCAAGAATCCACATTTCTTCTATGTTTTTGTATTTCTAGTGCATGTGATTTCAAATAAAGTGATGAGTCCCTAAAATGTTCCTTTTTAATCTGCTGAGAGGGAAGTCTGGGGCTCTTTAGAAAATGTCACGTGTAAGAAACTCAAATACACAGATGTTTCATAGGAAATTCTATATGACTGATTCCAGGCTGACAATAACCCCAAACTGGGCTTTATTCTACACTCATCTATAACTTGAGGGCATTCTGCTTTCTAGCACATGTGCCTGTGTGCAAAATGACCATTTCTCCATACTGTGATGACCTTTCCACTAAGATTCCCCTCATCTGGTACTGAAAAAACATAATTAATTTGCCTTATTAGTTCTAGTGGACAGGAATACTTGTCTTGATTTTATTTGAAAGCATCAGGGACACATGTGATGACTCACCAATAAATAACATTAAAACCTTAAGCTCACACAATCAGTGGCACTGTGGTAACAGGAGGCAAGAGGGTTTTAGTGAAATTATTCCCACCCTTTCACCTCACCCAACTGAGACACCAATATTTTTATTGAAAAACTATGTCATGCTTAAAAGACAAATCTTCCAGCTGTCATCTTTTCTCCTTGGCTATGAAAACCTATTGTTAGCAACTGTGAATTTCCCCATCCTTCAAGTCACATCTATGGCTCCAGCAAGCCCAGTCACTTTGTCCAAGCTGCTCAGCTGTGGTGCCTTCATTCCAGGGTGACTGGAGGATACACTCCAAATTTCTCAGGGGACTCTCATGACCTTGTTATAGTAGCCCTTCAAATGGATATAAATTTTATTCCATGGCTCAGCAGACATGGATTCCATTCTCAGTTCCGTGATTCTAGGAAAAAAAAACCAAACCACTGATTTTCCAAAATAGAGGCATTTAGGGAAGCCTTTAAATCTCTGTGTGAGCTCCTGAGAAAAGTGACCAAGAAGCAGTCCCAGAATCTTCCTGCCACGAATGGGAGCTGAAGGAGAGTACAGGAAGCTCATTCTCCTGGAGCATCTGCACTGCAGAGTGAAATGGGCTCTGAAAAGCCTCCAGGCAACGTGCTCACACTGATCCATCCCATTTCTGGATCCCTGTCCCCCTGAGGGGTGTGTGGGACAAGCCCTGCTGCACTCCAAAGTGTCCAGGGGCTCTGGCACTCTGGCAGCTTCTGCTGCCTGATCTGTTTTGGCTGGAATGGCATTTGTGCAGATAATGAACATGTCAGGGCTTTTAATAAATGTTTATTTGCTTGCCTTTGGAACAGAGGTCACTTGGAGAATGTGTTCTGGAGAAATGAAGCATCCACACCAAGGCTCTCACAGCACGGCTCTCTGAAGTCAATTGTCCAGCTAAATCCACATCAAGAAATTAAATTCTAAGCCAGATTTTCAAAATACTATTTTGTTTTAACTCAATACCCACTGAATTCAACAATAAACTCCCCGGTCTTAGAGGGAGCCATTTCAGGTCAACACCATTCCATTTCTTTCTGCATACTTTTCACAAACATGCACAAGTACTTCACTTAGAGATTTTGTCTCCAGGAGCTACATCTTATATCAGGGAAAATTTCTGTTTTAAGGATAGGAGAGATGCTCTAAAGCCTTTCCTCTCCTGCCTTGTCTGCAAGTACTCACATCCTGAGGACAAAGGAGTTATCACAAGCTAAAGAGGAACATTTTTGTGGGTGCCCTTTGACAAGAGGTGCCACCACTACCCTACACAGGGACAAAATAATACAATTTAGGCTTTTGTAGTCTTGCAAAGGAGAAGGTTAAAGGGGAGATTGAGTTTTGGTGGCTCAGCTCAGAAGCAGGATTAGCAAGGGATATTACTGGTACTCACTGAACAATATCTACACTTGCCTTTTGTGCTGTATTAATTTTCAGCAACAGACCAGCAGCCAGGAAAAAATTTAAAAGCAGAGCCCCAAAAGGCTGATACCTCTGTCAGATGCACTGATTGCCCACGAGACATCACAGAAGGGCATTGCATTAAACATGTTGATGTAAGATAAAAGTAATAATAACATAAGTGGCTGAGCTCAAATCCACCACACACGGTGCAATTTTTTTTAAGAAAAAGATATTTTCTTGAGATGTCTCAGCCTGAAAACACAGACAATGGGCACAGCCCAAATTACTACTGATTGTTAAAAATCATAGCCAAAAAATACCAGAAGGGAAATATAGTAAGATGCTTAATATGCTTAAGCAGAACACTTGGTTATGCATTTATCGCACTTCAAGAAATTAGATTTCTGAAATATCTGCTATTGGCCATACAGTATTTTGCCTCCTCAGTTTCAGAGATTTAATTTAGTCCCATTCTTAAATATTCAGCATTCATGATGGTTCATTTCCTAATCTACCATGAAAGAAACTCAGAAAATGTTTATATTCTTCTCTTTTTTGTGGGGAAGGGAGGTAATCACAGCTTTGTCTCTAATGTGGTTTCATGCTTTCCTTACAGACATTATTAGATTAACCCGATAACTCTCAAACAAATTTTGCCACCAGTGATGATCCAAAGACATTTTCAATTATAACCTTTCAGTATTCAGTATATCATGATTAGCACTTAGCAGATGGAAGAGCTGTGCAGTAAAAGCCTTCGCTGAGGAAGTTTTCTCCTATGGATGTTGAACACATTTTCACCAGCATTGGTTCAAAGCACAGATTTCTCTGTGTCCTTGGTCTTTTGTTATTAGATAAAAATACTTTGCTTTGCTGCTATGTTTTTTTGCTGTCAAGAAAACAATACTTAATTCTTTTGGAGTACAGGGATAATATCAAGCAGATTATCCCAAACTGACCTGTTTTTTCCCTAGCAAGACCAGGATCCACCCCTCGTGTTTTTGCCTCAGAGGAACACCCACTCTCAAAGTGTTCTGTGGCTGTTTTCCGTGCCACTCCAAGCTCTTTGCAGTGTTCATTAACTGAGTGGGCCTCAGGAACAAAATCAGTAGAGGCTGAATTTTCCTGCCAGCATGCTGGCCTCCTTATTCGAGGAGTTTAAGAGAGCTTGTGCTTAGGCTTTCATTTTTTTATCTCTAACCAGGCACTGGCTGATACCACAATTGTTACTCAGCCTGTTCCCACCTTCCTCCCTGAAAGGCTGGAGCTGGCTGTTAGTAAGCAGCTCTGCCTGATGGGTTCTCATTAAGCTGCAGCTTTTGTGGAGGTTTCTCTGGAGCTGCCATTTATCTCACACCTGAGAGGATCCTCTTCCTCTAAGAGAGGTGGATTTTAAGCCTCCTTTTTCTGCCTCCAGCGCTTTCACTCACTTGTAGCAGATGCTATAAGTTATTAGGAGCAGTCACCAAACAGAGGAAGATACTGGGGATACAGAGACTCAAAAACCCCCATGGAAAGGTGCAGGGGATCTAAACCCTCTCTGGTGTCATCAGAATTCGAGGACACTTGGTACATAATAGAATCTGGTTCCTGCAGCAGGTCAGGCTGGAAATACAATGCTCTTCACCCTGGAACAGGTGGAAACAAATCCCTTGCCTGGCTTGCATGGCTTCAGCCTGTATTTTAGGTAAAACCCAGCAACTAAGGATTTTCTTCAGAGCTATAAAATAACAGGGAAAAAGGAAGGCAAGCCAGTGCTTCTTGTCTGGACCCCAGTGACATCCTGTAGGAAATCAGAATTTATCCACAAAGCCATTAATTGTTGCTTTTCTAACACCCACGGGCAAGCAAGCAAGGAAAAAGAATGGGACAAAATTCAAGCAATAAATGGATGTTTGAATTTTAGCTCATGAACAGAAAGCATAGTGCCAACATGCCAATATCATCTGCAGCTATTTGACTTTTTTGTGCAGTACTCTTACAAAGTTTAGCTGTTCCTCTGACTTTAAATGTTTGAGAAACACAGACTTCAGCTTTTACTCCTGGAATTCTGGTGGTCTCAGAGAATTCCAACAGCCTTTATGCAGCTGTGAGCTGTAAGTATCACCCTACTGCTCTCTCAGAGCTCAATGAAGATATCCTTTTTGAGGGTGGTCCTGGTATCTTTGGGTTTCCATGTTTTAAAGAGAAGTAGATTCCCAGAAAGTGGAAAAATCCTTTTCCCAGTGAAGCAAACATAAATTGGAGTCATCATGAACATCCAAGACCCAGCTGAAGCTGGAAGTGGTCTCAGGGATCAAGGCCACAAATTAGCAAAGGGTTATGAGTATGCCTTTTTTATGAAATGATGGAATTTCCCTTTGGCTTCAAGGGAAATATTCACTGTATAAAATCACACAGATGTCTAAAGCTGGGATGTGTTCCCAAAACCTGAACAAAGAAGCCAAGAAGATGGACCAATGGTATAGCAGAGAATTCACCATTCTAAAAGCCAGAAAAAGATAGTTTTGTAAGAAAATACTCTTTCATCTAGAATTTAAAAATGAAGAGCATCTAACCCTATAAATACTGTGCAGAATGATAGGCTTTTACCTTTTTCTCCCAAACCTTAGTCAGAAGTGACCAAAAATTTTGCAGTGCCTTTTTGCTCCTTTTCCCAGCGTATCACTAGGGATGTGATAAAGAATAATTGCTTGCATATAAAGTGCACAATTTCAGATTCTAGGCTTTATTTTGCGGGTACAAGTTATACCTCCATCTGCACATGAATTGCTGGTGCAAATATTAACATTTGAATGGGAAATAACTTGATTTATGAGCATGTGCCAGGTTGCCAGCTCTCCAAGTGCTAAATCCATATCCTCTTTTCCAAGGGTAGGCAGATTTGCTGAAGCTGTATCTCAGCCAGGATGGAAACACATTCCTTAAATATCTCTGACCATTGATGGTGAGGTGCAATTCCAAAAGGCTGGAGGTGGCTTCTTCTAGAGTAGAAATAACAGAGGTTTGCTGCACTTTGGCAAGGTGAAAGCAGTATTTTGGCATGTGTATATCAGCAGACCAGGAAGTGTCTGAGGCCTCTATGTGAGACAGACCTGTGATGATTGAAGCTGTGCTAGAAAAGCTTTATCAGGATACCGGAGAGTTGTCAGGAATATTCAAAATTATCAAGGAGAGAACACAACCTGTATTCTGAGTTTTACTATTACAGGCAGATAGTACGAACTCTTCTATAAATCCTTTCTAATTAAACTTTCAAAGAAAAAAGTAATTACTAAGCCCATTTATCTGAACTTATTAAGATTATTTATATGTTTGTTTCAAATATTACATTAGCAAATGTTGACAGTTTTCCAATTAATGAATTAAAGCCTGCCAATATAAACAAGCAAAGGGAAACAAAAGACAAGATTATGAGAAATCGTTTCCATAGCTCCTGAGCACCTTTTAGAAGAGAATAAAGGCTATTATTGAACAGTCAATCTGCACTGACTCAGAGCAAGAAAAAAAGGGATGAACATCTCTTTTCTACTGGTTTGATATCCTCAGTGTGTTTGGGGTTTCTTTTCCTTTTTACTAAACTATTTAACCTTGGCAGAACACGCCAAGAACACAAAGACTGAGACAATTTTACTGCACATAAATTTAGGAAGGAATGATGATTGTTGCCAGTTTCCATAATTTCATTTTTTTTGAGAGCTCTCAGATATATGTTATTAATAGTCCTCAGGAGGAACATGTTCATCCCAGCCCAGCATAACCCTAAAATGAACAATCACCATCCTGCTCACCCACAGACATCTCTGAAATGCAAAACCCCATGGGTGGAGATAACTTTATGCTGAACCATGCTCACTGAACTCCCGAGGGAAGCAGAGGGGACATGTCCCTCCTGCTGGAGCAGGAATGCATTGCTTAACCAGCCAAATACACAGGTAATGCTTTGATCTGATGGGTTCCTGTGCCTCCAAATAAACAGGAGAATCTTTCTCTGATGTTGGGCAGTGGCAAATTCTCCTGAACACCTTGAGTCTGACTGGCCCCTGAAGTGCTCCAAACAGAGCCAGAGAGGAGCCCTGCTGGGAAAGGCCTGGCAGTGATGGAATTCACCCCATGGGTGGGATGGGGTGGGGCAGAGCCTCTAAGGGGGTGTTTTTGACATCCCACAGGGGATGTATGGGCTCTTCATTCAGGTCCTGGCCCCACAGAGATCAGGAAAAGAAGAAATGTCTGTCAGTGGTTAGTAACAAACTGAAAGTTGTCATGAACCAAGGTTCTGGGAAATACAACAGGATCATGCATTTAGGTATAGCACATTCAAGTCTTGCTCCATAAATTTCTCATAGTATTTCATATTAAACCAGAAATTCAAGGATATACATGAAACTTAAGGATATTGGAAATATTAGTTCTTTTAAATACACACTATGTGCATTAAAAATACAGAGATGCAATAAGACCAAGGAATTTTCTAGAGAAAGAAAAGAAACACAATTGCAAGAAGTGAACCTGGACTACTGTGTGCAGGTACTTCACCCACAAACTTCCTATTTTCTGTCTGTGATGTCAAACAATTTAAAGTACAAAAGGTCCCATAATATCTTCTTTAGTGCGAGTGAACACTGTAGGGAAAAAAGAAAGAGGGTATTATGTATGTGCACAGGATTCTACATGCATCCTTTTTCATGCCTGAGGAGATCTGACACTTGATTAGGCTGAATCAGGTGATGCTGTCAGACTTCACCCACACAGAGGCAGCAGCCATGCACTGCGCCTGTGCCCCAGTTAAAAGTTTTCTGGTCTCAGGGGTGCAGAATTCCTGAGGTGAGCTGTGCTGTTAATGGCAGGCCCACAGCAGATACTGCAGTTCAGAGCTCATGACCTCCATGGAGGACTGGCTGTTCTCACAGCCAAAGACAAGAGATGTGAGATGTGCATATCCTTGAATGCGAGGATATTTTATCAAGTACCACTTATCAGAGCTGATATTTCAAAGTTCTGAACTGGACAAATTTTGGAAAATGTATTTTAGATATTTTCAGTTCTCAACATATAGATGGACTCATTAGAGGAATGTGCTCATTCTTGCTTCAATCTTTTCTCTGAACAAGTACATTAAGGTACAGTACACTGAAATCTTTATAAGGTAAATTCATGTATTTCCTCATACAAATAAGAAAAAATGCAGATTTACCTTGACAGCTGAGAGGTATAAATTTTAAAAAATAGCGACCTCTGTCAAATGAACTACAGCACTAATGAAAATAACACAGCCTCCAAAACTGCCCAGTCACACAGAACTGCACAGCTCTGACAGGCCAAGGTGAGCTTTCCTCCCTCAAACTGCTGATGCAGTTCTCTGCTGACCCTGGAAAACTGCCAGAGACTGGCAGATTATTTCATTGCTCTCAACTGACTCGGGAAAACATCTTTTACTTTCCTCTGTCAGTTTGGTTCTTGGTTTCTCTACTAAGGGTATCAACTCACTGGGCAAATATTCTGTGATTTTTATGGTGGGTGCCTATTAACCTCTCCAACTTCTAATGACCAGCAGACCTCCAAAAACCATGAAGACTATCATGGATGGTGGCCAATGCTCTGTGGAGATGGCTGGACAGATGGAAAAATACCAATTGGCAGCGTAGGGGAAAACCAATCTGGGCTGCTGAGGAGTGGAAGGACATTGCCACTCGGGTAGAGAAGCTACTGGTGAAAGTTTGTCATGTAGATGCCCATGTCCCCAAGAGTCGGGCCAATGAGGAGCACCGGAACAATGAACAGGTGGACCAGGCTGCAAAGATAGAGGTGTCAAAAGTGGACTTAGATTGGGAACACAAGGGAGAGCTGTTCCTAGCTCGATGGGCCCATGATGCCTCCGGTCATCAGGGCAGAGATGCCACCTGTAAGTGGGCATGAGAGCGAGGGGTGGATCTAACCATGGACAGCATCTCCCAGGTTATCCACGACTGTGAGACCTGTGCCACCATCAAGCAGGCCAAGCGGCTGAAGCCCCTCTGGTACGGTGGGCGGTGGTCCAAGTACAAGTATGGGGAGGCCTGGCAGATTGATTACATCACACTGCCCCAGACACGCCAAGGCAAGC
>VWYI01040462.1:423386-589751 GCA_013399455.1 Anthoscopus minutus
CCCAGCCCGGCCCGGCCCAGGCCCGGCCAGGCCCCGCCGGCACGCCCGAGGCCGCGTCCTCTCCCCCCCCACCACTTTCAGAAGCCAGAAACTGAAAAGAGAGCGTTCAGAGTTTCCCGGGCTTCACAATGATATTCACGGGGATGGAACTCAACTCTGAATGGCTTATAAAGCTGTCAGTTCTCAGAACTGGACAGACACTGGCCCTCTTTGAAACTCCCAAGAGTCTCTCTAAGGAGAACAATTTCCAGGGATGTTTCACTTCCTTCTTTTCCAATACCAACCAAGGTCAAACCAGCACAACTATCCTGCAAAAAAGTAAATATTTTGTAATCTGATCCAAAGCAAGCAGTTCGAGCAGATATAGTTAGATCTGTATAAAGCAGAAGATGAAAATATTCTCATGTGGTACCTCACGTGCTTGGCCTGAATCTCATGAACCAGGAGCAGGTGCAGCCACAGAGCACTGCAGGAACCAGGGGCTGAGGCAGCTCTCACAAGACATGATGATGTAGGAAAAGGTACCAAAGCAGCCTGGACACCCCCAGGATAGATCTGCTCCCATCCTGATACAAACAGCTCGCTCTTGGAGGTTTTTGGCAGCCTCACTCAACATCAACATCTCTGAGTCTAACTTGATTTGTTATTGATTTCCTAGAGGGTGGATTTGAAGCAGCAATTTTAGTGATCTTCAGAGTGGAAATGCAGGGCAAAGACAAAGCTCTGCTTAGAAAGAGGGACACAAGTGGTCACACCAATAAACTGATTTATGGGGATTTTTCCAACA
This sequence comes from Anthoscopus minutus, assembly GCA_013399455.1. NCBI lineage: Eukaryota > Metazoa > Chordata > Aves > Passeriformes > Paridae > Anthoscopus > Anthoscopus minutus. The sequence goes on from VWYI01040462.1 coordinate 424,174, forward strand.
GGAAGTCTGCAGTTTTGGGGAAAAATGCAAATAATTTCACTTTACCTGCTTTACTAGAAATCTGAACTGCTTCAAATTCCAGCACCTGACTGTTAGCAGATCTGAAAATAGGTATCTTATCTTAAACCCAGCATATTTGTGACAGCTGTCATATATTTGCTGACATACTAGAGACTGAACTGTGGAAAAAAATGAAGCTGGTATAGGCTGAGCTAATAATCCCCAGGCGGAGCTGCAATCAGGCTCTTTCCAGGTAAACCATAGAGCAAAGTGTGTTCTCACACCAAACCTGTGACATCTACAGGGGAGGGAAACTCTGAGTGTGCAGCCTGAATGGGAAATGTGAATGTGCCCACACTCATGGAGCACCCGAGGTGTTCCTGGCAGAGCTGCATCAGCTGGGGCTCAGGATTAAACAGCCTTTGATCTGACTCCAGAAGAACATCACCACGGAGCCATCAAAACTTCACATGGTTACAGCCAAAGCTCAGGGTTACAGCTGAAACTGCCACTGGAAAAGAGACAAAAGAGATACAAGAAAAAAAAGGGTCCTTTACCACACCAAGAGAAAGATCTGCCATTTTCAAGTCTTACATATATATAGATATACACACACACACACACACACATATATGTATATGCATTCCTATAATATTTACTATGACTGGGAAAAAATTGTATTTTTATATTATTGGAAAATGCTTTATCTCTATAATGACCCATAAGTACAGGCTTCTACTGTGACCTCTATAAAATCCTCTGAAATCCAGGTTTTTCCCTAAGAAAGGCCTGCACACATTCTCATGCCACAGCTTACTCTTTGTTATTAGATTGCTTATGCACGTCACTATTTTTGTAGAGCAGCATCAACATTTTTTGATCATTAAACTTGAAGTAAATGTGTAGAACTATCAATTGTGATGATTTTAGATATATGAATTATATATAGACAAAGATGGAGGGGTTGGGTTGCCTTTTAAAAAAATTATAGCTACTCTAGGAGCCTCTAACTTCATAGCACCATGAGAATTTCAGATGGTGATATTCTGTGTTTTCTAATGTCATGTCAAAGCATGCACTGCTGATGTATTTTGAAATCAGAAAGAGCAGCCTAGAAGAGCTGTGCAGTCATCTTTGCACACTTCTTCTCCTCACCTCTCTCAAGCCATTTCCTCCCAGCAGTTCCAGCAGCTGCTGCCAGGAGAAGATGCAGGAGACAAAATGCATTTGTCCTTGTAAGCCTTTGTCAGCCCATTCCTCATCCAATAACCTATTTTGTTTGATTAAAATGCATGAAAGTAGCTCTTAAAGCACATCCTACTGTGGAGTTTAATCCTTCCTGAGCAGAAGCAGGGATAGGGAAGATTTTTGTTGCTGTTTACTTTTCCCAGCATTCAAAATAATCACAGTGCTTACATTTGGCTGGGATAAAAATTCCTTGTCTCCTACTACTTGGCAGTGTTTTGACTTTTTTCAAGTATTGAAGTTTTATGGAAGTTCCAAAACTAAGCACTGCAAATCTCATCAGTTAATACACTGAGCTCTGGAGCACAACTAAGAGGAAATGCATATATTTATATCAGCAACACAGAAAAATTGTCAATGAATATATTCCAGAATTTATTTACTCAATCACCTGATATGCTGTGATTTCAGAGGAAGTTTTCCCAGTTACATCAGTATGAAGAAACAAAACAGAAAGTCAAAGCCACATATCCTTTTCAAACACTAACCAAAGATAGAGAATATACTATAATCCAAAAATATAATATGAATTATATGAAATATATGAATATATAAGAATTTTGCCATCCACTTTTTCTGACATACATGTAAAGACCTCTCTTCAAGTACAAACAAAATCAGTTGACACCTCATTTCTCAGTATTCTGTGAACAACTTAGGACTCCATTGTCTTTAAGCAAATCCTTTATGATATCTGAAAAGCTGGAATTCTCCGTAGCAAAATGTGGATTTCACAGCTTCCTTCTCAAGACTTGCACTTAGCATCAGTTGCTCAGCTTTAACAGTTGTAAGCCATTAGCTGCAGTGTATTTACTCTTGCTTTGCAGGTGTGTAACTAAGATGGAACATAAAATATGAAACTAAGTAAACTAGCAGGAAAACAGCTTTATTTTCTTCTCTATTAAACTGATTTTAATGACTGAAATTCATTCAAGCTGCTTCCCTCTTCCCAGAAAGCTCAAGTTTTGGGAATTTACAGCTTTGAGAAAAACAAGTTAGCTCAGAATTACAGCTGAAAAATCACATTGTGGCATGTGATGTCAGGCTGCATCAGTCTTGCTTTATTCTATGATACAACTCACCAGGAGTGACACAATCCAAAGTGACTTTGCACAAGACAACATGTCAGCTAAAAACCCAGAACAAATTACTTTTACCAACATTATAGCTTAGACAAGCCTACTTTTAAAAATGACAGTTTGCTACTTTCAAATGAAGGTAAAGAGGTACAAAGATATGGCTAAAATGTTTATAAGCCATACAAGAACAACGTGTACTCTAGAGACTCCAGGGATTTTATTCATTTTCTGTGTCATCGACACATCCTAGGGCAAACCTCACACATTCCTGTCTCCTGCTATTTTGCACACACAAAGCCACAGAAAATCTGATGGAAACACAAGTGATCATTGCCAGCACACACGGGCACCCCTTGCCTAAAGTGAGCAGAAGCTGCTCCTCCAGGAAGGGCTGAGGTCAAGGATCACCTCCGACCCTTTGCCTGCTAATGAGGTTCCTAATACACAAAGGCTATTTGGAACATCCACAATGGACTTTGCTCTGGTTTCTCTTGCTGTTCCAGGGCTTCTTGCCCACTGATCTTTGGAACAGAAAGCTCACTTCCCTCTCATCTCTTTGGGATGCTGCCTGTACTTTCATTAGGGTATCAGGTGTGATGCAGAGACTGGAACAGGGTTAACAGAAAGGCTATTCTGTCAAAACAGCAAGTCATGCTACCCAGCTAAAAAGTTAATTGATGTATTATAATACTTCCCAAATATTTCTGTCCTTTTTTTCTTCTTCTCTTCGTGCAAAAAGTTCCTTTGTGTCCTCCCTCCACCTAAACCCACAATTTTTCCAATTATAAAACTCAACTGAAGCCCAGTTCAAAGTCTGTGGATTAGCACAGGCTGTGATCCCATGGCAGGGAGGTGCATGGGCATCAGGTCAGATGTGGAGATGAATTGAGGCTGACATCTTTCAGGGACATTCTTGCACATCTGAATTGCAGAGTGTGCTCTGTGCTGGCTTCATTCAGTTGATACCAGAGGCCTCACACTGACCACGGCACATTCCACACGGGCAATCATTTAAGCACAATGGGATTTTCTTCTCAGAACGTTTCTGGGAACATAATGACTTAGAGATTATATTAAGAGCATAGTACAATACAAGGCTATAAAGTCTAAGTGTTATCTTTAGCTCTCTTGGGAAAAGAGCAATTTTGATGTGTTTTAGCAGGTCTTTCAGAATCATTCTTAAACAGTAAAGTTATCTGCACACTAAATATATTCAGTAAGAGGCAGTATTTGTCAGATATTTAGATACCCACTCTATATGGGGAAATTCAGGAAACAATTGAATTTTCTACAATCTATGTGAACTCAGTGGAAAATGTCCCACATAGTGCCTACAAACACTACTTGCTGTTAAGACCTCAAATGTGAGCTATTATCCATACATCTGCAATCAGCCAATCAACATTTACTTTTCATAATAAAATAAGAAACCATTTCCTACATATCTGAAAAAGAGAAAGCATTTAACTGTACAGACTCATATACCCTTTAAAATGCTGTCCCTATCTTTACTCCCACTTATAAATCAAAAACTAGAAAAGGTACCAATATTTTCTGCATTGCACCGTAAAAATTTAAAATCAGATTAGAAAACATGGTTGCCATGGTACCTGGGGGCTACAGTTTCATGCAAAGCAATTTAACAGATGCAGAAGAATTGAACATTACAGCAGGCATGGTATCATCCTTCAATAAACTCAAGCAGGAGCTGTAAGGATATTTCCAGGTGGCTGGATGGCTTCTTGTTCTGCATTCCAGGAAGCTGCCTCTCTGTGTTTGCAACTGCTTCAAACCATCTCACAGGCTGAAATGTTCCAGAGGTGAAAACTAGATGTTCCTTAAGTCATTGGGGGTTCTACCACTGACTTCAAACAAGAGAAGGTTTCCCCCTGGCTCTTTGAAGAGGGATGACAAAAGAGAAGTATTTAGGGAGAACAGCAACCTCGAGACAGCAAGGCCAGGCTAACCCACACCATGGCCCTGCTCCTTCCCTCACAGGAAATGTTCCTGCAGCCTATTTTTACAAAAGCTGCTTCTTTGGATGCCCTGAATCAAATTTAAGGGGAAAAGGTTCACAGATTAATGAGAATAATTTTTATTTCACAGTATGATTGCAGGTGTTGTACATATTCTTTTCTTTGTCCAGGGGCACCATTAAGGAGAGAGAAGAACAAAGAAAGAAACATCAGGAATACTCTGGCACATAAAAGCCAGAAATAATAGGAACTAAAAAAATAGCTGGTTTTCTATGCAAAAGACTATTTTTTTCCAGAAAAAAGAAAAGTCAGCTTTTTGTATTGTTCTTAAAGGAACATTGCACTGGAGAGCTCCTTCTCTTGGCATCATTGAAATCAGATTCATTGAAATTAGACAGAGACATCTAAGTTGCCCAAGAAAAATCTGCTTCTTTGATTACCAAGAACCACCTCAACAGATTATTAAATTACTCATCAGGGGTCTGGGCTGGTCTTTCAAATTGTTTAACACCTACTATTTTCTGTTCTGGCAGCAAATTAATGGGCAGGAGAGCAAGCTGGTCATTCTTCCACATTCTTTTTCTTTGACCTGGTCAAAAAACAGTAAGTTCAATGCTCTTTAAAACGAACTCATTTCAGCATGACTAAACATTAGAAAGGTTTAAAAAAATGTGTTCCCAGCAGTTTGCTCCATGTAATTTGTACACCTCAGCCTGTGAGATCGTTAATAGCGAGGGCTAAGTCTGCAGATGAAAAGCTGCCTCCTGTTTTGCTGGACCACCAAGAGGCAGAGCACTGCTTCCCACTGCGCTTCATTCCCTGATTTCTGGGCTCATCCAGGAGGAGCAGATATGGCCAACAGGCAGCTAGGAAAAAAGGGAAATTGGCACCAGCCTCCTTCAGTGCTTTAGTGAGATTATTTACTCTGAGAGACACAGACCTAAAACCAACTTCTGATCATGTCAAGTACCATAGAGGGCTTTGTGCACTAAAAGAATTGGAGAGAAAAGCAAGCCAGCAAACAGGGAATCTGCCCCGGACAAGTGCCTTGATTGCTGTTATTCTGCAGCCTCACGGGATTGCTGAGCAAGAGAAAAGATAAAGGAGCCCTTTGTAGGCACTTGCAATGACACAGCACACGTGTATGCACATCATGTACCACCTTTCACTGCTTTATCCTTTGCTGCTGGAGTCTAGTTTTGAAGGAATTATCTCACTTTGTAGCACAGAGGATTGCTGGTGATTACAGGAAGGCTTTTAGATAGATACAATTCCCTTTAAAAATAGCATTTTAACAGAAAGGGGGAAAAAACCGATACAGAATTCCCACTCCCTCAATGAATAATTTAATTTTGCCAAGACAAATGAGGTATTGTGTTCAGCCACCAGCACAGAGTGCTGCAGAGAGCTCTAAACTGCTGAGGCAGTATCCCAGTGTCCTGACACCAAACTTGAAGGGCCACACTCTTCCCTCCTCAGGTATTTCCCTTTTCCACAGAGCCAGACCCCACAAAGCCACCTTCTGCTCATCTCTTCCTCCCCCAGCAGGGAGGCAGAACGTGAGGAGTAGGGACAGCCACCAGGCACTGCAGCAGGTTGGGTTCTTTAGGGCACAGGCACAGAAATTCCCCTCTTTGAAATTCCCCTTCCTGCATCTGGAACGTAGTTTCCTCGAGGATGCTGCACTCACCAGGTGAAAGTGCCTTGCCTGCTGTGCCTGGGCCTGGTTAAGAGGACACACACAAAAAATTCTGATTTTTAATTCATTTCCAGGTTGCAAGGAAAGAAGAGTGCCACCCACTGCCTATCCCTGCACACTCAAAGAAGGGGATGTGGGATGGGAATCCCTCGAGTGGCTGCTCTGGGAGAGTCCTTCCCTCTCTGCCTGTTTTCCAGCAGTTTTCCTATCTTCAACCTGTTTGCTCTGCCTGTGTTTTAAAGGCCGCAGAAATTCCGAGGAAGCAGGAACCAAGTCTGTATAGACACAACAAGCCTTAGATTTCTGGTTCTAAATCATAAGGTTAAAATACTAAAACACTTGATTTTTAGGGAAATGGAACAAATATTTCAATCTCTAATCTTCTTTTTCTTGCTACCACTCAGCCTATTCAAAAAAATTATATCAATTTCAGGCTGTTTAATTCCATTTCGAAGAAAGCATTCAACAGCATTTCAAAAGGGATACTATTAGTTATTCATTTTCTCCAATATGTTTCATATTAACAATAAAGTATCATAGTGCAGAATGATTGTTAAAATCTAAGCAATAGGAGTTTTAGAATAAATGAACTGGCACACTTGACTAACCTTGAAACCTGCTTTGTAGATTGAAAGTCTTTTTTGCCATGAACACTTCGGTTACTTCACTTTATATTTTTCACATCTGAATTGTATTTCATTCTTTCCCTTCATACACTTGATTCTATTTGAACAAGGCAAGTCATTCTGAAAGCACTGAATGTTCACCTGATCACTGAGTTTTCCTACTTTTAGGTCATCAACAATGGGCTTGTACTCTCATGAGGGCTCTCAAAGCTCCACCAGTGAGCACACAAAACCTGCGTGGTGTAGAGATTTAGCCATGATCAAATGGATCAACCAGGGCATTTAGGCAGATGCTACATTTTATCACTCAACCCCAATCTGAAGTTTAAAACAGAATTATTTAGAGAATTTAAATATAGATACCATAGGTATAGAATATTGTGTTTGTAAGTGCAACACAGTACAAATTGTCTGTAATGAAAAACGTCTGTTCCACCAAAATCTGCTTTTCTATTGGTGAGGAAAAAATAGATTCCCCCCCCAAAAATAAGAAGCAACTCACAAGAAGATATTACCAAAAGCCTATAGGTTACAGGGCACAGGAGCGAGATATTAAAATGAAGATAAAATGGATAGGACAGAACAATTACAACACACAGATAAAAGAACAGAGGGAAGAAGTGCAACAGAACTGAAAGGAAACTTGCACATTTGTGGTTTGTGTACAGACACAGCTGAAAGACAAGCAACAAAAAATGCATGAAAAAACAACATAAAAGTGTACTTTAAACAAGATAACAGGCAAAATCAATGTAAAGTCACTTCAAGCCCAAAAAGAAACGAAAAGGAATAAAATACAAATCAATAGTATTTAAAAGGATTAAAAACAATAGCCCATCCATAAAGCACATTTCCTTTTTGGTTTTTAATTGACTTTAACATCCAGAGGAACAGCAGAGGCTGCAGAGCTGCAGATAGCTGCACAGCAATTTGTTCCTGTAAGGAAAGGCTTTCACATTTGTTAATTTTTATCATTAGCAAAACAATGCGTTTCATCGGAGATGAGCACCGAATATTTGTGTGTACCTGTGTGGAACAGACTGGGTGGGCTGCGTGCAGCTCTCCTGCAGGGTCTGTGCTGGGTTGGGGTGAGTGCTGATCCAGGGAGGAGGGAGAGCACCGCATCCCTTCCTGCATGGAGCACTGCATCCCTTCCTGCATGGAGCACTGCATCCCTTCCTGCACGGAGCACTGCATCCCTTCCTGCATGGAGCACTGCATCCCTTCCTGCATGGAGCACCGCATCCCTTCCTGCATGGAGCACCGCATCCCTTCCTGCATGGAGCACTGCATCCCTTCCTGCATGGAGCACTGCATCCCTTCCTGCATGGAGCACTGCATCCCTTCCTGCATGGAGCACCGCATCCCTTCCTGCATGGAGCACCTCATCCCTTCCTGCATGGAGCACCTCATCCCTTCCTGCATGGAGCACCTCATCCCTTCCTGCATGGAGCACCTCATCCCTTCCTGCATGGAGCACCTCATCCCTTCCTGCATGGAGCACCTCATCCCTTCCTGCATGGAGCACCTCATCCCTTCCTGCATGGAGCACCTCATCCCTTCCTGCATGGAGCACCTCATCCCTTCCTGCATGGAGCACCTCATCCCTTCCTGCATGGAGCACCTCATCCCTTCCTGCATGGAGCACCTCATCCCTTCCTGCATGGAGCACCTCATCCCTTCCTGCATGGAGCACCTCATCCCTTCCTGCATGGAGCACCTCATCCCTTCCTGCATGGAGCACCTCATCCCTTCCTGCATGGAGCACCTCATCCCTTCCTGCATGGAGCACCTCATCCCTTCCTGCATGGAGCACCTCATCCCTTCCTGCATGGAGCACCTCATCCCTTCCTGCATGGAGCACCTCATCCCTTCCTGCATGGAGCACCTCATGCAGTTTGCAGGGAAAGAGGCCTCGGGAATCTCATCCCAACGCTCCTCACAATTGAGTGCACTCCAGCAAATGCAATTGGCTGTCCTTGCCAGGCAGAGAATGGGTAAAAGCACCAGACCCAGGCAGCCACAGCTCTGACAATTCTTTCTGTTTGCTGCTTTTCCACCTGCTCTGGCTGCTACTGCCCGGCTCTGATGTGCTGGTGTGGAAGAGATGCACAGGAGGTGCACAGAACAAGAGCCCTGCTCTGCTCCTGCCTCCTACAGAGCAGCAGCACACCTGGCCCAAGGAAAAGCCGGAGCCTTTGGCTGCTACAGGAAGGTGTGGGATGAGAATGGTTATTTTGACAAGAAAGGGGAAAAGCAAATCACAGGAGGAAGGGTCAAGGCTCACAGTTAAAAGCTACAGTTCTTGGATTCTTACAATTCATGGATTCTTACCTCAGGGGATAAAATTATTCCCTCATGTTCAGAGACCCAGGCTCTACCATGGAACTAAATTCCCCTTTTATTTTACAGCAAGCCCCAGCTTATTTACAAGTCCATGCAGGCAGCTGATTCCTGGCATTATCTGGCCAAACAATGACTAATTGTTACTGACTTCCCAGATGGTCATTCTAATAACTGGAGAAGGGCAACCAACCCAGCAATCAGGTTTCATTTAGCTGAGGACAGCACAACAGCTGTCTTTTCCTTTCCTACACACTCACGCAGAGCTTTCTGTTGTTCCAGCAGTCTCCTGAGCATACAGCAAATAGAGCTCCAATGAGCTGGAAAGTCCTGCTTTAGATGATGCTTTGCTGAACTCTCCCCTCCTTCCACACTGCTCTGCATTTCTCTCCACGACAGTGGCTCTGTGACTTTATGTGGGAAAGGGGCTTAAATGCATGTGCCTGTTCAAAGCATTTGCATTCAAAGGTGTCTCATGAGAGAGAACCCAAACCCCACAAGAAGTCTGAGCCTTTGCAAGCTGACAATTCAGGTCAGTGGGTTCTCACTCAGCTTGGGATGAACTGGTGAGTTTCTGCAGCTCTAGATACCATTCTGAGAAAAGGGTATGCACAGCTCAAATGGAGAGGCCTTTCCTGAGGAATATTACAGTGAGAGAGGTCAAACCCTTGCCTGGTAAAAATTTTCTGGCTTAAAGGCCAAATGTGCCAGAGGAAGCTTTGAGGCAGTCTGGCACATGCTTTTCTATAAACTCTGAAACTGGGCTTATATTCCCTGGAACTGCTTTGGCTGCACCAGAATTAAAACTCTTTCAACTGTGTGTTTGCACTTCAGCAGAAAACCATTTCTAACCTAAATATATCTCTGAATGTGTTATGGTTCCTGACTTTCAGACTGAATACACTTCAGCCAAGTGCCAATCCTGAAATGTTATCAGCTACTGAGTCTAATATTATCTCAGGTGAGAAATCAGATCTCCTCCACAGATTCTTAATTTGTCATATTTCCTTGCTTGGCTTTCCAGTCCAGCCTTTCAGGCTATGTATTTGGTGCAGCATTAGCCCTGGAGCAGTGGGTTCAGTGACCAGAGGATGCAAACCTCGGAGAGCTCCTGAGGGAGGAGGAGATTTTTGGCAGGTTCCTACCCCAGCTGGCACCTCAGTGTCCCAGTTCCCAGTGGTGCCAGCACCAAAAGCCCCCTGGTTGCCTTCTTCCCATGGCAAGATCTGGGTCACTCTGCAAGAGCAGAGCTCTTCTGCTATTCACAGAATGCAGCTCCACCACTGGAAACCCTTCTCTAACAAGTCTCAGGTGCCCTACCCTACATTAGCCATTTACAGAACAATTACACGGGTAAATGCTACAAATAGCTAATCCCAGCATGGTTTCCCTTTTGGTATTTTTTCCCTCCTAAAAGTATCAGACCAGGGAAGTCAAGACTCGTAGCATTCCAAGCTGCTTCTTTCCTTGTGGTTTTTAATTGCCATCGTGTTGGAAACATGAAGATGGCATTACAAATTGTCTCTGAAATCCTTTCACTGGGAAGTGCCATTATCTAAATGCCAGAAGATATTTACAAATAATAAAGCTGCTTATGTGTCTGAAAGGGAACACATCTCCCCAAGCTTTAAAGGTAAACCACACCATTTTGGGGGGGCTGGTAAGTCACTTCCCAGCTAGACACAATTGTTGCAAATGTAGCATATCAGATGTTCTGAATGATTAATTTTCAAGTACTTTTAATAAGCCATAAAGCCTTTATACATGTTACTTTTTACATATAGCATTTCCAATGAAATCACATGGGTATATAAAACTTGTATACAAGAACTAGGTTATCCTAAAGTATTTGAAATGTTGGTACTCAGAAATCACTTCAAACCTTTTCAGCAACTGATCAGAATTATGAATAGACTTAGTGACTTTCAGTTAATAAAACTTTCACTAGTATAAAATTAAAATCATTTACTGATGAGTGCTTTTATTTCCATTTGGTATCTTTATTTATCATTACTCCTAAAGTTTCTGAATTTGGGTCTGAAGAGTGTTTCAGGCATGTGAATCCCAGGAGGGGAGATGAACATAACCCCAGGGGATATGGATTTTCTTCATGACTGGAACTGAAGGTGAAATCTTCAACTTAGAATACAAACTTCTACTGGCTGGGCAAAAATTTCAGACTCTGAGCATGAGAATTCAAAGCTTCAACATTAGGCTGGCACAGAAAGGGCACTTAACACACTGTGGCATGTAGCTGTGTTTAGGGAGACTGCTAATGCCCAATAAATATTTATTTCTGCAAAACCATCCCCATGTAGGAGCCTAACTGAAGCCAAACATATCTGAATCTAAATATGAACACAACCTATAAAAATATTTTCATTTTTAAATTATACATTGCATTCAGGACTTTAGAATACATCAAAAATTCTCTTTGTTAGCTTGGATTAATATTTTAAAGCTGGAAGTATGACAAGGAGACAAAAGGAGTATTGTAGCAGATTAAACAAAAAACACCCTTGCCACATTAAAATAGCTTTTAGAAATAAAGGGACAGCTGTTCACAGGATGAAAAGAAGTTGGAATAAATGAAACAACTACATGATGCCTTGATAATCTGATGTATGCACTCCAATGCCACAGATCTCTCTTTGTACAATATTTATATTTGTTTCTCAGTAAGATTACCATGTTCTTACTATTCATTTGCATTTATGACTCGGTTTCAAAACAGCTCTCAGATGCCCTCCACATCTCAGTTTTGTCTCTAAGTGTGACAGGAGGAGAAAAACAGCACCTGTGCCCTGAAAAAGAACAGTATTCCTGCAGAACATAAACTAATGACAGGTCAGGCCACTTTTTACCCCCTTTTTCTTTAAGCAATGGTCTGAGCATGAGCATATTTGTTAATTTTGTTTCTATAAGAAAGGAAAGGGTAAAATTTTCTGCAAGCCCCTTTAGATAAGTGAAATGGCAAATGTTCTACCCTGTGACTGTAGCTGATTGCCCACGAGAATCCTGTGAAGTGAAAGCCTGGAAGTGCAGGTAAGGATCTCTCCCAGCTCAGAGGCCACAGCTCCCTAAAAGCCAGCACACAGGCACATGTGACTTCAGGGCACAGAGGGAATGAACCTGTTCTCTGCCATGTAGTTGGATCAAACAGGAACCACTTTGTCCCATCCAGGTTGATAACTGGTTTGATTTCAGGGCTAGCAGCTCGCCCCAGGAGCTCCCTCAAAATCAGTGCTTCTGCTCAAACTCCTCTGCACCTCAGAGGAGAGTGAAGTGAGGGAAAGTCGAGTTGCCACAGTGAGAAAACCTCAGAAGAGCTTGTCTGCACCCCCAGCTCAGCTGGGACAGCAAAGGTGTCCTGATTAATGGTTCTGTGCTCTCAAAACCCTCCCAAGAGCCCTGATACCATCCAAGGCAGCGCCAGCAGCCGCTGCTTCTGCAGTCCCTGGGGCAATTCTGCACAGCAGAGCTCTGGCACCACCCTGCTGACAGAGCTGCTGCAAACTCCTCAGCACAGGAACCCCTGCCCCTGGGGAGCAGGTCTCAGGGATTTGCCCCCAGGAGGGAGGGAAGTGCCAGGCTTAGGGATCTGGTGTCTCAGAGCTGCCCGGGAAGGGAGCTCTCCATGTCCCCAGTCCTGGGCCAGCAAGGAGAAGTGGGCACAGCTGGGGGAGGCAGGTCTTGGGCAGGGCACTGGGTGAGCACTCAGTGACTGAGGCACAGCAGGTCCCTCACTGTGCCAGGCTGTTGAGTTTCCACAGATGGTTTTCATCCTCACAGCAACAAGGCTGGAGAGCTCCAGGTAAAACCACCATCCCTTGTGCACCTACCCCATGTCCTATGTCCCATGCTGGGGATAAACAATTCCCAGTAAAGGGGATTCTATTCAGTCTCTGGTAGCCACCATTTCACCAGTTTACCCTTCAGAAACATTCCATTTTGTCTGCTTGCAAAATTACTCCTTAGAATATTGATCCATACAGTGCCTAGCTCCAAACTTATTCATTAGAGAAGGATTAAGGTGGGCAAGCAAAAAAAAAAAACACAACAGCATTCTTTGGAGTATATAAGAAGTGTGTTAGAAATTAAGCACCACAAAAGTGAGTCATAGGGTAGAACAGATCGATGGTAAAATTCAAATGAATGCACTTGCAGCTATCAAGTGATCCAGAAATGCTGATTCTCCCTGCAGGGCCAGTGCTGTGCTATAAAGGAAACAAAACAAAAATGAATTTATCATACTGTTCTTCACTTGAAGCAAAGTGTGAATACTTGATAAGAAAAATATATAAAGTTGAAAAATAAGAGTAATGTAAAACAATCTTGCTTTGCTTTTTGTCCTCTTGCTCACAGTGAGCAATGCTCTCTACACATTATTAGTCTATTATAAAACAAGAAAAGTTTCAACAGAAATCTCTAGAGAAGTGTGGAAGGCAGAAAGGGAATAAAATCCCAAACAAACAACAGACCTGCTATTCCTGCCCTGCATGGTTTCTGCTTTATCCTTGCCTCCAGGAGTAGAGAGGGGGCCCCTGTGCTAATGAGACATCCACTCCTCATCTCTACCTGAAACTCTCTAAACAAGGGGCACCTGAGAACAGCCTTAAGGCTGCTTTAAATTCCACCTTGGGATGAACAGGATACAGGCCGTTCCAAGGCTTGGGACTCAGAAAGGCAGTGTGCAAGTCCTTGGGTTTTTTCATACATTTTTGTTTTGCTTCCACTGGACGTGCGGTCTGACTCCATAGCTCGAGACCCTGCTGAGCATCTTGGATGCATCTTTTTGGACATTGATTTTTATGTCTGGAATTATTTTGCTGAAGGTCTCTCAGCAAGCGTGTGCCAAAAGAAGAATGCCTAAATAACTCTTGCTTAACTGAAAAACGCCTTCATGGCAGACACAGATGTAAAGCCTTGCCATTGCTCTGATTCCAGGTGATCCAGGGCAAAGCTGTGTGAAGCAGCATAGCACAAGGTGTGCTCTGAGCCCATTCCAGGGTCAGTCCTGCCTCGTGTTTTGGGGAGCAATTTGTCCCTGGCTGAGAGGCTGATGCAGGTGTCAGCCTCTGTCATTCAGTGGAAGGAGCACACGATTAACAGGGCAGGTTTCTGGACATATTTGCTAAAGAGGAATGACAGAATTGTTCTTTGATATTTTCAGATTAAGTTCTTTTTTTCCACCTCTGTTATAAGCAAACAGCAGAGGCAAAATGAATCCCAGGCTTTTCTGACTGTATCTGCTTCCTTCCATTGAGTGGTGAGAATGCATTGCCTCCTTTAGGGTCTTATTCCAGCCTGATGGTTTCCAGGAACACATTTCCTGCCGCTTCTAGACTTGGCTGAAAATTGCTCAAAATATTTTCATAAAACTCAAAACAGTCTGAGATATTTGTAAGTGTAATTTGTAAAAAAACAAACACCCCATAACAAACAAAACCAATAAAAAAATAAATATGGCTTTACTATTTTGTGGGAAAATACATTAAGCAGCTCTAATATATGAGTAGTTATATGAAATATTTGAAAATATTAAGTAAAAATAATAAGTTACACAATGCTAGAATTGGGGTTGCAGCTAAGAGGGACCATTTTGGTTGTTCCTGCTTTATATCCACAGAAATCAAGAGTGATTCCCCTATATCCATACCTCCTGATTTAATTTGCTCTTGCTTCATTGCAATGTGATGAAGAACCTGTTGCACTTTTAGATACTTTGGAAGCTGTAAATTAAAATACCAAAATTTTTCTAGAGCAAATTGTCACTTGTTAGAACATTTCTCTTCTAGCACAACTGAAGAATATTTTTATAAAGAATAAACTATTTTCCTCAGGTTTTTTTTCCAGAGGCAGATGTTCTTCTATTCAGTGCTCAGCGCTCACTTTTCTATTCAGTGTATGATTGAGATTAAAGATCATTTGTACAAGAATACTTAATATAATAAATAGTTCAGTTAGGAATATTAGTGTGAAACAAAATGCTAGGGCAAGCATGTTCTAAATTTATGTGGCTCAGAATTTTAGGGATGCATTACAAACACTCTGTGAACTGTTTTTCAGACAGGATGCCACGAGCAGGCCATGGAGCAAGAGACATGGAAGGGAGAAATAAGGTAAGGAAGTGAATGAGGGACATTGATTGGTCCGGCCAACACAATATAGAAGATAATAAATATAATAAGAATATAAGAATAAATTATATAAGAATATGAGAAGCAACGGTTTAGATGAAGGAAAAAAACCTGTAAAATACTGTTACATGATATTTGTGACCCTTGATTTTCTGCATGACTGGGATTGTCCTGGAATTCCACACCCTGCTTATCCCCAATTTTTAATGGTTGAGCTACTTAAGGAGCACAAACCAACCCAGTGTAAATCAACAGACTTTAAATAAGACCATGGTTTGTCCAAATAAAAGCACCTATGACATATGTATTTTCAAACCTGGAAATAATATAGCAGATACATTCCAGAGGATCTGACTGTAGTTCAGTCTCCCCTGGGCATCTAGATGTAAACACACTTGTTCTGCATCACAAATCATACACCCGATCAATGTGCAGCCTTTGAAAAACCTTGAACAAAGTTTGCCTCAGAATGATCAGAGGCAATCACACTCTGGGTTGCTGCTTAAAAGCTTTTACAAGGGTGTTCACAGTGGATTTCATGTGACTTGAATACCTGCTGTGGTTACCCAGAAATGTAGGGATGCTGCTGGACGCGTCCCATGCAGGTTTTGGTAACCCTGAAGCTGGGTGTCCACAGAGAACACATCAGCTCCATGGGCTGAGCCTGGAATGCCTCCTAGCAAGACAAATTTTGGAGTCAAGCAGGTACACTAGGCTCAGCAATTATAAAAGAACATCCACTAAAATGGTATTGTAGAGAAACATCTACGTAATCTAAATATCTAGAATTCCAGATTACAGAGACACAGAGCCAAGTGTGTCTGCTGGCAGTTCAGTAAAATCTGCAAGGGATTAGCCTGCAGCACTCCCAGGAAGCACAAAAAGTTCCCCAAGCCCAGGCAGGAGGAGCAGGGACTGCTGACAAATGGGCTTCATTTCTTTCCCAGGCACTCTGAGCCTGAGGGTGCATTCTGCATTGCAGGGGGATTATAAACACAAACACCAACGCTGCACTGTTCCAGCCACGCTTAAATCTAACCCTAAAGTGTCTTCTGGCTCAAGGCAGTAACAAAACAGCCCTTCAGAGAGCAACAGTGCTGTGTTCTGAAGGATGCATCGTCCAAGCCTGCATTTATTAAAAAATCTGGCCACTCATCCTGCAGCATTCTAAGATCTGCCAAACTAAGTTGACTTCAAACAAGCACAATCAGCACTCACTCACATTGTGCTGATATAAAAGCAGAATTCAGCTCTGTGATATAGCAGCAGTTGGCTCCTAACTCTAGTGCATAAAAAATTATTGATCAATTTGCAGACCACTTGGAGAGGCAGCCTGAGGAGCTGAGCACGAGATACCCTCAGAAAACAGGACAATTGCATAGATATTTTGACAGAACAAAGAAATGTAAATAAATTTTGTGTCATAATATTTAGATTTACATAATAAAAAGATATAACTCTAAAGCCCAGAGAAACTTCATCATATAGGGAAAAGTTTGTTCCTGGAAGACACCTGTCTTCAAAATTACAACTAATTCAGTTACAAAAAGCTTTTCACCCTTAAGGATGACAGCTGAAGCAATGCCAGTCCCTTTTATATCTATACTATTTAAAATTGAGGAAGAATACTCACAAACTTAGAATGCCAAACCTAAAATCTTGACCGTAAGTGGAAGCAACACCAAATCCTTCCCTGAAGTTTGTTTGGCCTTGCTGTTTTATTCATGATAACCAGAAGTTATGGGTCAATTACAGAGTTCATAATCCAATGCTAGTTATACAGAAAGATGATTCATTCATTCTGCCTAAAATTGACTTTATACAGCATCAGTTATTCTAAACATTGCAACATCAAACTTGATGTATCAGATTCTGTCATACCAACCAAAAATACTCAGTTCTTCCTTCAATAAACCTCCTCAGGTAATTTATTCCACAAGTTCTAAAACCCATTTAGACCTTTGCATCACATCTTATCACAGATCCTTCCAGGAGTTAAATACTGTCCTTTCTTAGGGTGGGAACCAGCTGTTCTGACTGCACAGACTTTGTTCAGTGGAGGCTGGGACACGGCCCTGAATCCCAATTCCATTTGGATGTCAAGCAAAAACTCTGCAGGAGCAAGGCAGGAGGCCTTGATGCTTTGGGCAGGTCTCATTCCTGTCAAGGTCTGACAGTAAAAGTTCCTAGACCCACGTTTTCTTTCTTCAGCACAAGCTTAGCAGAATAATTGGTGCTCAATATTGAACATCTTCCCCACATCAAATTTACACTTGGGTTGAAGGAATGTTCTAAATAAAACATTAATGTACATACTATCAGTGGGAGGGAATAGAAATAAAAACTGTCAATATGTTAAGCCTTAAACACATCATTATTTCTTGTTGGCTACCTTTATGTCCCAAATTTTGTACTCAGGATAGCCGTAGGCTGTAACCCCTTTGTGTGATGTATTATTTCTTTCTTCTGCTTTCAGAGTTTTCTCAATTGATTTGGGAGAAAAGTGAGTTTTAATGATTTCTTTTCTTTTCCCTCAAAGACAATGTATATTTTTTTCTATTCAGTAATGATTTTCAACATCCAAACTCTGTCTTTATTGTACTTATTTCACTCATATTTACTTTTTTGTTGGTATTATGTAGAAATTAAGGCTGGTTAAATAATTCCTGATTTTGTATCCATTAAAATTATTTTTTTTCACCCTTTATGAAATAGCTTTAGAAACAGATCCCTTCATGTCTTTGAAAGAAACATTTGATAATATCCACCAGAGAAAAAGAGACATTGCTGATAAAGTTTCACAGGTCGTAGGTAGCACAGCCAATCTTTAAATGCCTGATGAAATTAGGTAAAAATGTTAACCTTTCATTGGGCAGCTATAAAACCCCGAAGTTTTGATCCTATGGAAAAGCTTCTTCCCTAGCTGCAAATTCTCAATAACAAACACAAAGAGCTGCATAAGCAGGAGCAAGATGAGGATCCCTCAGCTGATTGTGTGAGCAGAGCAGAGAACACACTGACCCCAGAACTGCTGTCCCTGCTTTGGATGAGCTCCTGGGACCCCCTGAACCTGTGCTTTGGCTTTGTCATTTATGCTTGCCAAGGTTGTCTTCATCCTGCTTTAAAAGAAAAGATAACAAAGAATTTCAAATGCTTGAATGGCTGTAATTTTCTACACAGAACCTCTAACATTATAAAAGAATTAATGTGCTATCTGAATAGGTAAAGGAGAAAAAATAAAATAAATTGGTCTAGCAACATTTAAGTGATAGCAAATGTAAGTTTAATATAAAACCATATTAGAACAATTGAGAATTACAAGAGGCTGATTTATTATTTATATAACACACTAAAAGTTATCTGTAAAGGAAATTGTGTAATATGCAGTAAATTAGACAAAGCTGCACTATAAATTGGGATTAAATCTTAAACTGGTTTTAATATTTAATGTGCTATCATGACTCACATTTTCAATAATGCTTGTTCAAAGTTCAGGAAGAAGTGTGAAAGCACACTGAGGAGGAGCACTTGCAAACCCTTGCTTCCTGATGATGCCAATTAAATCAGATCAGCTCTTAATTGCCAAAACCAGACAAAAGTAGCCCAGGTCCTCTGCTGAGGACCTGGTCCAGAACTCACCAGGGACACTGGAAAAACTCTCATTAAACCCAAGAGAGTTGAGGTCACAGTAACTGCACAGGCTGCTAGGATATGAGTTCTTGTACAGATGAGAATGCTTTTCTGAAGTTAAAACTTGTTTATTTGTGGAGTTCCACCCAAGGGCCCGGGGAACACTGATTTCAAGGCTATTGACCTGCATGCTTTAGTCCTGCCTCAGACATTTAGGTTTTGCACTACTGTGAAAAAACAATTGTCTCACTTACAGACTGTGGCCTTAACACACTGTGCAAAGAAAATAAATCAAGGTCCTTGACCGACGAGGTTTGTAACTGAGGCTGTCACACAACAGACAGACACAAGCAGGGACAGTTCAAGGAAGCCCTGGCACAGCTTTGGTCAGCACTTCAGGCAGTGATCTCAACACTCAGGCAGCCTGAGTCCCTCAGGAGAGCTTTAAGGAGGAAAAGGCTTTGTTTCACTCAGGGTCAGAGGGAATCTCAAGGGCAAAGTGGGAAAGGCACTGAGATTCTTCATGGACCCTATGGGGCAGCTGCCAGGCTGGGGGGCAAGTCAAGCTACAAACTCTTCACCCTAGAAAAAGCAGGATATGGCTGTACAAAGGGAAAAAGGCTAAAAATAGGTCCAGTGGAGAAGATAAATTACAGACTATACGGTTATATTTCAGCAGCAATTATATGAATGGAAATGAGTGGGTGATGTTGGTCAAGATCACAGGAGAGGATTTGTACTACTAAGCAAGACACAAAATAATGTTTTATCTGCATGGAACTTAACTTAGGGATCACTAAAGTCCTATCATGGGTATTCTTTTTAGAATCGCTTGTAAAATATAAATATATGTCTCTGCGCACAAGCAAAGAGATGTCAGGGTAAAAATACTACAAATTTCAATTCTTCTCTATCATATTAAAATGCCAGAGGTCTAAATGTATGAATTTAATTGAAATCTGGCCTTTTTGTCTGACAGTGGAATATTTGGATGATTCCACACTAAACTGGTTCTCTGCCTGTTTACTGGACAAACCCTCAGCAGTTTTGTTTATCTTGGCTTCAGCAGTCTAACTCCTCTGCAGTGCTTGTTTGATGCCCATCATTCCCCTAAAAGCATCACAACTGTGAGTAGAGCAGATTTTAAAAGAAATGGTGTAATTTGCAGCTTAGACTTTCCTAATCTTTTTAAGGCTAATGTGTTCTGCACAAGAAATAATATTTAGTTGTCTGGTATGTTTTGAGCTGCTTAAAACCCCTAATTGTCATGTTGATGAATGTAAAATAGGCACAAGGCAGATAAATGTGGTCCACAGTGAATTGGAATTACAAATGGTAATAATTCCTAGCCCTGCTGCTGTAGGAAATGTGGATTTTAATCATTGTTTTACTTTAAAAGACATTATTTTGCACAGAAGAGGTCTCCTTATCTGCATGAACTCAGACTGCTGAGCTAAGCAGTGTGGCCAGAGCATTCCTTGAGGGACAGAGGAGAATCATCTCTTAACAACCTTTGGGAACACAGCTTAGTTTGTGGTCACTTAGTTCTAGGACACAGTTTCTGTACTGAAAGATGTTTCTATCACACAAAACAGCCTCCTGGAGTCTCTTCAGCTCCTGTAGTTTATTTCTTCATTATCTTTAACACCAGTGTTTGTTCATGGCTAGCTATGATTCAGTTCAAACACAACACAAATCTCAAATTATTGTGTATTACTGGACACTGTTAGTGCAATATTCAGGCTCAAAAATCCACAAGAAAATTTACATTGCTAAAAAGGACAAATATATAGGGAAAAACCCAACAAGAACCCACATCTTCCACTGGAATTCCCAAACTGGGGAATCATCCCAATTTTCTCCCAATCCCAATGTCAGTAAGAGTTTTAGCCATTACACTATTTTTTTTTCATTTATAACAGCCCCTCTCTTTACAGTTCCACAATAGTACAACTTCTAGATTGTACTTGCATCTTTGTCTATCTCCCCTCCTAGCTTTAATTCATTTCCCCTCTTGTTACAGGTGTCTGAAAGCCAGCAGCAGTGTTTGGGAGTTGGCCTCACTAGGCTGCTTTTTATTATCTAGCAAAACCAGTGAAAGATGTGAGGATCTGTTTAATTCCCCAAACCATCCAGTCACTTTTTTCGTTGTTGAAAGAAAAGTGGTAAATTCCTGTTTCTCAAGGGAAAGGTGGATTAGGAAGTGAAGATTTCCATGAAAAGCACACCATTGCCTTTCCTCACTATTAACGCCCATGCCTCTCGGGAATGTATATATATATTTTCCCAAAGAATATTGTACGTAAAATTTATCGATTTCTGGAGAGCACAGACTATGAAAGAAACCACTGCACTTCTTTTTTCTGGAGACATCTGATGTTAAGAAGGTAAAGGGTAATAAATGAGAATTCCAGGCATTTTCTGCACCTGCTGCCTCTGGCCTCAGTCCCAGGATAACAAGTGAAGTCATCCCTAAAGAGCAGGGGCCTGCCAGCAGCAGGGCTGAGCCCCACTCCTCACTCACACAGCACCTCCCTCTGCAGTGCCCCATCCTAAAGGACATTCCTGCACACTGGGCTCCCTCCCCAGCCCGACACCAGGTGCACAGGGCCAGGCCAGACAGAGCTCCCCTGCCTTCAGCATCTGGCTGGGAAAATCCCCCAGGCTGGAAATCAGGACAGAGCTCCAGCTCTGCCAGGCTGTGCTCGACACTCAGCTACAACCACAGAGCCTCTCTTGTGGGAGAAGGAGCCCTGGGAGTGCTCCTGTGTGTGTTTATTCTCCAGATCAGCATCTGAAAATCCCTCTCACTGCAGATCAAAGATGATAGGATAGGCAAATAGTCCATTTGGATATTTTCAGGTGTGTCTCTATATATTTTTATCACTCGGAAAAATGTAGCTCAGGTTCAGTAAGCCAGTTTCATTCTGGAAGAACATGCTTTAAAATATATTTCTGATGGGTGCTGATTCTAAGCTAAGAATACTTTATTTTCAAAAAATTCTCAGCAAGAACATATCCAATCTTTATCATGATATGAAAAAAAAACATTATGATTTCCAGCTTGGTATTATTTTTATGAGTTCCATTCTTTCATAATAGAAGCTTGGATAAAAACCGTCTGGCCAAACCTCTCTATTTTATTTCTTTTATTGTAACCATTAAATCAGCTTTCATTTCATTACTCTAATTGTGCCTAGGAGCAGCAACTGCCACCTTAAGGCACATAACCTAATTTAAAATGCTCACAGCTCATTCCACCTTAAAATATATTGCAGTACTTAGGTTCAGCACAGCAGGTCAAGCTATACAACAGCACTCTTGTGATCAGAGGAGTTTTTGGCAGTTAAATCAGGAGAAAGACTGAGGCAATGTTAAAAAAAAAAGTAACATTTCTCTTGGTTAAAAGATACACAGTAGTTGACATAACCATTTTTTAGTCGTACCCTAAGTGTCTCCAGAGGATTCTTAGGTAGAGATTTCTCACATAAGGAGCATTTCTTGGCAGAGCACACAAACATCTAATTCACTTGGCTGATTTTTACTGTGAGGATTATACATGTAAAGAGCCACCTTGCTGGGCTGTGAGGGGAAAATCCATTATGATGATGTATATGCCTGTTTGTGCTACTTGTGTGGGCCTTCCTGCCATTGTTTCTGGCTGTTCCCAGTCTTTGCCTGTTCCAGGTCTCCCTGTAAACTGCATATTCCCTCTGTTTTGTTGGTGGGGAAGTGAGACACACAACAATGAAACAGCCACCTAACGTTACATGGGGGTGCAAAGACAGAGCTGGCATTTAAATTCAGGTTTCCTCCTTCCCAGGTGAGTGCTCCATACAAAAGCTGCTGCTGTAGCTGCCCCTCCTTCCCTCTCTCATCACAGTGAGCCGACTCACACTCCCTGTGGCAGTGTGTCTGAATGGCTTTCCTCTGGCTGTGGGCTTCCAGCCCCTGAGAGCAAGGACAGAAGTGAAACACTTGGCTTGAGGAGATGTGGGGCAGATCTTCATCAGCAGGAAGTGCAATTAAAAACCTGAGTTGTTTAAGGTGCAACAAACAGGCAAACCAACATTTCCAGTCTCGAACATCTACGAGAAGCCTGGGAGAACGTCCCAGCCACCTGAAATCCCTGCCTGCAAAGCTCTGTAACCCAGGGTCTGGTCCCTTCTGGACTAAAGGAAGCCAGAAATGAGACAAATCCATGAACCAGGATTTGTGGGAGGTGCAAGGTCCGAGGGAATTCAGCACAAACAACTAATAAATATCAGCAACCTGATTGTTTGCTTTGGAAGCAGGAGGGATATTTTCCTTTGTCTTGCAGTGCACCAGGCTGATAGGAAATAACTCCCCACTTTCCCTGGAAGGCAGCAGCTGAGGAGCTGCTCATTTCATGAGCTAAACAGACCCTAATTGCACCTCAAAGCCAGAGGCACTGATAAAGGACCAAGCAGTTCTTTAAGGACATAAACAATGAATGGGTCCATTCTACTTAAGAAGATATGAGAAAGTGGGAGATGGCTCAGTGGATCTTAACCAAAACCCCAAAATAATCCTACCTTGGCTCATTCTATGGTGTAACAACTCTGTATTTGCATAAACACATTTACAGATTTCTAGATACTCACATGCCCCACCCATCTATAAAACATTCTCAGTGCTCATCCTTTCATGGGTGTGTTCAAAAAAAAGAAAAATACAAATTTTAAAACTTCTTCAAACCTTTTTGCAGATATTTTTAAACAAGTTTTTTCCCTTCAAACAAATCAGCATATTTTAAAAACTCTTCAGTTGAAGTGTCATTGATGAAATACTCCAGGCTGGGGAACTTCACTATGTGATAAGAATGACTTAGCTGGGAGCTGAGGCATCCCAAAATGACAGTTTTCAGAAAATCCTGATTCTGTTTTCATAATGTAAATTGGATGATTGAGTGGCATATGGTTATCCTGTTGTTATGACATAGCCGTGTGTATTTTCTCTGCATCAATAAAATTAGAACTTGAAAAAAGCACTCATTTAAATCAGAGCATGAACAAAGCCCAGATTTGAACACACCATACATAGAACATGCAGGGATGTAGATTTACATGTGCATCAGCCTGATCCACCTTAAAGCTGTCATCAGCCTGCCTCGGAGATGAGAACACCTCAGGCTTACCCTGGGGAGCCAGGCTTACCCAGCAAGGCCAGGAGCTGTTCCAGGGTCAGGAGCTGTTCCAGGGCCAGGAGCTGTTCCAGGGCCAGGAGCTGTTCCAGGGCCAGGAGCTGTTCCAGGGTCAGGAGCTGTTCCAGGGCCAGGAGCTGCTCCAGGGTCAGGAGCTGCTCCAGGGTCAGGAGCTGTTCCAGGGTCAGGAGCTGTTCCAGGGTCAGGAGCTGCTCCAGGGTCAGGAGCTGCTCCAGGGTCAGGAGCTGCTCCAGGGTCAGGAGTTGTTCCAGGGCCAGGAGCTGTTCCAGGGCCAGGAGCTGTTCCAGGGTCAGGAGCTGTTCCAGGGTCAGGAGCTGCTCCAGGGTCAGGAGCTGCTCCAGGGTCAGGAGCTGCTCCAGGGTCAGGAGTTGTTCCAGGGCCAGGAGCTGTTCCAGGGTCAGGAGTTGTTCCAGGGTCAGGAGCTGTTCCAGGGTCAGGAGCTGCAGCCCAGCTCCCACGGGACAGCGACGCCTTCATCTGATCATGAGGAATCTGACTCCCAATTCTTGTTCTTCAGTCTTGAAATTGTGTTTCACAAAAGTGTCAGAGTTAGTGAAAATACTTTCAGTTCTCTCCTTAAAATATTTTTGGTCCCACCTAGAAGTCCTTTGATGAATATTTAATTATTTTTGCAAAGTGCTGTAGCCCAGGCAACAAGGACATGAACCTCTTACTTCTAGGTACTTCAGAGACAAAGGTTCAAAAACCTCCCCAATTCCACCATGTCTACACAAGTGCTGTAATTTTGCTGTCCAGGTGAGAGACACAGGCATCTCCTCCCTCCTGTGTTTCTGCATGAACAATAAATACAATTTTAACAGAGAATTACTGTACTAAAACCAGTGGATTGTTAATTTTTTAGTATCTTCCCTAGATGCTTTGTCTTAGCAGCTCTGGAGCAGAACACAAACATCTAATCCACAAGGATTAATTTTTACCACAGAGATTACATATGGTAAAATGTGTCATAAAAAATCTTTGTGATGCCCTGGTGAGATGAGGGCTTTGGAGAGAATGCTTGTTTTGAGAGTTGTTGGAATAAAACTGGAAAATAACATGACCTGAAGAGGCAGATGAGCACAAAGGCTTTTAGGCCATGTTCAGGCAGGACTGGCAGTCATTCAGGAACTGGCTGGTGGCTGCTGTGATGCAGTAACTTTTTTTGGTGCATATTCCCAGCTTCCTTCTAAACTCAACTTTGTAACCCAAGTCTCCAGCGCATTTAGAATTGCAGATGTGTCTTTCTGAGAATTTGCAGTGTTTGCCAGAAAGACACAATATGATATTAGCACACTTGGTTCAGAATTTTAAACCCAAATCTGATGTTCTATGACTCACAGCCTCAGGAAAGAATTAGATGAATATCTCATAAGGGGGGAGACACTGCCTGAATATCTTTATAGAGGAGATATGCTGAATAATAACCATTATCTCCATATGACAAGCTACCATTCTATTTAGGATCTGCTGTGCTGCTAAACAAGCAGAGAATGCCACACAGATAGTCATATCTGAATTATCTTTAATATACCTAGAGTGCCAGAAGTCAATGGAACTGCAGCAGAACAGACCTCACTCACTGCTTTTTCTTTCAGCTGATGTCCAGGATGCCTCAGTGACACCCCTGGACAGTCCACTCTGAAATCCAGGCTGTGCCAGCACTTTTTGCCGGATGAAAGCTGTGCCAGGCATCCTGCTTGTGCTGTAATCACAGCCCTGGTCACAGCCCTGCATCAGCTCCAGTTTGGAACCATACAATAAAGCAGCCCTTGAAATACAGAGGGTGTTTACCAGAGCCTCAAGGTAGCTAGCCTTTCTTTCAGATAACCAGCACCTAATTTCTATGGACATCTTGTAACAACGTCTGGGGCAGCTCATAGACCGGTTGTTATTAAACCTGGAGTAACCTTATTTTCAGGGTTTCCAGGTTCCATCATGTGCTAGGATTTCTAGGATTTGCACTGGGTATTCCTTTCTCTTCCAGGACTCAGGAGTACTAGAGCTGGCTCCAAGACTTTAAAGCAAACCGTGTCCAAAGAATTACAAGTGAACAACAGCTTGTGGCATTGCAAGACTTGCAGTCCCATGTAAATCAATCTGCTCCAAGCATCCCCATTATAATTCTTTTTAAAAGGCCTAATAAATGCTTGTATAAACTGATTATAAATCACAAATCCTTTAATGACTTGCAAGAGGACACTGCTTTGCATGGGGAGGAGGTGCACTTCCATTTGGCTGACTTTACTGCCGAACTAGGCTCACATCTGGAACAGCAGGATTTATGGCACCTTCAGGCCATAATTCTGTTAAAGGAACATGGGAACAGCTCCTTTTGTTGTGCATGTCTAAGAGGTGCCCACACCAAACAGCTCAACAGTAGCTGAGTTGCCCCTCTGACTTATCAAGTATTTCTCATTTCTTTTTTACAGAGAAAACCTCATGACATTG
Organism: Anthoscopus minutus; assembly: GCA_013399455.1. NCBI lineage: Eukaryota > Metazoa > Chordata > Aves > Passeriformes > Paridae > Anthoscopus > Anthoscopus minutus. The sequence goes on from VWYI01040462.1 coordinate 450,545, forward strand.
TCCTCAAACATCCTGAAGTTCAGCAGCAGGACGTAACAGCAAATATTAATGTTCAAATAACACATAATTTGCTGTATTTAACAGTAACACCTAAAATTCCTAACAGAAATTGAATATTCATGGTATCCTGGTATCCTGGAGTTGCAGAAATATACGGTGTAAGGTTTCTTCTTCTGGAGAGGTTTTGTATTCAAAAGGCCAGAGGTTGGAAGAGAAAACAGGGTTAATTTGTGTTGGGTGGATTTTGGGGATGGTGTGGAGCATCAGCACTGTGCTGCTTCAACACTGTTGGATTCATGGTGAATCTCTGGCTTCATCTTTCTGAGAAGGACAATCCTGGAACTTTCACTCACTTGCCCTCCAATTTCTGATCACAATTATTGTGAGGAGAGAGGGAGCTGCAATAGAAATGGGTGTGTTTGAACAAATATCCAGCATTTCTGGCTCTGTGCTTTTACATCCCTGGTACCATTTCTAGGCTATACCCAGGAGGAGTTTGTGTGCTAATGCTTGCAGATTTGGCTTGTGAAAATGCCTCCATAAATAGAATTATTCTTTAAACATCAATCTTTCTCCTTCCCTTCTGAGCAACATCTTCCATTTTTCACAAGGTGCAAAAAGAACCTACTGATAATTATGTCCTTTTGCTCCTCTAGAAAAAGAAACTCTTAAGCCCCTCCAGCAAAACATGTCCCTGTTTAACAAGTAACGGAATAAATGCAAATTCCATGGAGCTTTGCTCAATGGGGCAAGCAAGCACCTCAGTTCAAAGTTGAAGAAGTCATGGATGCTAACTTAGAAATGTTTCTTTCCCCTGAAGTTCAGCTCTGCACAAAATCAAGGAAATAAAATCAGCTGGAAAAGATATACACAGATCCTTAAAAAAAAATACCAACCCCAAACCTCTCAAAATTTGAGATGTAACAAACTATTCTCAGATATGTGTATAGATAAAGTGATTTTTAACTAAATGGCAAGAAAGACATGATTTTAATCAAAAATGAGGCTGCTGTGGAAACACTGAGTGGAGCAGTGCTGATGTATCACACCTTGCAGGTTTTGCCAGGCCCAGACAAACCACAGCAAAGCCTTCATGACTCTAATATTAAACTTTCAGAAAAGCTTTTGTTTCCTCCCTTGCTGCTCACCTAAACACAATGATTGGTAAACATCTGCAAAGGCACTGAAGTTCCCTTTACAGCCCTCATTAATCTCCAGTGCTGTAATGGGCCCACAAAAACAGTGACAGCTTGACCTGGACAGCTCAGGATCCACACTTCTGCACTACAGCTTAAGAAATATTGTCTCCTGAGCTATTCACGCTCCTTTGTATGCAGCTGTGGTCCTTTTCTTCTCCTGAGAATGCAGGATTTAGGGAGAAAAGACTGGATTTTAATTTTTTTGTTAACTACAGTTCTTCAGTACGAAGCACCTGGAACATGAAGACAGCAGCACCTCCAAAATCTCTCCTTTCTTGCTGTGCTGGCAGATCTGAGTTGTGATGTCTTTCCTGCATGTAGAGGACAGCCCCAAAAGCACAAACAACACCCATGGTCTACAGTGGCTGCCAAATGGCCATGTCCAAATCCACTTTCTTCCAACGTTTTCCTTGTTTGGGGTCTCAGATATTACTTTGAGGTTCAAAGCAGAAATTCCAGGGCCCAGAGAATATATAGTGTGTAATAGAGAGTTCTCCAGAGAAGTGTGGCTTCTGGAGCGAGGGAAAACATGAACCTAAACATTTCTAAGGGACAAAACTAATGGTGATGAAGTGGTAACAAGATTTAGTTGGATAGAAGAAATTATTCATGGTAGGGGATGAGAGCAAGGGCTTGCTTTGGCAATATGTGAACTTACTGAAAGCAAGAACGAGTAAGAAGCCTAAATATGGGCTTGATTAAGGGAAAGATTTTCAAAATTCAGTGTATAGAAGTAATTAGACAGAAAATTAGAAAGGGAAAAATGGCACCAAGTCACTTGGAGACACACTATATAAAAAAAGGAGATTTTCCTTGCGCACGACATTCACAGTGGACTAAAGCTCCTATTTTCTGATCAATCTTGCCTTATCACAAAGACATTTATTTTCTAGTCATGAATGACTGGATTCAGTTAAAATACAAGCTCACCTGTCAATTAAATTGAAACAGAAACTCTCTCGACATTCAGAAGTAAGCGTTAAAAATCACCAATTTCTGTCAGAGGTTGCCATACTTAAAACTCTTCACACACAGACACAGAATGTACTCTTTTGCTGAATTACTGCAAAATGTGAGTTTCTATTACCTTGTGGGGGTTAATTTAAAGGCAGAAAAAGATTATAACCCTTTCTAAAGTCTGACCATTTTATTTTTTTAAATTCCAACATCAAATATTGCAATAGGAATATCACGTAGATATGCAAGGGTATGATAAATTATTGGGTGACTTACTAGAGTCACTCTTCACCTACACTTAAAAGCTGCCAATTCTTTATTAAGTTTACTTACTTAACCTGCCATTTTATCCAGTCTAGCGAAGCTCTGCTGACTCCTCAGCTTAGTTTGGCTTGCTTAAGTGGAACTTTGCTCCATTTAAATGCATGTGCTCTTGGTTTCAGGCACCTGGCTTATTTCACATCACTAAAAATAAAGTGAGGTACTGCTGATACCTGTACTCTGAGTACAATATTTCCTGATGAACTGGGTCTGGAAGCTGTACTAAAACAACTTTGGAATGTCCCCTGGAGGAAATAAATATTAAAATGTCACCTCTCATATTTCTTACGATGCACAGAAAGTGCACTCCCAGCAATGGAGATTCCCAAGCCAAGACCAGCCCTTCAGTCCCCTGAGTGTCCCTCAGCTGCCAAGGGTCCTGTGCCCAGGCTCTGCTGGTGCTTTTGTGTGGCAGGAGCTCTTTATCCTGCTCCTGCAGAAGGAATGCCCTTGGCTCAGTCTGGGATGCTCAGGGAATTCCCTTTAACATGAGCAGGGATTGCCAGGGATGTGCCAGTGGAAGCTGGCCTCTCATAGGAAGCTTTACCCCTCAAACAGCATGAGGACATTGGAACTTCCCTAGGATTTCTCAGCTGGCAGGAAGCAGATCTAGAATTCCCTTGTTATTAAAGTGTTGTTAGCTAGGGCTAACAGATACCCAGTGGGCCTGGAAGGCAGAGTGATGTTAAACTGCCTTGAGTCTGTTATAACCAGGCTTTGGGCTTGTGGCTTGTGGCCTTTTTAAAAGCAGGCCACCAAAAAGGTCCCTTCACACTTGGCTCTTTTTCATTTGTTTTGCATTTAGCAGGATTGTTCTTTATTCCTTCCATTCTTCTATTGATCTGGGGGGAGAGGAGGCACAGAGGGAAAATGACAAACAGGCTGCATTTGTCCCTTCCCTTCTGTCATTTGTTTCACGGGTAAGTGAGTAGAAATGAAGACAGCATGTTCCACGCCGAGTGCTGAGAGCACAGACTATGGCCTCCAGCTAGAGCACAAATAATTTCTATGCATGATGAATCCTTTCAATAACAAGGGCCCTGCTAATGTGGGATCAAATCACAGTCATTAGCTCTTGGCACTGCTCTTAAAATGATATAGAAATCCAAGCAGCATCCAGCCATGCTCATGCAGCACACACATTGGCCAGGATTTCAGCTGGCAATTTACTTTTCTCATCAATGTGCTGGTATAATTAGATTTTTAAAAAAGCCATCTGAAAGGATGAACTCCTCTAACAACAATAACCTGCTTAAGGAAATGATGGATCATTCTGAAATAAGGGGCTGTGGTGTGAATCTATTGATGGATGAATTGATTCTGGGACTATTTCAAGACCTGTGGCCGTGTGTGATGGATGATTTTCTATGGCAGGTAACAAACTATTGAAACAAAGCCATATATTCTAGCTCTTCTGATTTTCAGTCACCAGTGCCTTTTGAAACCATGGTGCTCTCAGAAGGAGTCACACTTACTGCAGCAAAAATGCTTTCAAACTGAGTTCAAGCTCTTTGACCGTGATCCAGAAGCTTCACAGCGTCATTTAGAAGTGTTTCTTGTTGCCTCAAACCATCTTTTTCTTTTAATTCTTTTGTATTATTAATTTTACATAGGTAGTAGTTAAATTCCTCTTCTAATTTATAATATTATTATTCAGTATTTGATCAATTAAAAAATTGTATTAATATCCTGCAACGTGTAAATTATATATTCTCTTAAAATCCCAAATAATTACTTTGCCTAAGTTAAGTGAACATTATTTTTGAACAGCACTTTCTTGCAAGATTTTTTTTATTTGCACTTTCTTTCAGTAGCTGTGCATCCATGAAGATCTTTTACATTTTATTCTTAATGGATTTTTTTATGAAAAGAAAACCAGTAATTAGTAAAGAATTCTACTTAGATGGATGCTTCAGTATTCCCTGTGTTACTGTTCTTTAGGGAACAGTGCCTGGCAAAATAGATGCTACTTTTTTATAAATGAGGTTCACAGAAAATTAAACTTCAGCCTGTGTTTCACATTCAGTCCAGATAAGGGATGTCCCCTCTCCCCTGTATATATTTTTGGCTGTTCACCCACTTGAATAAGTACAACTGGGACAAGTTCTCCCAGCAGTAGTGCAGTGGGAAGTTTGACCCAGCACTGAGCTCGTGGCTCTGCTCAGATCTTCCCTTTGACATGGGCCCCATTTGCTGCCCTGGGAGGCTGCAGGAAAGCGCTGGCAGTGAATTCCCTGCAAGTGCCAGCAGGACACTGAGCAGGGGCCAAGCTTGTGGGACAGAGCCCCTGAGAGCAGCTCAGGGCCCTGCTGGCAGCTGCTCAGATCACAGCAAAGCTGAAAAGTGGCCTCTGGACCGTGGCAAAAACCTGCATGGCTGGCCAAGCCATTCCAGGGATCCTTGAGGCTTCACTACCTCTCGAAGCATCACTGGCATGAAAACCCAGATACCTAAGGGAGGCTCCACCAGGATGCACTCTGGTTTAAACCCAGCACAGAGCATGCTGCTGCTGAGATCTGGAAAACACCATCAGATTTTCAGATCTGACTATCCCAGGCTGAGACAGAAGACACACAGGCCAAAATTCAACATCAGAGACAAAAGGTTGGTGTAATAGCCTGCTGATACCTTTCCCTGTTCTCTGAATTCCACATACACACAGAGCTGAAGCAACCTGTATCAAACTGAGCCAAAAAAGAGGATCAAGAGGGATACCAGTTTAAAGATGATTCAATACACACTGCTTTTGGAAGCAAGTTTTTAGGATGCTGCCATCTGATCTCCTTTGGAAGAATGTATGTTCTCTTACAAACCTATTATGCTGACTTTCTCTGCAATCTTGATTAAAAATAGAAGACATTGGAAGCAAATTCCAAGTGATTTTGATATCTGCAAAGAGAATGTAATTATTTTTTAAATGCCTTGACTTTTTCCTCATCCAAAAAAAACCCCTCATATGCCACCCACCTTAAATGCTAAATTATGGCTCACCTCACTGTTAAAGTTATAAACCAACTGGACATCATTGGTGATAACTTCTGAAAACATCTGTGCTCTTCCTTCTGGGATTTACTACAAAAACTGATCAGTACAAGAGGACTCTAAGCAGCAGAAGGGAAATGTGGTGCCTCTAGACAGCTGATTGCACATTTGTGTCTAATGACAAAGCTTACAGAGCAATATAACCATTTTGTTATTTAGAAACCCTGGATTCTGTTCTGGAAACACCTTAGCAATCACTATACGAAGCTCTCCTCTGTTGCAAGCTACCATCTTTTACATATTCCCTGTTATAAACCAGAATTAATTTGCTATAATGTAATATGAAGATCAAAATTAGAACAATATTTTCATCTTCTCTTCAGTCAGTTTGTTTCATCTAAAAGAAAAATCACAGCTTGAGCTGTGTAATCTCAGCCAAAGATAAATCTCAGTTTATTATGTATCAAGACTTCCTGGGAAGCCATTTGGCTGAATTAAGCTCATCCTTCCTTTTTTGTGACAACTCATGTCATGACATTAAAGGTCATGTTCCTTCCTTTCTGTCGCTTTAAATTATGCCATCAATATCAAGAAGTGATTCAACACAGAATGTAATAAATGCAACAGAATTATTAAAATCATGCTACTTGGCTGCTTTTCATACATTCCTGCAGCTCCTTTTATGATTTCAGCTAACACTTCACATTCTTAACAGGAAAAACAGGTGCCTCGAATATAATAGGAAATAAGTTCAGGATTCAAGTCTGGGGAGGAGGAGTAACTCAAATTCCAGTCATGCCATGCCCATAATCACAGCAACAGCACCACACACGCATTCATTAAGGAAACATTCAGTTGCCCACTTTGCAATCGTGTTTAAAATGATTTAGCTCAACACTCTATGCCCAAAAGCATACATCTGGGCTAAAATAAGAAATAAATAATTTAAAGGGATAAAAGTTTACTGAAAATATCTGCATCGGACTCAATCAAGTGCTTAGTTGTTACTTTTCAGTATCACTATTTTACTTCCATGTTGCCCTTTGGCTTTTAAATGGGAAAGTTAGGCCTCATTTTTCAAACAAAGCACATTTCTGTTTCCCCCACCTTCTGGCAGAGAGTCCAAATCTCCTTACTAGGAGATGACTTGGAGTTCCCCATCAGAAACACAAACTGAAGGAATAATCCAACTGTAAACACACCATTTATGCTAATGGTCATGAAAACTATCCCTGAGAATTAACTGCTTGAGAATTAACACGCAGCAGCAGAATGTGTGCTACCCTTGTCAGAGAAAGCAGCAAGAACTCTGGCAGAAGGAAATAAAACAATATATTCTTTAATGTAGCTGCAGATTGAGATATGGCTCTTTTCCACAGGTTTAATTAATATGGAGGCAGAGATTCCCACTTTGTAATTTCTCTTCCTTAATTGATTCATAGTTCTATTTTTGAGTTAAAATTCTGCATCCAACTACACACATTACATGTCCCAGGAAGCAGAAACAAAGTCATTTGAAGAACAGCCGAGCAGCTCACTTGCAACATGAATAGAGGTGACTAAAGGATTTGCTGATTAAACAATCTGAAATGCACATAACAAGGGTGTGGGGAGCAGGAATATCAAGGGAGGAGAACCTTCCAGTAGCACTGAAGTTGGAAAGGCCAGGAGGGAAAAAAAGAACTGACTGAAGAGCACAGCAGTGAAAAGAGGGATGAGAGGAGGGGAAGGGGAAAGAGATGCCTGAGGCAGCAGGACAGGGAATAAAAGCTGCCCCAGTGATTGCAAAATAAAACCTCACACAGACATCACACCTGGAGTCCTCCTCAGCCAGGGGACTCTGCTTATGCTGCTCAAATAGTGAGATCTGGTGGCCCTTCTTGCCTCTCCCACCTGGAACTACATTTTTTTGTGCCTGCAGCTTCCAGCAGGATTCCTAAGTGCTGAAACTCTTCTCTTTCCCTTCCCTTTGCACACAGGAAGGATCTTCTCTCCCTTGCATTTTCTCTCCTCCAAGACTGATGGTAGGGATGGACACATTCAGTACTGACAGCCACTTACTGCAGCCTCTCCTGCTGAGTGCTGGAACAAAAAACCAGCACAAGAAACCTTCTCATTGCCTCTTAGCAAATTTCCACTATTTGAACACCAATGCCAACCCTGACCCTTTCCCTCTGCAGCTGGAAGTCCAGTATTTCTAGGGAGAGAAAGAGCTTGACTCAAAGAACCAGGCAAGACAATTTCACTGCATGCATTCTAAATTGTGTTCTTGAATACCTCTGAGCATCCAACTTCATATTTATCTGTCTGAAGGACAAACTGGAAGAGCTATATAGGATAGATATTTCATAATCAAATACTAAAATATTATCACAGAATGCTTTTTATTCTTGATAAAAGAGGTAGATAGAATATTTTTAAATGTAACTTGAAATTCCATGGTACATCCAGAATGTTGCAGCCACTTCTATTCTTGTTTTGCACATTCTTTACTCTTTTTGTCACTCTGATGTTCTCAAAACCATGCAGTCAAATAATAGTGAACTGCTGTGTTTAGCTTTCAACCACACAGACATTTCTCTGCTTAGGAAGCAATGACTCAAACTGCCTCTTCTTTCTACTCAGAAATTACAGCCAGTACCACTTCAGAAATTTAGGTGTAAACAAAGCCCAGGACCTTCTGTGTCTCCCAGTCAAGCCCCACCTCCAGTAAAACTATGACAGACCCTAGAAACTCTTTTGAGTATAAGTCAATTCAGGCAAATCTTCTCAATAAAGTCAATTATAAAGCCAGAAACTACTCACACATGAAATTTTACAGTACTAAACCCACTAAAAGTGACAATGATGCAGAACCATCAAGTTCTGTTACAGGCTTAGTTCTCAAAATATTTGGATTTTATTAGCTCAGCAATGAGGCTTCCACTGAATGCTAATCATTCATTGATGCACCTCAGAAACAGGACCGAGCCAAACATGTTCCTTCTAATTTGATTTAAAGGAACATATATAATATATGTGACCTACATATAGTTTTGGACCTGAAGAAATACCTCATTGGGTAGTGATATTCTGCAGGGAATCTTACACAATGAAGAGAAAAAAACTCTGAATAATTTACACTAAAATCTGCTTGATTTACAACCTTCTGTTCTGTCTCTGTGGGAGACAGCTATGGCAATGAATCCTCACAGTAAATCTTCATTTAACAAAAGAAGTTACTAAACTCCAAAGACTGGCCAGTCCAGTTTAAATAACCCTGCCAATGTGAATCCCAGACTCCAAGAAAGAGCAGAGAGCAGTCCCATGCTCTGACCTAACCCAGCCTGGCTGTAGCTGAGTCACCACAAGGCTGGGATGCACCTGACCCCGCTGTGTCAGTGCAGCACCAGCACTCCCAGGCCAAGGAGCTGGCAGTCAAGGTGAAAAAAGGATAGAAATGAGCACTAGAATCAAAGGAGAAAGAAACAAGGGCTGCAGCAAGCCCTGCTAGTGCTAAATTTCTTACAGCAGAGAGTCTGAAGGAGCACAGAGGAGAGGAGCACATCTTCCTAGAGGTTTCCAAGGACCCTTGGCAAGCACCTCACCTCACTGAGCTGGGCAATGCTGGCATCACCCACCAGCGTTCAAAACACCAGACTTGAGAACTTCCACCAGCTCTGGAGGCAAACACTTACACTCTTACACAGGGATAAAAGGCCCTGAACAAGCAAAGCCAGAAGATAGCAGGAGTAGATGCTGAGCAATATCCTCAGGTGTAGCCCAACTTCTAGAAAAAATTCCTTCTTAAGAAAACTCAGGACATTTAATGCATTTTGGAACTGTTAAAAAACAAAAAAACCAACAACAACAAAGAAACCCAAACACCATTTAGGTTCTTAAGATCCTGCTTCTTAACAGGAGATGAAATCCTGAATATTCATTATCTTCCTGAATTAGAATGAGTGTTGGAAAATGAAAAATCAGGAGATGGCAGAAACAGGGAAAACAGCCAGACTTCCTCTGTGTGAGACATATGTGTTAGTTTTGTTGTAAAATAAGGAGAAAGAAGTTCTTCAGGTTGCAGCCCATATGTGGCTGTTCGTACATACAAAACTCACGCCGAGACCTCGCCTTTCCTGCTGCCCTTTCCTTGAGATCAGCTCAGGCATTTCTTGCGTGCATGGCCCTGCTGCTCGGCACGGGGAGCAGGGATCAGCCCACCCTCGGGAAGGCAGGAATTTGCTCTTGGGGAGGTTCCTGATTGCACAGGGCGGGTGGTGCTGGTCCCTCGTGGGTGCGCGGCTCAGGGGCAGATCCCCGCTGCTGCTGGGGATGGGCAATTCAGATAAAGCCATGCACGCAGGAAAAGTGCTCAGATCCCGGGGAGGATGAGCAATTCAAGAGCCATGAACACGGGAAAAGTGCTCGAGATCCCAGGGAGGATGAGCAATTCAAGAGCCATGAACACGGGAAAAGTGCTCGAGATCCCAGGGAGGATGAGCAATTCAGACAAAGCCATGAACACAGGAAAAGTGCTCGAGATCCCAGGGAGGATGAGCAATTCAGATAAAGCCATGCACGCAGGAAAAGTGCTCAGATCCCGGGGAGGATGAGCAATTCAAGAGCCATGAACACAGGAAAAGTGCTCGAGATCCCAGGGAGGATGAGCAATTCAAGAGCCATGAACACGGGAAAAGTGCTCGAGATCCCGGGGAGGCAGCTCTTGGGGGGTTCTACAGCCTGAGAGAGTGGAAAGTCCCTCCAAGCCTCCAGTCACTGCTGCTGGGGGTTTTGTCACCCTCATCAACAAACCAAATTCTTAAGGATCAGCTGCCAAGGATCGGCTTTGGAAAGGATGTTTATTAATGCCTTTCTCAAACAAAAGTGTAAAAGATAAAAATAAAGCAACTGTTGAAGGGAAGGAAGGCAGGATGTGGTGCTTAAGAGGATGCTGAGAAACAGAGATCCAGAAATTACTCTGCTCAGGCAGAACATTTGGCTCATGCAACCTTTCCATGGCCAGGTTTAGTAAATTGGTTTTCTCAAAGTCCAGCTCTCGATCAAAATTGTAGGCACACAGAACTAGAGGCATTCAGATGTGGCTTTCCCACTAAAAAACCCCAAACAACTCAAAGGCATGCCATAATTTTGTATTGCTGTTATAATTTAAGATATTTATGAGAGAGAATATTGACATTATTTCTTATGAAATTAATTGTTTTATGCATTATCATTATTGCGATTGGAAGACTGAGTTCTGGAATACCCTCTACCCCTTCCTGGGGTATTCTGATTATCTGCAGGAAAAAAGGACATGGGTGTTTTAATGGAGATATGTTTAGCTTCTGCTAAAATACCATGACAACCTTCAGATTTATTCACTTTCAAAGCTATTCCAGAATAATCTGTAAAGTAACATCAAATATTTCATACCATTTTGGCAGAAAATGAAAAGTGTTCCATTTCATGCTTAATTTATTTTGTAATTATAAATCTGTTGGTAAACAGTACCATAATAGGCTTTGCTTTGTGCCTGCTTTATGCTTCTGAACTCTTAGAGTTTTAATATGTTTTCAATACAAAAAAGATGATAATAACTGCTCCTGGAAATGATTGGCTGGATGAGTTCATCCCTAAGTAAATTTTAGCATTAATCACATACACTTGCTAGTAAGGGACATTAAAAAACTAGATAGAAAAGAGTCTGGCAATTTTTAAACATCAGAATAATAACAAAGGTAATAAATTATAACTAGAACAGTTTAATATTAATTCTCAAAAAACAATAATCTTTTCAGAAAAACAGGAAGACATGTTTTATTTAAAATCACTTTTTGTAAAAAATTGTTAAACCAGCACGTAAGTGACATCTCACAAAGCCACTGTTTCATATTTTACTTACTCCCTCTGCTGTACTCCTGAAAATGAGAGTTTTGTCTTTTCCCTGACATACGAGTGAGCTCTTTGGCTTCCTGTTGCCCTTTTTTTCAAGTTTTACAATCATATAAGATAGTGGGGTTGGTATTTAAATATTTATATTTCCAAAACTACAGCATGTTAGTTCATTAACAGCCTTTACACTGTATTTGGGCAGGAACACCTTTCCTTTTGCTTCTTTGTGGCAGCAAATTCTCCTCCCTAAAGCAGGAATAAGCACTGTCTGTGCAACCACAAACAAGCCAATCTTCAAAAGAGCCTTCCTATCTGTGTATGCAAAATAGATATGTAATTAGAAATATATTTTGGAAAATAGCCTCTCTTCTATGAGTTTTCGCTCGTGTATGCACACAGCCTGCATTGCTGAAGGTATTATCACTCCCTCTGCTATTTGTAGCATACTCTGAGTAATTTCATATTTCCCAAGCTGTTGACAACTTCACCCCCAGCTGTGGATTTTCAGAACACACAGATATTGGAACTTCTACACCAGCAGAAAGAAGCACAAATATTTGCATGGGATCAGGAAGCCTCCCTAGTCCAGCGACAAGCATCAGGAAATCTTGGCTTTGCATATAAGAGAAGAAGTTCAGTTTACACGGCCATACACACAAATTCACCCAGGCTGGTATTTCAGCTCAGGTCAAGAGGAAAGTTCAAGCAGTCAGCTCCTTTCTGCCATTAAATAATTTATCAGCACAACTGCACAACACACTCAAGGCTCTGCCATCACTGCGCCCAGAGTGAAAAAGGAAAGTCAGCCAGGCTACATTTGAGGAGAGCAGCTCCCCTCCCTGAGACAGGGGCTGTGTTGGAAATGCAGATTTCAGGCCAGCCTTGGCAGGGGTTTATGAAGTAGAGAGAGCACTGAGGCAATGTCTCACTGAAAACTGTCAGGGCTGCACAGCCCTGCTCTGGGATTTCGGAAGGGAGACGGCAACTTAGCGGCCACTCCAATAAATCAAAGCTCCAGCTGCAGGAGGGAATTCCCTCAGAGCCTCCCTCTCCTCACACACCTGCTCGAGACAGCCAGGGAGGACTGGCTTAATTAATTAATAATTTAATTAATAATTAAAAATTTCATGGTGCAACAGATATTTTATATGGTGTGCAAGAACAAAAAAAGTATATAAGTGTGCAGATATAGAAACTGAAGTCAAAATTCAATTAGGAAGTTGAGGTTCTTTTACATAAACACACAGCCCACAAAGTTTAAAAAAAATAGTCTTACAAATATTGTCCCTGATTTGTAACAGAATATTTTATAGAAAATAAGTTAACAATTAATCCTTCCAGGCTTACATCTTTCTATATTTACTGGAGGAGTAAATACCTTTATTTTATATTGCTACCTTTCTATATGCAAACATCTGGCTTTATTTTTCAAATTCCAGTTTATATCCCCTACTTTTTGTCAAGATTTAAAACTGATTAAGATAATGCTTTAGTTCTCATTTCATTTCTTAGGAACATTTTAATATCTTTTGATGTCAGGACTACGGTCAAGCTGACAACTTGTATTTTGTTGTATTTTAAACCAACTTCTGTTATCCAGACTAAGGAAAGAAACAGCTACTTACAGGATTTAAATTCCATGTTAAAACTTTTGCAGCATGTTAAGAGACTGAAGTTTCAAAACTTAGTTATTCATTTAGGATACAGTAACATTGTTTTCATTTATAGAATTTACTACTGTATTATTACATTAATTGGATTAATTAATCCAAGAGAAAAAAAATGAAATCACATAATATCAAAATTTATTGCTGAGCACATTGCTGTATGAAGTAAACCTGACCTTTTAGTTGAGCTCAATATGTCAGTTCAAAAATTTTCATCATTAGCTCCATAAATTTTCCAAGAACTGATTAGTCATCATTCATAATTTACTATTCACTTGAAAATAAAAGAACCCCCCAAACTGTAATTCAGGCAGAAGTTCTAAGGAATTGGTTTGGAAGTAGAATGGAAAAGGGGAAGAATGGAAATTTCCATTTGGTAGAATGGAAAAAGGGAATGGTTTTGAAATCATAATGGACAAGTCAGTGCTGAAAGGCAGTGACAGTGACCCTTTTCTTTTCCCTTTGATGCCAACCTTGCCTGAGCTGCAGACATAGCGGGGCTGAAACCTGTTGGTAGAAAAATTTATCTTTAGAGCTAGCAAACCACTTATGCCTATGTGTATGTACATGTATATGCAAACAAAAGCAATTAAAGGAAAAAGTGTATTTTACTGGGTAATTTCTTTGCAACAAATTATTCCACTAACTCCATGAAAAGTTATTAAAGTCATTCTAATTTATGTATTAATAAAATATGCAAAGAACACACATGCTAGCTCTGTGTTTACTTGGTACACAAGGATCCTGAGAACAGATTTTACTTTTGTCATTTCTTTCCTTTGCTCTCTTCATAAGAATAGATTTAATTCCAAAAATCTTTATGGAGCTCTCTTTACACTACAAAAATGGCATTAAGAAAAATCTTTCTATATAGCTATGAGGAATATTTTTGGTATATTGTGTTAAAACAGTGTTTTCAAAAAGGAACAAAGCGTTCAGTGAAGTGGGGGAAATTATTCTGAGGAAGAAAAAAGTTTTTAAAAATATGGAACTTACAAGTTAGTCCTGTCAGCTTATAAAAGTGTTTGGGTCAGTAACTGTGATTAAAAGTAGTGTGCCTTTAAAAACTTTGGGAATTTTAAACTCTAACTGTGGCTTTCCAAGATCTGCAATCTCGACCCCTCAGAGAGGACTCAACTAAACTGAAATACCAAGTTCAGGAGCACAGGAATGGTGATGCCAAAGCTTCTCACTAACACCAAATGTGAATCCAATTTCATGTGTCTTTACAACCACCCAAAATTGTACCTGACCCCGGGTCTGTATGACAGAGGACTTCAGCTGGATTGATTGAGAAAGGCTCTAGGTTTATTTTCCCTGTATCATCCAAGTAGAAGGTCATTTAAAAATCCTTTAGGCTGTGCATTTTAAATGATTTTGTCATGAGAAATTAATTTACAGGCTTATGGACTTTGCAGAAATGATAGATTTCTAAAGACTTTTTGAGCAGTGAATAATGAACTTTGCCATTCTCCTCAACACTGACTGATTTCGTTCCCTGAATAAGTGAGGCAAGTGGTGGTCTTTGTGCTGAGGTCAAACAATTTCTGATTGGAAACAGCAAGAATAAAAGACAAAAATTTCTGCCTTCTAACACATCAGAACTCAGCACAAGCCCAGATCACTCTCCTGTACATCAGCACAGTTCCATCTAAATGTCTCCAGAAGGAATTCTGAAGAACTATAAAGGAGACCTTGGCTAAAATCTGCCAATGCGAAGCAAGAATTTCATTTCCCCTCCACACTAAAAGAAAATTATGTTTGAGAACTAAAGGTGCTAATTTTCTTCGTATTTTGAAGCAATCCTAGGGTCAAGTTTTCAATTTCTGAAATATTGAAGATTTTGTATCTAGATACTATAAAGACTATCATTTGGGAATACTTTTTTCATCTTAATATTTCCTTCATTAAATACTCTGCATCAATGCAAAGCAAATAAAAGATTTTATTTCTCTGACATCGAAAGTTGCTTTAGAGAATTTGACAGTCATGAGCAGAACTAAATCTGTGGCATCAGCCAAATCTGTGGCATGGGCCAAAACCTGGACAGCTTTGATGGTTTAGAGGCGTTATCCTAAATCCAAATCAGCAGCCAGCACAACCAAGGCCAACATCTTCCTGTGTATGTAGATATTGATATAGATCTAAAATCTGTGCTCAGTTCCCACTTTAAAACTCCAAATGCCACCTATTCCCAGCAGCCACACTCCAGCCATGTTGCCCCCTACCATTAAGCATTAGAAATTCCATGATTCTTTAGAATACATGAATTTATAGCCTCGCTTTTGTCCCCAAGCCTGCTACACACTGATGAATGAGATCTCAGACTAGATAGGTAAATAGAAAGAAGGTGAAGGATGGGAGCTTGCATATGCATAATTTATTATAAGTACCACAAAATACCAGTGCTGAGAGAAAACAAATTATTGGCTTCTCATGCAGTGACCATGAGAAGGCGATAAATATTTTATTATATAGTACTCATCAGACATTTGAATAACTCATCTGTCCCATTTATGCCAGCTAAAATGAATTCAACCTATCAGAGGCAAATGTATTTTTCATGTTTCTCTACCTTCTGCGGAGGGGCAGCTAAAAAGTCCCTCTTCCCCAGGAAGCACATTTTGCATTTGATTAAACACTGTAAACTGTTTATTCTTGAAGAGGCTTTTCTTGTTCAAAGCCCTTCACATCTTACAGAAATTTCATGCCCAATGTTCATTCCATTTTCTAGGAAGCAGAAGTTATCAAAGCTGTTTCCCAAGCTGTCTTTTGATGGGAAAACACTTGCCTCATACTAAAATTAAAAACATTTAGGAACACCTAGGGGCACTCTTTCCTTCAGAGATGAAAACTTGAGCCAGATAACTCCCAGTAGACTTTTTTAAGAAATACAATCCTCAAAAATCAGCAATTATCTGAATTCAAGAGGCTCATTTCAGTTGAACTGGTTCCTGTTAGACTCTGCACATTTGCTTTCCAATGGAGAGCAGAACTTTCAGAGATATTGAGGAGCTCCAAGAGGACATGAAGTGATGAGAACCTGCTCCAAAGCCCTCATAAGAAGGAGGGATTGGAAGTTCTTTATCCCAAGCTTCTGTTATCCTCCTTGGAATACAGCAAATGCTTTCAAAGTTCTCTTTTGGTTGCCTTGCTGTTCTTGACTGCAGCAGTACCGACTATTATGAGCAAAAAAAAATAAGACCAAGAAATTTGGAATTCCATGTTCTAGGTCTCAATTTACTTTACAGAATGTAAGCATTCAGGCTGGGAGCCATACTGCTCCTAATCCTAAGTAAAACCTTGGATTTAAAATTGGCTCCTCTAAACCAGAAATGAAGACTAAAGGATTTGAAAGACATTTCTGTAAATTCTCTGCTTACCCTTCTGGAACTTCCTATGTCAGGAACCATCCAGGATCAGGAGTTATAAACTGCATCTTGTTAGCAGTGAGTCCTGACCCTAAACTCTTCAGAAATATAGGAATCAACCAGAAATAAAGAATGGTAAATTCAACTCTACTTATGCCAAACTTATGTTTGCTTATTTGGATCTTGCTGAATGCCTCACTTATTTGGACATGCTGCTTCTATTTTTCCTAACCCTGTCTTTACTGTGACCTTTCAAAACCACTTCTTTCCCCAAAACTTTGCTAACACTGTCTGCACTGAGCTTCCACTGGCTGTTCTTTTTCCTGGCTTTATCCCTAGAGATGGAATGGGCAGGAAAGCAAAAAGAAGTGAGAGTCCTGAAAAATACAGCTACCAACAGCTATTTAAGGGTTGGCTTTTGATTTCAGAAAGAGGGAATTTCTTTCATTTCTATACAACTCTGATATCCTTTGACTTGCATCCCTTAGAATCATCTCTCTGTTGCCATGGTGCATATGAAGCTCTCAGTAGTGAGCGGGCTCAGAGTCTGCACTGACAATGACAAAGAACACAGATGGCCACTGCCATTATTCCCACTCCTTCTGCATCCTTGTGCACCTGATGGAATCTGGAAAACGTCTGTGTTACTCCACCCATATAATATTGACCACCACAAAAACTGCTGGAGCAGCAATAACAAGGTGGAGCATAAAGAGTTTCAGAAACTTCTGCCTCCTAGTAACAAAAACACACGAGCTCTTACATCAGAGACAGCGGCTCCAATAAAGGGGATTGAAATGAAAAAAAACCAACAAACCAGGGAAAATCTGCTTTGAGAACACCTGCTTAGATGAAGCAAGGTCAGAGAATCAACAGCGACCCAGGGCTGTTGATGGAGCTCAGTTCTCTGGTCCTTTCTGACGCAACCACCTCTGACACCTTGTGTAAAATAACAAAAGCCAGAAATGATCAGCTGCTAAATGAGCTGATCCATCACAACACAGCAGAGAATACTTCATCCTGTTGTGCTCCCCATAGCCTCTCTTCCTGAGAGTTTTCAGAGGAATTCTCTTAGTTATATCTGGAGAAAAGGTTTCTCCAGTGAAAGCAGAGTATCTTGGATACCAGTAATCAAAGCATGTTTATCAACTCTGAAAGATAAGGTTAGGAAACAATTCTTGTTAACCAAACAACTTTGAGGTGTCAAAATATTCTTGTGGGTGGCCAAATAGTTAAAACTCAAAACAGATGTATTATATTAAAAAAACACAGATTTTATCTGAAAGTCAATTTCAGGGGAAAAAAAACAAACAAAAGAACATGAAACAGAATTCTTGCCTTAGTATTTTGTCTTTGGACCCTGATTCTGCTCTTCTGCATGTTCCAATGAACCCCAAGTTTAGCAGTTTCCTCTTTTTCCATGCTCTATTTTGAGGATGAAAGTAAGTATTTTAATGAGCCATTTATCATTATGTTCAGCTACATCAAAATAGGACCAACAGTTTATCTTCAATCTATTGAATTTTTTTATTCTTGTTTCTGATCGACAAGAGCAAAAGGCAAAGTGTGAGATGTTCTCTAAGATGCAAACCAGGGGCATTGTTTACACTATTTGAAGTAGAATTTATGATAGACACAACTGTTTTTGAAGGTTATTTTCCTAAAATAAATTATTTTGCTTCTTATACCCAACTGTTTTGCATTTAGCAGCTAGTGATTTATGAAGGAAATCAGTTAAATATTAGAAGTTCTGTATTTTTATAGTTCATTTTTTTTCAACAATTCCATATATGCTTTTCCTGTCTTATGAATTCTGAGCTCTGTATTCAGTAATCATTCTAACAACCTAAATATGTACTGCATTACTTTTGAGTTAGAGAGCAATTTCTTTAGGAATTTCACAAAATTATTTTTCTTCTGGGTGCTATTGTGCAATACATCCATTTTGTCTTTTATCTACCATTGCTTCTTTGTGACGTGAGCCTGAAGAGATATTTCATACAGATGTGAATTGCAGGATTTGAAATAAAAAATTTCAAAGAAAAGATCCAGCTTTGATTGTGGCCAGAAGGAAAAAATGAGCTCAATGAAAACAAGGCAGAAGTAAGGAACAAAGGCTTGTACAGGGCTGCAGTTGTGTAAATGGATCTCTGTAATGAGATGCCCACAGGCACGTAAGCCTGGCTCTGACAATCAGTTCCAAGTTCCCACACCAGTATGAAGCAGGATTGCCCCAGCATCCTCCTAAACCTTTCAGAAATTTCCACACAGATATGTTTTTCCTAAGAATCAGAAGATTCCACCCAACTCTAAAACATTCATTCAGGTGGGTTTTGTGAAATGCGTTCTTCACATATCAAAGTTAAATAAGCATTAAAGGCTCAGTTCAAGACTCACACACCCACTGGAGGCACCTGGTGCATAACTTTAAATAAAATATGGCCACAAAAAGAAAATTTACATTACACAACAAGAAAAACTTGGCAAAACTATGACACCCACGGCTGCTAAAGAGAAACATATTTGTGGTACCCATTGAATGTGCTAATATGCAGCAAAGTAAGCAGCTGACACTGAGATGGGAGATATGAATTAGCACTTGTGTTTCTTGTGTAACCCAGGGGCCAAAAAGGCCACTGGAATTTTTTTTTGCCTTCTCCTGCCTCACCCTGCTGAACACCACATGCAGTGGGAAAGCAAACAAAGGCTTTTGTACTTCCTCCCTAACAAATAAGGTGAATTTTAGCATTTCAAGGGTCTAGACCAAAATCTAAGGCTTTCTTAACCCAGAAGTAGGGTTAACTTCATCCTTTGCCTCTGTGCCAAATCTGCAAGTTTTATAAAACAGTTTATACACAAATTACAGCCATGCAGCCTATGCAGAAGCCAACCCACTGGAAGGAGGAAAGTCTTCTCTCCAGCTGGTCTGGTGCTAGAAACAAACCCATCTGACCATCAGAACTCTTTTTGTCCTGGCTGGCAGCCACTCCAACAGCCCTGCCAAGGCCCTTCTCCTCTCCCTCATCTGGTTTATGCACAGCTCCTCAAACCTTTCCTTCCATAGGGAACTCCCCAGTTTGCCTCTGGGCAGCTGCTGGCCTCTCTGAGCTCCTCTAGAGCCAGCACAGACAGGACCAGCCCTTGTGCCTTTATGGACCCAGTTTCAGCATGTGCCAGGTGAGAGATTAAGAACTCTGTGAATTTGTGTCACAAAGAGCTTCCCTTGACCACACATGGCTGTGGATCTAATTCACTGATGGCAGCCTATTTACAATCTGACCATGAGAAAACGTGGGTGCTAGACCTGGGACAGCGACTTTACTCAGCAGTAACACAAATGTCAGGCCCAGCTTGGTGATGGCCCAAAGCAGGAAAACAGCTGCACCAGGTGCACGTGCAGCAGCAACACAGGCTGAAGGCACATCCCCAGAGAGTGGGGAAGCAGACAAACAAACCACCAGAAAAGTGCAAAACCCAAGATGCACTGAATTAAATTCCCTCTGGACTATGAGAATCTAGGACATCAAATCCACATCATGAATATCACCCTCACTCAAGGAACTCAATGAGTGAGGTTTTCTCACCTATAAGTACCCATTTAATTGGGAGAGTTTCTTTGCTTAAGCCTTTACACATCCTTAAAAACTCGTGGGCATAAACTGTTCTGGAACTCAGTTTGGGAAATTTGTAAACAAGTTACAACCATGTTCATGAAAATATCTGGCCTATGACTCCTGTGCCTGGTTTTGGAGTCAAACCTTTTTACAGGCTCCTCAGTGACATTTAATTAGAAGTCTGGGTGGCACATTCAGCCTCATGTCAGCAAAATACCTTGGGTAAACAGCAGCGAGCAAACTTCAATGGGTTTATTTACCACACAGTTAATAACCTGGGTGAACTATTTATCTTGGGTCTAATATTTACTTTGGCGGAAAACTTGGTACACATCCTTTATTCTTTTTACCTCTCACATGTAGGGAAATTTTAGAAATATCCATTGTCAAATAGCAAAGTTCAGAACCTTTTCCTGAAAATAAACAGTGCTCTATTGCTTTTGTATCAAAATGTTACTAAGCACTGAATTCACTCAACAAAAACAGAAGGTTCTCTTGCTGTCTCATGCTCAACTTCCTTCACTTTTTTAAACACACAGAAAAGCTCTCAAGAGAACATGTACCACCCTGAATTACTTTATTTTCAATAAAATCCAGCAGTGGTACTCTAGTAACCATCTTCACCATGATTAATGTAGGAAATGTTTGGAAAACATTATTATTATTCTAAATTACATTTGCTTGGGTTAATTTTTATGCATGGTTAGTAAAATATAAAGAGTTCTGAATAGTTAATTGCAACATTCATCCTTCTGAGATGAGGTTTGAAGAACAAATACATGTTGCTGAAAGGTTTTTAGTATGAGAATCTGCAAACTAAAGAAAAGCAAGCAAGATGTTGTAAAAGTCTCCAGGCTATCAAACCCAAAGATTCCAGCACCAATGACATCCTTAATTAAAGATTTCTGTTAAACTTCAAGACAAGAATGTACTTCCAGCTTCATGTTGTGACAGAAAACTGTTTTATTCTGCACTTTTCTACTGTTTTTCCTCTTCTCACTGTTGCTGAGTGTTAAATCCTGCCTTGTCCTACAGCAGCATTATCTGCTCCCAGGCATGGAAACGCGCTCTCAGAGTTGTGATGGATGAAGATGCACGGGATTATCAATCACAGCACAGAGGGACTGGGCACTGCCTCTCCCTGCAGATTTTGCAGATTGTCCTAGTGACACCTTTGGAAGCCCTGATCCCCAGCCCATGCAGTCCCCAGTGTTTTGTATATAAAGAGAAGTGGACAGATGTGACTGAAATATGGAATTGGAAAAGAATTCGGGTAAAACATCAGAGTCCCTGTCCTGTAACTTCCACGGCTGCACGTGATTGATCCTACAAAAGAGGATCAGGGACCAGATTCCTTTCCTCTGCTGACAGAGGAAGCATCCAAGCAGGACCTGAAGGTTTCATAGACAGAAAAGCACATTTTCTCCAGTCTTTCCCAGTAACAGCCAGACGAAATAGCTTTCCTGTTTGTAATCAGCTATAGCACAATTACACTTTCTGACCAACAATTAACGTTCAAGAGAATTGAGAGATGTTTAGTTCCAATAAAACTATAGATGTTGCATCTGAATTTAGCATGGCTGCACAACATTTCCTTTCAATAGTAGTCAATTCATTTTCTATTTGGCCCATAACAGTCCCAAAATCCTAAATATCAGCAGCACAAACCCCAAGTGCATGTTCAATCACCACTGATTTTCAATAACCAGCACAGTTCTGAAATGTGTCTACTGAAAATATTCAATAATTCATTTTGTATTCTGAAATGAGTGAGCGGGATATTTATCAGTGAATCGGGAAAAAAGATATTTAACCCTACAAGCGAATCAGTTGCTGAAAGTAATAAATTCTCTGTGGTTACAAGCCTGCTTTTGCAAACTTGCCATTTAATTATTCCATGCTTCAATATCCCAAAGGCAACGATGCATTTTTCAGAAGATATTGGATCGTAATCAGTGCTTTCAACCTGACTTCCAGACAAAGCCTACCCAATACCTTATTTATTAATAATGGTGCACACTTTGATTTATATTGTATGCATTCAGCAAAGCAGCAGCCTGTCTCGGGTGGAAAGCAAGCTCCCTCATTTAGCAGATAAAGATGTTTCACCTCCAGCCCAGACAGAGCTACTGAGGAATCAAAGCTGTGGGTTTGCCTCTAGAAAAAGAACAGGTGGATCATGGAAAGGGACAATTTGGAATAGGCAGAATGCAGGGATTGCACAGAAGGTGCAAGTCTGCCAGTATCAGGGCACAGCTGCCACTGCACCAGCACTGGCACCCTGGCACTGCTCATTCCTTCACTTCAGGGAGCACCTACTCAGGTTGGCATTTGCTGTTCTCTCTACAAAACTGACCCTCTTCCTTCTTCTCCTTTTCCCATGTGCTTGGAGAAATGAGGAGATCCATGATCACCTCCTCAATCTGCTCTAATTTCACCAGCCAAGATCTTCCCCAACTTTGCTTTCCATAGCTGAGAGCTTATTTTCTTTTCTGCCACTTCAGGCTTTCTTCTATGCTCAGAGAATATTCCTTCATAAACTGAAATGAGACTTCAGCTGTGGAAAAGGGATTTAAAGGCCACAAGGAAAATGAAAGTCCTCTTTTCCTTCATGAAAAGTAGATTGATCATTTTGCCTGTTTTAAAAACCACTCAAATATAATGAATCAATTTGTGCAGTTTTAGGAGAAAGCATGAAATTATTTCACAAGAAAGTAAGAGTGTTATAAATGGACAAAAAGAAGGAAAAGAAAGACCAGGCAAGTTTAAAAATACATTACTGGCATCCAACTTTCTGCAAACTGTTGTATACTTAATACATACTGCTGACTTCTTTTTTAGGCTGAAACACTCAGTACCCTCAAAAATTTTTTTCTTCAAATCTCAATTCATGGAGTATGGCAGCACAAAGGAATTTATGAAAAGTTGGAAGTCCACTAAAAATCTTTTGTACCAGAAAAAAAACAGAACAAACACAAAACCCTCAGAGAAACAAGAAAACCCAAACAAACAAAAGAAGGGGAAAAGCCAAAGTTCCATGTTTATTGCAGACTTTGTCCTTCTCCTCTGGGGCTGAAGTCCCATATCCCATCAAGTGTGAGGAGTTACTATGAGATCAGGGACAAAACCCAAGCCTCCAATGCACAGAAAATTTAACTTTAGAAGACTTTAGGTGTCATCTGAAGCCAAGTGGTTGTCCATGACTGAAGACCATGATCTGTTCAAGCCAGAGATCAGTTTTGGCATTGGCATGCCGAGATTTCACTTGAAAGAATATTAATCCCAGCAGATATTCAAAACTTGATGGGGAAGGCCCTGAGCAGCCTGATCGAGGCTGGCCCTGCTTCAAGTGGGGTCTCAGCCAGATGACCTCCAGAGGCACATTCCAGTCATATATTCTAGGATTTTATATGAAAGTTTGTAAGCATTAAAGCAATTTTTTTTCAATAGCACTATAATCAGGATAAAAACCTCACTGCATCAATAAACTACAGTAAATACTAGAAAGGGACTTTAGAAGACAATGCCATCAACAGCAGAAGAGCCTGACTCAATGCCCATTGAAATTCTCTTCCTTTCTTGTAGTCCTCAAAAAAGATGTTTAAAATACAATTCCAGAACAGCAGACATTAATATCCAATAGACATTCCCTGCACTTCCATCTGGCCTAAATCTCTTTCCATTCCATTGAACTTTCTGCATTAGTAACTGGCATTTCAAAGGGAGACATTCCACACAAGTGCTCTGTTGCCACTATGATTAGTTCAGCTTTTACATTTTAAAGTCTGGGTTTTGTCTGGGAAAATGTGAATGCTTCCTTAACAGTGAATACCTGCAAGGTGGGGAGAAGTAGTACATGGTAAGAGATTAGTGTCTGGACAGATGCTATTGAGGAGTTCATCTTAAATCACTGCAAGGCCATTATATTTTATGCCTATAATTGCTGCTCAAAGTTCATGGTGGCATTTTGCTGATGTGCCTAAAATAGTCTTTGTGGGTGCTGTTAGAGCTGATTTGACAGTAGGTAAGGCATGAGGGGCAATGATCCAGCTGAATGCCTGTCTGAGTCATTTTGATAAGTGTACAGCCTGTGCAGAAACTTCCTAATTGCTCCAATATTCTTCAGTTGTTCCTGTTCACAGACTGTGAGAAAGGTCATCAATCACGGAGTATGTGAAGTTTTTATGTTTTGCTTGCTTAACAAAATACATTTTAAAGAAAGTAAAACTGGTTAATAAGAACTTAAAGAGGTTATGGTGTTCCCTCTCCTGACAGCAAATTTGGAACATGAATCATTTAGTATCTGTATTAGAGGGAGGCACAAGCTTAGTGCTAAACCTCGTTCTTATTCATGCTCTGCAAGAAAAAACATTGCCTGTGGTATTTAGATGTGGTAATGGCAGTAATACATCCACTAATTACAAACTTGTGATGTATGGAAAGGGGCAGAGCAGGCAATCCTACAATCTAGTCCTGGGCTTGCCCCTGAGCTCCAGACAAGTAGACACGACAAGACAAGATTCAGTAGTTTTACATTTTTGATGAGCCATGCAAGAACACAGACTGCACATGGAGATGTGCAGCAGGTCTGGAGGGATCTGAGGACACAGAGCCACTTCTTGGGTTTCAGTTCACTCCTGTCTCTTCCATGTGACCAGGACAATTCTGGCTCTTCATCTGAAGCACAAAGGGAGGTCAGCCTTGGTGCATGGCCCTTCTTTCCTGCCCCAGTCTGAGTGTTGCTGTGAAAAACGTGCCAAAAATTGAGAGGGTTGACTTTATTTCACTGGCTGGTCTCTTTGCTTTGGAATAATCTCCTGCATACGAAGGTGCTTTCATTCCAGAGGAGATACCAGGCCTGAATTCCACCCTTTGTATCTAATACTGTGAATATTTCAGATCGCATCAAGGTTGCCATAGGAACAAAAAGATTTGTATTGAATGGCAAAAACTTAAAAAATATGATATATTAATCCTGCATAATTTGTTGACAGTAAGTATTCATTGCCTGAGGCCTATATCACTTTAAAATTACACATTTCTGCTAAGAAAGAAATGGAAACCTTGATAAAGCAATTAAATTTTACAGATTATCCACCTTTTTTTTTTCCACTTGCTGCTTTTGCAAATACTTTTTTTTAGACTGTACATGTACATATACATACGCCATCTCCAGTTAGGGAATTCTCCCTGATTCTGCAATTGGAGATTTTCAAAAGAGGAAGAAATCTGTCAATTACACAAAAAAAACAGCAACAACAAAAACCCAAACAAAAACCCCAAACCACAACCTTGCATTCCCACTGTCCCTTTATATTTGCCCTTCCAATCCAGTCCAGCCTCTCATTTTAAGAGCATCTGCAATTTTCTCTCCCAGTTTTGAGCATTTTAACATTAAGTAGCCCAAAAACCAAACTTCCATTATATTTCCTTTTGTTGGAGGTACATTCATCTCTGCAACTCCAGTGTTCCAACCTCAAAGCCTTTCCTTGCAAACCAAACCCATACCAATAAGTTCTCTCTCCCAGACTTTATTTGATGTAGTAACAGATGGATCCCAAACTGTAGGAAGACACCCACTGATTTCAAACCTGGAAAGATTTAATGTGCATCTGTAATGCACCAGTTCCCACTGATTCCCACATTTCTATTGAAAATGGTAAAGGAGAGGATTTGGGGCTGCTGCTGAAAGCATCCTGAGAAAACCCACAGCTCCACACATGGAAATCCCTGTGATTCCAGTTGCCTGCTTGGGGGAAAGAAACCCTTCTCTGGTGTTTCACTAAGAACAAACAAAACCCAAACCATGTTTTTCACAGGGAAGAGGAAACAAAACTTCTTTCACCATTAGCCATGAAGGTCACAGAAGACTACAGAGATTCACAAACACCAAAAAGAGATTTTGGACACTGAATTCCCACTGTTCTGGCTGCACAAGTGAGAAGAAATTCCCCCTCAAAAAGTGATCATCAGATATCTGGCTGAGAACTGCATCACGTGATAAAATAATTCCTCTTAGCTTTGCACTGGATAATTAAATGGGGAGAAAAAGCAGTTTTGCAAAATCAAGCCTTACCAAGCAGCATCTGCAGCACTGACTTCACAGCAAACCCATTCCACAACCCACGGAATTAGAGGAAAATAAACTGCAAAGTTTGAGAAGTAAATTATGATACCAAATGAAATCATTTTGATCTTTTTGTGGACATTCTGGAAATGGAAAATAATTTATTCCCTAAAGTCCTTGAATAATGAATATTTGGATTTATTTCAAAAGGAATCAAAAGAGTCAGAGATTGTGTGAATGTAATGAATTTTGCTGCTTATACTGGGCAGAAGTGCAAATGGATCTATCTTCTTTTTCCCATTAATGCTAATGCATGTGCATTGAAAAGAGAATATAATCCATAATATATGCAAAAAAATCTGCATTATTGTTGGTAGAAGAGCTACACTTGTCCTTGGGCTTTAGTAACATTCTCTGCTGGTGTTCTTTTGTTTAATAAAAGCATCATTATTTTCCCTTTTAATTGAATAGTTACACTTCAGAGCAGCATTAGTGAGGCCATTTTCAACTGAATTTTTGCTATAACTCCACCATCTTCCTCTTTATATCTCTTTAGGGATGAGTGAATCTGCCTCCAAAACTTGATAGGAGCCGAATATGACTGCCTTTGAAGGTACAAAAAGTGTTTAAAAACTTCCCTTATGAAATAACTTTCTAGTTTCTTCCCTTTTCAAGCCTTGTGCAAAAGATACAAATATGGCTTAAAAAACCCAAAACTAACAAAACAAAACAAAACAAAACAAAACAAAACAAAACAAAACAAAACAACCACACACACACACAAAAAAAAAGCCATCATTACAACAACATATTTGACAGTAGGTGAGGCATGAGGGGCAAGGGTCCAGCTGAATGCCCATCTTTTGTTGGACAAACAAAATCCCAAAGTAGAATCAAAACTTAAAAGCCTGAGAATAACAGGTGGGATAAAAAGGGAGAGGGAATAAAGGAAACACAAGGTGTTACTATAAGCTTCAATCTTCCCTCTGTCACAAATATATTATTTATTAATTAGAATTTAATTCCCTATGCAATTCCATGATGGCTCCATGAAGTGGAGCATTAAAAACCCTGCCCTGCTGGCCTTGGCAGCTCTTCTGCAGAGGGAAAAGCCCTTTCTAGGACAGGAATGCAGCACCTGCACCCAGTTGGAAACGCTGCAAAAATGAGGACTTAGCCTCAATAAATAAAAGATTTTAAAAAAAGAACAAAACAACAACAAAAAGCCCCTCACCAAATACCAAAATGGCAGCATTTGGGAAGGAAAATGCTGCCTGTGCTTCCTCTTCCACAGCAAAATTTCCACTCTATCACTCCCCGAGCTCATTTGGGAATGCACCTTGGCTTGGTCTGGTCTCATTTTCCTTTTCTTGTTCTTTTTTGAGGCAAAAGAATTGTTTTCTGCAACAACAAAAATAATTAAAATGTTCCTGATTGTACAGAGAAACAAAATCCCTAACAGAACTGAACAATCCATGGCAGAATCTGTTGTCTGGAAAAAGTGTTTTGGAAAGCAACAGCAAATGTGTTCAGGTAAATTCCTGTATGACTTCCCCTAACAATTTTATGTTTTTTCTTTCCTTCTGATGAGGTAACAAGTATAGCAAGTATTGCTTTCACCAGTTTCTCTGTGCAGATTTCTATCCCAAATATTATCTAGCAGCCATTATTTAACAATCCAGTCAATGACAGGTGATCATCTGAGCCAGACACCTCCCATCTGCTCTGCTCCTCCAACTTCCAGCTTGTAATTCTGAGATGGAAGCACTTATTTGAATGTTTTTCTAACTCGCCCACACAATTTAATTCCCTTTGTTCCTTCCCTTGGATAGATTTGGAAACAAAGAACAAACAACCCCGCTCTGCACACCCCAGATGTCTGAGTACAGAGAGAGGTTAAGACAAAAGTTGTGACTGATAGGAAGGCATACCAAAAAAAATCTCAAAAAAAGAAAAAAACAATCTTAAAAACGAAATTATTTTCAGACCACTTAAATATTTTTTTCCTCTCAATCAGAGTGCTCAGTCCAGAGAGGAACCTGAACATGATTGTGTCTCATGGTATGAATTAAATTTTCATTTCAGGTCCCATAATGGAAGTGACCCTAATTCAAATCCTTTAGAGACGATGTTTGCCCCTTGTCATTTGCTTAGATTTAATTTAAGAGAACATGAAAAAAAATTTAAAAATTAAAAGGTATAAATCACATCCCCGTGTTTGTTGTACTCACATGATTTTTTTGAGGGAATGCTGGAGAAATAGAGAGCAAAGAGGCAAAGAGAGCACTTGAAATGTTTTGACTGCAAAATGCTTGCAAAGCATTTTTTTTCCATTCAAAGTAAGACATCTGTAATAGACAGCTTCCTTAAATATGAGACTTGGGGCCACGATGGTCAGGGTAGAAGTGAATGGGAAAGTTAAATCCATGAAGTTTAAAGGCAAAGGGCTCCCGATATTTGATTGTATAAAAACAATCAATAATGAATAAGGGTTTTCCTTAATAAAAAATTAAATTAATAAAACCACCCCAAGAAAATATAATCAAAAGCCAGATGACTTGTATTAATAGAAAAATCCCAGGTAACAATTTTGTGCTGCACCATGAAGATCCTACTCCCATGACAAGCTTCCAGCACGGTTCTCCTTCTCTCAGGCCAGGCCGCAGCTCAGGAGGGGCTGCAGAAATTTTACAGGCAGAGAGCAGGGACATTTTGCACCAGGCTGGTGCCAAAGAAGCAGCTGAGGAGCACCAATAGATTGGTCCCGAGGCCTGAGGGGGCCCAGCACAGGGAATGAGGCACATCTGTGCACAGCTGTGAACATGGAAGCTGCAGGAGGCCTGCGAGGCTCTCCCTGGGCTCCACGTGTGCTCGCGGGGCCCTGCAGCGCAGAGCGCGCGGTCAGACACGCTCCTCTCCTCCAGGTGGGATAATTCACCTGCTCGGAGCATACTCCCTCCTTGGAGATATTTTTCAGCAGCTAGAATGGCTTAGGTCACCTCCAGACCTGCTGGTCATTTGGGAGGCAAAATGCAAGCGGCTTGTTTCCATTCTGTCCCCTGTAGCACTCGTGTGCACCTGCACAAGGCACAGGAGCAGCTGGGTGAGTGAGTGAAAATAAAACCCACGTGAGCACAAACACCACAAGGGCTCTGAAATGTTTCAGTAGGAATTAATCCCACACGGGGCAGAACCAACGTTGTGTCTTCTCAGACCTCCTAGAACCTGATGTCAACAGCTCCTACATTGTGCCAGAAACCATGACATTATTCAAAATGGGATGACATCCTTAAAATCTGCATTTAGATGAATAAATACGGGTTGAGTGGTTGCACTTGAGGCAATCATTTAGGGAGAATTCTGTCACGGTTTTTTTTCACTAGCAAGTTCCAATTCTTTACTCTCAAGTTTAGCAAAAGTGCACTGAAAGGATGCCAACAAACACACAATTAGAAATGCCTGGAGTAATCAAGTAAGAAAAATTTTGATTCCTTATTGTGCTGCTTTAAAGAAATACAAATGAAAAATCATTCTGATATCCTACTTCCAAGATATATTAAAAAGGGTAAAATTTCCTTCCACAAGCTTCCTGTTGGTAATAAGCGTTCTGTGCCTAGATATACAGCACAGTAACACAATTTGTTCTATTTAAATGTAAAAGGAAAAATAGGTACAAAATGCAGCTATTACCCAGTTGCTGAAAGGTATTTTCTCCCCATTCAAAAACACTTAAAGACGCTTTAGGGCAATTAGTTAACAAGCAAGTTCTGATTGTTAGATTTCAATGAATGCAGGAAGCATTTTAGACACAAATGGGAGCATTAATCCCCCCAGCCCAGGTGTGATGTCAGGGAAGCTGTGTGGCTTTTCTCCATGCTCCTGCTGGAGCATCTCCAGAAGGGGAAATGGAAGCATCAGGTTAAAGCAGTTTTTTTCCCCTAGCAGCACGGGGTCTGCCCAAATTGAAGCCCCCTCCTGCTGCTGAATTACAGCTGCTCTGGGAGGTCTCCTGTTGGCTGCTGCATTCCCACTGTGCCAGGCAGCAGCCACTTCTCCAGGCTGGCTTTGCAGTGGAGACAAGCTGCACCTAAATTATTTCTAAAAGGTGGCCCCCAGAGAATCCAGCCCCTGCAGACAGGGAAATGTATGGACTGGTCCACACTGAAGTGTCTGATTGTGTTCAGCATTCAGAGCACAGAATATTGCAATTCACCTCGTATCCTGCAAAAGGGCAACGTGGTTAACCCCAGTCCAGCAGGGGTAGGATGGAGAGACAGGGTGGTTCCCTGCATTTGTAGTGAACACATCCTTTAGAGTCCCAAAGGTTATTTCAACCTCTCTTTTCCCACTCCTCCTGGCTTGAGTCAGTCCTTTGCCTTTTTGGTGGTGGCAGAAGCAGAGTGTCTGTTCTGAAAACAAGGAACAGCAGCTCTGCTCAGCAGAGATCTGTGCAGACATCATTTACTGGGAGAATTGATAAAACACTTCAGAATTTCATACTCTAAAGTATGAATTGACATCAAGTCTTTCAACACCTGCTTTGCTATTGATACTTGCCACAAAAAAAAAATAAAAAGAGGATTCAAAGATGCCACTCAGTTGTCAGTGCTGTTTCACTGCACAAGGAAAACAAAATACAAATGAAAAACCATATTTGTATCTGAATAGTGCAGAATCAAATCATAGATTGCATCAGGCAGTGTACAAGTCACTGTCCCTTTCTATTAGCAGAGGCTGTAGGCACACTCAGTGTTACAGAATGTTTCATTCTGCATTTTTCCTTTAGGTGTCACATAAATCAGCCAGAAAAAATATTTAACTTTCCTCAGGAACAAGCTGTCTTTGTCACTTTGTCTTGACTTCATCTGTGTGCATTAGACTCAGCCTGAAGTGTTCTTGAAGGCTCCTTAACATCAGAAACAGAAACTTCTTCTTTTAAATCATAGTAATGGCAGTGCCCAACCTAGCAGGCAAAACAGAAGGAAAAGTTCCAACTGTGACATTCCTGAGGACTACACAATGAAATCCTGGATGCATGAAAGACTGGAATCACCTGTCCACTCACCCACTCCAGCTGAAGGCCAGAGAGAAGCATCTAAAGAACAGAAATTTTTCAGTGGCTGTTTTTTTGGATGTTTTAAATAATTTGTCAAGACTAAAATTATTTACAGAAATGCAACGATGGCTGTGAAATGTGTTTCAGATCATAATTTGTAACAACTTCAGAAATTTTTATTGTATGCCAAGACTTTTTAACATTGTGATTATGAAAAAAATCTTGATCCAGACCTTTATATAGTCCATTGAACAAAAAAGAACTGACTTAATGCTATCTTACTGTGATTCAGATCAATTCAAGTCATGGAAAATTTCATCACAGAAGTGAATGATAAAAGGGATCCAGATCTCTCTGATGAAAGTCATTTCTCATGGAATTGTTTCAAATACCCTTTACAAAGCACTTGGTTAAAAAAAATTAAATTATCACACAAAAAAGACAAAAAAAACAGGTAATTCTGATTTTCCAGGATATCTTTGAGTACACTGGTTTTCTAAGACTCACCATCCATCAAAAGAGAGCTTTTGGGACTGGCCAGAGCAGGGTGTGTGGGTGAGTGGGGGAATGCTCCTGTTGATGTGATACCACCACAGTGTGTGATTTATCAGGCAACATGCTACCACCACAGTGTGCTATTTCAGTTCTGGTACAATGCTTCCTCTTAGGGAGGTGTCAAATACAAGCACTTCCTTGTTATTACAGTTTCCATAGATAAAAGGGATTTGTCTTAACAGGAAAGGAACATGTCTCTGAAGTTTAAAAGATATACTTGTGTATGTCTGTAGAGAAATACAAGGAGAAAAAAATCCATCTCTACACTGTCGCCTTAAAATACTGCTGGATCAACCCAAGGTATTTCATACTGTATGTACCTCTACAAACCAGGAAATAAATGCAAAATGCTTTATTGAACAGGAGTGCATTCCAAAAAGGATGGGTGACCGTGCTCCAGAACAGACAGCCCAGCGAGGACGTGCAGTGTCCCTCCCTGGAGAAGTTCCTGAACTGCCTGGACACAACCCTGTGCCAAGAATGGCCCTGCTCAAGCAGGGAGTGGGGCCAAAGGAGACACTGTGGCTCCCTCTAACCTCACCCCTCTGTGATTCTCTGAGGAAAAGACAGCAAACCAAACCACTTCACTCTTCACTCTATTTACCTGAGCTTTCATTGAGTCTGAAAGACTCCCCTGTCTACCACACATCAGACATGGGAGACCTGAGTTACAATCTCTGCTGTGCCTATTTCCATGCTGGAATTATCAACTGTCCCAGCAGCCATCCATGTCAGTGCTCTGCCACTTCTCTCTTCTTCTCTGTCTCGCTCTCCTCTTCCCACCCCAGAGCAGAACAGAGTTCAGAACCAGCACAAAAGCTTTGGCTTCCCTGCTCAAACACTTCTGCCATCCCAGCTGCTGTGACAGATGCACTGAACACAGAACATGAAGCTTACAAGCAAGGCCAGGAAGGCACTGCCATGAACTCTCTTCTTCCACTGGTCCCTGGGCCACAACACTGGGATGTGTCCTCTGAGTCACAACAAACTGCCCCACAAACTCAAACTGCGGCCTCTCAGGCCCTTTGGGTGTTAAACCAGAATATATTTACTGAAGAATGTATGCTGCTAACAGCTCATCAGATCAAGACAGGAATCAAGTCTTACAGTTGCCCAGACTGTTTTCATGCCATCTGTTAACACATCTACCTTTTGCTGGGTGCAAGAAAGGCAAGAACAAGTGACCAAAGCCCAATGCTGGGGATGAATTTTTTAGGAAAGTTCCATTTCAATGGTCTGAGTTGCATTACACCTTGCAGGTAAGGGAGTTTAAAGTGAATTGTGCACGCACTGGAGCAGTAGGGATGGGGAGAATTCCAGCTGCTCATCCCACAGCACCAGCACTGGGAATAGTTCTCTCAGTGATATTGCTCTGGTCACACTCATTAGCAGCCAAAAAATCGTCCTCTCCCCTTAAGTGCTCACAGGAGCAGTATTAGTTCCTTGAGGGGCCGGACTTGGGAGATGCAGAATCCCACCTTGAACTCCTGCAGGACCCAGTGCCTTTGGAGCAGCTCTTGTGCACAGCCCTGACTCCAGTGCAACGTCCAAACACTGCCCAGGGTAATTGAGGTAGGCAGGAGGCTTACTCCAGCCAAAGCTGTTTTATAGGAAATTCCTCTCTTCTGATTGTGCTCCACTTCAACAGCCCATACATAATTTAAAGCCAATAAATATATTTTCAATTATTTTGAGCTCCCTAAACAAGAGAATTTTTATGGATGTTAAATATAACCAGGTAATCATTAAAATGTTGCTTGCGTTTCAATTTTTTTGCAGTTCAAAAGCAATGTTAAAATCTTAGTAGTAAATGAGACCTCTAGAGAGGAATGGTTAGAGAGAGGTTTAATCAGATTTTCCAGAAGAATGAAGAGGAAAAAATCCAGCAAAATCATCTCCAATTTTCCTGCTCTTCTGGAATCAAAGTAGTCAAGCCAAATAACTCACCCATAGCAGTTATTCCATCAGAAATATGTTCCTAATTTCATGCAAAAGTACTGCCCAGGTGAATTTAATTGCATGACCAGGTATGTTTTGGCTGAATCATCCAAAATGTTTGGGTTTGTAGACTGATATGACCTTATTATTATTAAATTAAAATCAAAGCCTTGTAAGATGTTTTGAAATGCCTGACAGCTACTAAAGCCCATCTCAGTGACACATTAGTAAGAAGCCAAAAGAAATCAGCTCCATCTTCCTTGAGCAGTTGGTCAGTGTTCAAACTGTGAGTAGGCTACAGGTGTTGTGTATGCAAAAATATAAAAATAGTAAAGGGCTATAAATATATAAAAAGAAAAAATCTATCCAACATGGACAGAGGTGTTGAGTCTCATTGTTTTATTCTGATAATAACTGATTCTCATTTAAATCTTGTATTCACATTTTGTATCTCCTGGAAGTTGATCTTTTTACCTCAGGGAAGAAGTTGCCTGCCATGCATCCATCACCTGCTGCTCCACTTCTGAACCACCAGGTTTTCTCTTCACAGTTTGCTTTCACATTTCCTGAGGTGCTATTTTTAAAAGCACCCAAGCAGTGACAATTCCATGCTTGTTTAAGTCCTTTTGGAAATGGATCCTGCTGTATTCCAGTGGGATTGATGCACTACAAAAACTCCCAGCTCCCACTGCACACTTTGAGGCTGGTAGATCTCCAGCCTTACAAAAGAGCTTTATTCACTACCAGCAGCCCCCTGAGCCTACAGAGCATCATAGAAATAGCTGTAATACATCCCACATCTCTGCTAGTTTTGAAGCCAATGCAAGATTTCTTATCTCCACTTTATGCATGGGTATATCAAAAGCCAGATATGTTAAATTTCTTCAAAAGTCTGACTCAGAGAATCCTTTACCTCTGGCATTATTAGACACACAAAAGTATGTGCAGCTGTTTTCTTATCCATAGGATAAGCAGTGAACTACAGGCCTTTGTTCTCAAATGACTTTATGTAGCCAACCAATACTTGAAAGCAAAGTGCACTTTTAAAGAAATAAAATTCCAGGAATACATGCCAAGACACCTCCTTCCTGTCTCAGCATATTTAAGGTGACAGCTTTTACCGGTTCTTAAGAAATCCTTAGGGAGGAATTAGAAAAACTTCTCAAGGCACAGCTACATGGTGCATAAATTACATTTTACACATTCAGGGTTAAACTAAATACAGGGAGAACATGAAGTGGCTCCACACTGCCAGAAGCATTCCCAAAAATCCTAGTTTTTATGCAAGGACTGTGCTTCCACAGGGAAGGTGTTTTGTTTTGCTTTCCTTCTCTGAACTTTGGAAGGAAACAACCCAACAACCTCTTGACTTTGAAAAGTTACTCAAACTGCAATTGGATGGAGCCAACATTACCAGAAAACCAGGGGGTGCTGCATGAGTTCTGTGCTTTCTTGACATAAAAACAATTCTCCATAGGAGTATTTGGCCAAATTTCAAAGACTATGTTGCAATAAACCATAAAGACCAGACCAGCAATATGAAATGAATCCAGAGATATCTGGAGTGCTCTTCTAGCACTCTTCATTTCTGTCACCAGGAAGAAGAGGAAGAAAACACGAGCTCCATGAGACAGCTGACTGTCAGGTTACTCAGGAGATAAGAATAGATGTCAAAAGAAATCAAACTGTCTAAAGTCCCTATTAATTTGTTTCTTGTACATTGAAGGAATTACAACTGAGAGACATTCAAAAGAATGAACCTGATGAACAATATTCATGTTGGTGTGTAAGTAGCATGAGGATAGACAGTGACAATCTCCAGAGTCACAGAACGCATTATTTGCTGAAGAAAACAAAATATGCTTGCATAAAGCCTGCTTACAGCTCCTTAGGCTCCATGTCAGTGCTCAGAGCTGTTGGGTTACACCCTTTGGAACCACACCACACCCTCTCACTTCTGGGGGAATGAGCCAGAAGTGGCAGAATTTAAACTACAGCTGGAAATCTCAGATCCTTTTTGTAGTTTTTGCTATTTTCCAGGTGTATTTCCAGGTGAATTGTGTAAGAGGACTTAAAAAATTGCACATGTAAATATTTTCACATAACTTCATTGCTTAAGCACTGTATTAGCACTAACCATCATTGCAGAAACTGATAGAAATTCTCTGCTGCCATGAACAGTGGCATCGGCTTCTGGACTAATATTCCTTCTGTGGCTGTCCAGGGGGGAGTGGTAAAGCAAAAAATGAGATCCACACCTATGTTTTCCTTCTATGAGATGGGCAAACTTCTCCATAAGCCAGAACAAAACTGGGAGGTAAAATTGCACTCTTCCTTCTTTTTTTTTTCTTTCCAGAGTCCTCCTTAGTGCTATTCCCTATTGAGCAGGGGATCACAGCAAACATTTGGTGCATGACACCAACTATTTCCCTTCTCTTTTGCTGCACTGGTAAAACTCAGTGAGCCTGAGATGTTCTGGTAAAGCTCCCACCAAGTGACACTTAGCACTGGGATTTGCTGATGTGAAATCAGCTTTATTACACACACTCATATTTAGGACTGGCTCTTATGAAATTAGCTGGAGCTGTGCTCTGCAGTTTCATTCTGGCCGATTTATTTACTCTTTAAAAACTTTAACACATCATGGAGACAAGTCACAGTCAGCATGTCAGCTCAACAGATCTCTTCCCTCTGCTCATTCAGTCAGTTCTGCTGACCAAGTTTTGCTGGCCCAGCACTCCAAGGACCAAGACCCTGCCTGCACCAACCTAAGGGCCAATGCCAGACCCATTTCAGATCTCAACTCGGTGAAAGAATCAAGGAAAAGTTTCCAAGGTCCAGATACGAACGATATTCAAGCAGAAAAAAAATGGTGAATCAGGACCTGGTGTAACCCAGAGTGAACACATTAGAAAGAGAATAAGCAAATAGAAAGATGTATAATTCAAAGGAGAAAACAGAGGAGTGAAGCAAGGGAATGCTTAATTACATTGCTCAGTTACAGTGATAAACCAAAGTGATACACACCTAGCTAGCACAAAAGAAACAGAAGAATTCAAAAGAGAAGAAAACCATGCAAAGAGTCCATAAATTATTTTGCAAGGTATAGCAATATCTGATAGAAAATTTAGTGCTAGGATGTTACAATAAATAATCCAATAAATATTAGCATTATAGTATGGAACAGAACAATCGGGGATGGGAACAGCTACTGAAGTTCGTGGAGGGCAGGTAAAAATCGAATGCAGGGCTGGTGCTTCTCACCACTTTGGGGAGGGATGAAGGGCATAAGAAATCCATCTTCAGTATTGTAAGTGACAGGGGTTCCTAAAATATGCATCAAATGAAACACCAGAGAGATGAAAAGGGCCCTTCTTCAGCAGAAAACTCCAGCCTTGCTGCTGAGACACAGTGCCAGGAAATTGCCAGGTCTGGGAGCAGGGCTGGCCTCACCCCTGTGCCTGCAGGGATGCTCCCCCATCCATCAGCAACATTTATTTTTCATCTAACCTCAATGAGCAGAAAGCAACACCCGAAACAGGCAGGATAATTTGTTCCACTAAGGCACAGAAGATTTGCTCTACGAGTGCTAAGGATTAGACTCCTAAATTACCTGATTTAATTTTCATTGAAAAAAAAAATCAGGCACTTCAGTAGAAATAAGGCCATGAATTTCAGTCTCCTAAATGTTTTGGGGAAAAATTTTTAAGGCTGAGAGCATGACCTGGAAGGACCTAAGCAGTTATAACTGGGGAAACACCTCAGGGTTTGCTTCTATTATTATGGAACTCATGTCTTTTATTTTAAAATTTCTGTATATCAGAGGAAATGCTAGATATGTATTTATTAATAGAGAATAAATGCTTCCCAAGCTTGTAAAACATTATAACCTCAATAAACATTTTTAGGCATTAATGTTGGGAGACATTGTGTCCTGTATGTTATGCTCGAGTTTACGGTGTCATGTGAAAATGACACTTAAAGCCGCAGAAAAACAAACTTCCAAAGCAAGGAATAGACTTATGAAAAATAACAATTAAAGTGGTGAGGAGTATTGTATCAGTATTTTCAATCAAACACAGTCATCAGGTGGCATATGTGTGCATACATGTAAAAACCAACTTGTTCTTTGTGGAACAAGATCCAAGATGCAAATCATGCAAAGTTTTCTTTTGGAAACTTTGTCATTTGTTTTGTAAGTTTTCTAATCTGTTTTCTCAGAGTTGAGGCAGGAAAAAAATAGCTAAGATAAAGAACAATGAGCCTAAACCAATGCATATTTAATCTCAGCTTAAAGAAAACAATTTAAAACTCATTTTGAGAAACATGGAGGTGTTGCCTAAGTTTTACCTTGTATGTCAAGCTGATTTGATATTTAACATTCAAAGTAAACCAAACAGTGCAAACAAGCTTTCTCTAAAACTAGAGATGAAAACGGATAGAAGCTTATTGATTCAACAAAACTACCATTTCAGTACAAAGTTCAGCTTTAAACTTCCACCAGAATAACCGCAGTGGGAAAAAGGTGACGTGTTCAAAACTTTCACAAGGGTATTTTTGGGGGTGATGGGGGATGATGATGAGTTGGGGTTACACACAAATGGTGAGCTCTAGATTTATGAAACAGGGGAAAAGTGAGGGAGGCAAATCCCAAGCACCAAACACAAATTTGCTTGGATGGGTTCTGTATCACAAACAGCCTCTCAAATGTTCACCTTGAGCTAATTCCCTCAAACTGCAGCTTTGCTGCTTGAAATCAAGGAAGCAAATGCTGTGAACTTGGCAAAGGCTTCCAAAAGAAGGAGCTTAAATCTAATTTGAGCAAGTATTGAATTCCACTGCTACCAGCTTTAAATCCAATAGCCAGAAACCAAACAACCCAAAGTCCAAAGCACAGCTCCTGCTGAAGATCTCAGGGCTCAGAGTTACAGCAGTCCCTGTAGATTGCTCTGTCCCAACACAAGAATGAAAACTGATTTCATGTTATGAATCACTATGTACTTTCACATAGGAATTACTATTTATAATGAAATTTCCCAAGCTGCTTATTTAACTATGAGGCTACAGGGTTACTTGCACAGGGTAGAGACATAAGCAGAGAATTTGATTCTCACTGTAGCACTTCCAAAGTCGCTTTTCTGGGCACTGACTACATAGACACAGAAATGCTTCCTCTCAGACAAGTGGTTTCAGATGGAAACATTGCAGAATGCTTTACAAAAACCCAGTCACCCACAGATTATTTCAGATTCAGGCTGTGTGTTCCGAACATTGATTTGCTCTGTTTT
Organism: Anthoscopus minutus; assembly: GCA_013399455.1. NCBI lineage: Eukaryota > Metazoa > Chordata > Aves > Passeriformes > Paridae > Anthoscopus > Anthoscopus minutus. The sequence goes on from VWYI01040462.1 coordinate 489,434, forward strand.
TCAATTTTTGAGCAAAATATTGTTTATGTAAAAGGAGAATAGTCAATGTATGCATATATACACACATATATATGTAAGCTCTGTTTTAAAAGTCTTGCTCAGAGGAATGAAACAAATTGAAACACTGCAGCAAACAGAACAACTTGGGAATCACTAAATTTCTTATCTTTGCTGCATAAAAGTGACATAAGTGGGAGACACTGGGTACATGTGTACTCAAGTAACTTGGCAGATACTCGCTGCAGGCTTTGTGTGTGACACAGGATTCCCACAGCCTTCCCTCTCCGATGCTCTGCAAGTGGAGACAAATGTCCATGACAATGGAGTTCACCCAAACTCAGCCACCAGGGACTGCAGCAGCCCCTTCCTGCACGGGTCATTGCTTCAGAGTTCATGGCCTTCACTTCACAGTAGCAAATCTTGCATTTCAAGAGTTTGACTTCACCAGGATTTCCTACATTAAACAAAAACAACAAAAAATAATCCCCAAAAAACAGCTAGGCATTCGAATGGCATCTCATATAAGCCTGAGGTATGGACCATAAATATTATTTCAGAGGTTTCAAATCTATAAATCAAGGTTATACATTCAGCTCTTGGGTTAAGAAGCTAGGAAACCTTTCTTCACTTCTCTTAATGCTTCTGAGCTTAAAAACAGGGAATTTATTTCTTGAACTGCCTTTTGGGGGATGAGGCTAGGTGAGAGGGGGGAAACCTTTTAAAGGAATTACAGTATAGAAAAAGCATTCCAGATCATGTGGGAGGTTCTCACTAAAAACTGAAGTGATCACAAAACTCAGGGATGCTGGTAACCAGAATCCATCACACAGGTTATTTCAGATGATGCCAGATAATCTCATCAAACCACCAAGCCCCAGGAAGTTGAAAGAAACAAGAACTCGTTTGCTTTCAGTGCGAAAGAAACAACTCTGGTGATGAAAAGCTCTTGGCCAACCTAAAATCTGTCAAACCAGCTGCAGGGGAGAACTGTGTAACTTCAGAGCATGTGCTTGACCTTTAATCACTTGCTTAGAGTCTTCATTTTCCCAGGCTTGCACCTCACTCTTGCCTTTCCTGAAAATGATGTGTTTACTCCAGAAATAATAAGAAATGCACTTTTTGCAGTTGCATAGAAAGGACTGAAATAGCAACTTATGTCTTTGCTTGATCTACATTGCTCTTTCCTTTATGGTTTGTTGCTTCATTTTAAAATGAAAAGTGCTGAAACTAGGGTTGCAGCAAAAACTTTATAGAGTGAAGTTTAACCCAGAATTATATCCCAGAACAATTGTAGCAATATTATAGTCTAATTATAGACATTATTGTAGAAAGCTTTGGTTTTTGCCAGGGATCAACTCGTCCAGCAACGAAGAGGGCAACTAAGGGCAGCCAGAGTAAAAGGACACTCCAGGTGGATAAAATATGTGAAAAGAGACTGTAAGTAGGTTATATGGAAATCTTGGACCACATCTCATTAGGCATTTTTGCTTCTGAATTAAAGGAATAAAAGCCCATCTAAGTAATACATGATTTTTTCTGATTAAGGTGGACTAATTTTCTGATCTGAAAGGAGAAAAACTTGTGAATGAGCCACAGAAGGCATTTTGAAATCACAAAAAATAAATCACAGGTAGCCAGTTCTTGTCACCTCCTGGGGTTTTCTCCCGATCTCCAAGGGCTGTGGTGTCGTATTTCTCTTACAGCCTCCCCCGGCGTTTTAAAGCCCGTGAATATTCGGCTGTGCCTTCGCTGGACACGGGGAGTGGAGGGAAACAAAGCAAATTGTTTGCAAAATAATTTGCAAGTGTCACAGGGCTCACACTGTCACTTTGCTTTACCTTTTTAATGTCTTTGGTGTTCATTCTGAGCACTAATTCTATCAACAACACTCAAAAAGAGCCGTGCTAATGAAGCTGCCTGCGGGGGCAGAGGAGAGGAAAGCAGGCAGAGTGTCAGCAAAAACATGTGAAATAAATATTTCAGTGCAGCCTCGTGTTCTCTCACAGCAGCTGGACACCAGGACTTTAATCTGCTCTCACAAAGTCGGGTTTTGCAGCTCTGTAAAGTCACTCTCATTTCCAGAAATCCTCCTGTGTCCCCACTCCCTCAGAAGAACAATGGCCAATGAGCTGGATTACCATAAATTCAGCGATCAAATTTACACAGCTCTGGAGATGCAAGTAAAATGAGTATTGTATCTTCATTTCCTTTGTGGCACTTTATCAACCTCTTCCTCTGCTGATGGTAGAAGTCAATAAAACCCTATTAACACTAAGGTGTTGTATTAAGTTTGACAGTTTACAAATTGCAGGGGTTTTCATTTCAAATATGAGTAGCTTGAGATACTCTGGAGTTCCTCTGTATAAAATTGTTAAAGCTGGAATAAAGTAGATAAAATAATTTGGAGGTATTTTTTTCCTCTCCTTTTAAAGAAGAGAGCAGAAAGAAAATCAAACATGAAAAATAACCTTATAAGCTCTCCTGGGAGATTAACATCAGTCTAACCAGGAAGACCAGAAGAATCATAACAGATCTATATTTTGAGCAAAGCATTTACCTTCCTCTGGGCTCCATGGGCTCTGAATCAGGCCCTGCTGCTCTCTCAGATCACAAGTAAGTACCTTTGCAAAACCAGCACCACATCCTAAGAGAAAGAGGCTTAAAGCAACTGAACTCTTAAATAGGTGAATAAATAGAGATACCAGCAGCAGGGATGGAGCTGGCACCAGCAGAAACAGCAATCAAGGGTATGGCTGACCAGCTGGCAAATGAATTAGGAATTATGCCAGAACAAACTTAGGGACAAATCTAAAGCTATTCCTGCAACTGGGCAAATTGCCATAATTTCTGCACTTATCCACCTGGTGATTTAAATTCCCATTAAATAATATTTGAAGAAAACAAACATCAGTCCCAGTTGGTGCTGTTCTTCCAGTTTTTTCAAGGATGAAAGCTGTTCTCTCAAAGAAGAGCACATCAGCAGAAGGCATTTAAAGAAAATCTAAAAACCTTTCCTAAATAAGAGATGTAAATGCAAAGCAGGTGACTGGAAATGTGAAAGAAGGAAGAAAAAACCCCACCTTTTTAGTTTACTTTTTTTTTTTTAAATTGCACCTCTCTTAAGTAGAATTGCAAAACAAGTTAAAGATTTCAAAGTTACTGGACTCCTCAAGGATATGGATTCTCTCAATTAAATAATTCATTAAATCAGGAAAGCATCACTCAGGCACTCCAGTCAGAAAATAATACAGGGTTTGTATGTACAGATTTTTCATACCAACAATTCCAAACAGCCCAGCATGTGGCTATACATAGATTCCTCAGATCACCACTCTCACTGCAGAAGACAGTCTTGGACTGCTCACAAGACAGAGTGGGAGGCTTTATTTTGAAGCAAACATTGCCTCCAGTAAAGGATGTTTGCACACACCAATAACTTGCCAGTGTTTAAGGCCAGGAGCATTCATAACACCCACTTATAAACATTCAAATATATCTTTTTAAAAAAAATTTTTTTTGCTATAAACTATACATCACGGCAGCAAAGAAAACTTCTCCTTCTTCAAGTAATTTTGTCCAGCTATGAGAGCAGGTGGATGAGAGGCAGGCACCGATCCATCCCCCTGCCTGCAGAACATTCCCACACTCACTGCACCCATACATCCATGGACACTCCAAAGGTGCTTCCCTGACATCTGACACTGCCTGCTCTCCTTGAGCTCGGGGGAGGACAGAGTGGCAGAATTCTGTGAATTCAGCACCACAGTTCATTTACTGGCACCATGATTTCGCTGGTTGAAGTGGCTGGGAGTTCAATCTTGCAGGTTTCAATTTCACCTCAAGCAGCAGAACGAAAAGATGCCTCTCCACAGTGCTCAGAGGAAATAATCTGCTTGTGAAGGTCGAATTTCAGGGGTGAAAACTGAACAATACATGTAAGTACTTATGTTATTTACTAATTTGTAAAGCATGGCCTAACTACCAATTAAAGCTTGGAGTAGGCCAAGTGACACCTTTACACTGCCAGCCTACTCCCTAAAACCAGCCACAGTGGAAGTCAGGATTTGGAAACAAGACTCAAGCCCAGGAAAACAACATCTGAAAGCCTTTCTTCCCAAAACATTGGTTTGATTTGTACTGTGTCACTTCATCAGACCCTTGCACTCAAAGCTGCACATTCGATGTGTCAGATGCACTTTAGGTACAGGGTGTATTTTAGCACCTGCTACACACTGAGAATAGATTAAGTGCCCAAACCTCTTAAGAAAGGAAGGGATTTTAACATTTCACCCCAGCCAAACTGAAATAATTGTGTGCTGTCAAGTCAACAGTGAATGATGAACACAGAGCACAGGACAGACTTCTGCCTTGTTGTGGTATTGTTCTGAGTGATGCATTTTTAACTTTACATCAGGAGATAACATCTCAACATCCTTTGGTATTTTACTGCTATGCTGACTAACAAAATAAAGCATGTGAACCCTTTATATTTTCTGGTTCATCAGTTTTATGTTCCTATTTACTTGCCATACATTTTAAATCTGATGATACCCAACACAGGCAGCTCCAAATGTGCTGTTTTTAGGAGATATCAGCTGACTGTCTTTGATTTCATAAATGCCTATTTTCAAAACATTAGCTATGAGATTTTTTTAATGCACAGTGTAACAGTCAAAGGAGAGGCAAAGCAGATGGAAAACACAATTACAAGTTCTTCTCTAAATGGGGGAAACACCCCATGGTGACCTTAGCAAGTTGATTTTGTACATTCTGCTGGACGAGGCACAGTCTCAGATTCCTTGCTTGTAACACACTTTACTTGTGTGTTGCACAAGTGTGTATTCAAGCAATCTCCAGCCTGCCTTGATTAGCTGATTTACTGAAAGATTTTGTTCTATAAGAAAACTATTGTGTTAGAATCCTTGATTTTCAGCTCCTCTATATAATAACAAATGTGTTAGGAATACAGGCCTTTAAAAGGGAAGTTCTCTGAAACATTAACAGAAGAGTATTTATGTTTACATCAGCCTGCCTTAATTTATTGGTTGTTTTTTCCACCAACCCATCTCTCCTAAAGCAGCAGAATTGCTTTGTTAATTCTTTGGCTCCTTAGCCCCGCCTGCATTCCCTGATTCAGCAGGAACACTGTCAAACACCTGGTGCTTTTCTGCTCCTTTGAGTAGCCCAATTATCACTTAGATTGCATCAAAATTAGGTTCTTTTTCAAATGGCTCAGCTGCCCTCTCTTGAGATTATTTTCATGCTCAAACTGCTGCTCTCAAACAAGAGTGTTGTACCATCTAAAGCAAATTTCCTCTGCCTCTTTCTCTTTTCATCTCTCCCAGGCTCACCACAGGGTAAGAGACAAAAATAGAAGGGAAGATGTGAGGAGCCAAAGCACAAGAGACAGAAACCCACAGTTACCAAAAGCAGGAGACAACAGAGCAGCTCTAAACCAGGTGGGAATGGCTGCAGGAGAGCTGCAGCCCAGGTAACCTCCAGAGATGCCCAGCATGCACCTGAGATGATCTGAGCATTCTTCAAGCAAACTCCAAATATAAATCAGGCCACATCTGTGCAGAAGACAAACACTCTCAAACAAATCAATAGTCTCAGGTCACCTGTAGCACTTCTTCTGAACAATTTCCACCAGAGGAGCAAGAACACTACTCAAGTATGTGTGTTCTTGATCAAAATATTATATCAAAGTGACAACCAGATTAAATTGAATTCTTTACGAGAATAATAACAGGTTAGGTCACAATAATGAGGAAAATGATTTCATAATGAACCAAAGTACAGAGAACGCATTTGAGGCATTGCAGAAAATACCTGTGCTGCTCCCTCTGAGAACTGCAGTTTGCTATTTCACTAATCTGATGCTCTCCTCATGAATTAAATTGTCCTCTCTTTAGGAGCTCAAGCTCAATAAAACTCTTCTTTAAGCATTGAGGAACTATAACATTTCCTCATTAAACAACAACAACAACCCCACAACAAAACAAAACCAAAAACATTGTCTCTTCAACCTGAAGAGTTTAGCCTAACTTGAGTATAACAAAGTCAAGAACAGGGAGAGTTGCCCCCATTTTCTCCAGAAGAATCAGGGTAACCAAAGGCTAATCAATTATCTAGAGTAAAACCACCCCTGAGTTCTACAAACTGCAGGTTGGATTTTTCACATAGAAACATTTCTTTTACTCACACTACCTAGTCAAAAAGTACTTGGGAAATAAACCCATAACAGAAAAAAAATATTCATATGAAAACACAATACTTATGAAAAGAAAGTTTATAATTTAACACAACGTTACAAGCAGTAAGAACTTCATTCTCCTACCAAAATTAAGTTTTGCTGCTTCCAAATTCCTTCTCAGCTGGGAACAGGAAAAAAAAACAAAAAACCCATGTATGTAAGAATGCTCTACATTAGTAAAATTGGCTACAGAAGCAAAGTTTAAACAAAAATATAGGACTTTTCCATTGCCCATTTATGAGTCCCTGTCTATTTTGGAGTGTACTTCAATAGTATTTAACATAATAATACAAAGTAAAATGGCAACAAATCTGCTGCTTAATAAATCACCAGCTACAGCAAGTTTCTGGTTATTGACAGCACTTTTACAACATTGACCAGGATTTAAAAGGCATCTCTTGTTATAAAAGAACATCTCTGCTTTCAACCTCTATTCCCAGATGTTTACACTATCTGTTCAAAGAGCTTTTAGAACCAAACTCTCTGATACATGACCAGCTACTTCTGCACAGCTTTGTGTTAACTGAAATCTAAACCCAGCAGGGAGAAGGACAGGTCAGTTCCTTTACCAAATGTTTTCAGTAGCAATTCCCTGTGAACAGAAATGTTCTTGGCTTGGTTTTTCAGATGGGTTTAGAAGGAGAGTGAAGAAGGACAACATTCACCTCTTTACTAATACATTTTTAAATGCATTATTTCTGTGAAATAAATATGAGAAGTTTTAGCTTCGAATAAAGAGTCCAGTGGAAACTTCTGGGCACACACCCTGAATACAATTGCTTTTTCTACCCTCAAACACCACTGCAGTGAGTGCCAGTCTGCTCACACTGGAGTAAATTCTGACACTCCTTAGGCCAAATACTTCATTTTAAAAACTGAGAAAAAACACCTTCAGATTTAGTTCATTTATAGGAGCAATGAGAAACACATTAAATCAGGAATTAGTGAATAAAATACATCCAGCAAATCTTGATTCATTTCTTGAATGAGAGAGTTTCTCTTGCAAAATCCAGGAACTCTATCCAAACCACAAACAAAACATGCAAAGAAACCACACATTTTAATCTTGCAAATCAAAGGCAAAATTATGTTCAGGAGCTATGCAGAGTGGAGAAAAGAGTTCTAGCTACACATACAGAGTAATAAATACCTATCACTGATGGTGTGAAAACAAAACACTGACCAGAATAATTTTTCAGTATATTAAACCTAAAAAAATTTCAGCATTAAATTTGAAAATTTTTCTTTTTTAATGGAGTTCTGAAAGCAAACAGATCACTTAATATTAATTGCTCATCTTGCCAATAATTCTAAACCACACCCACAAGGCAGCATTTAAAGCTGTTTGTTAAAGCAGGAAAGGAGTTCTCACACAGATCTCTCTCCATCTCTGCTCTTCATTGTAATTGCACAGAGGTCTACAAACTAAATGATGCATGAACGTGTATAGATTCAAAGTTCAACTTCTTCAATCAAAAACCCAAAAAGCACTGCCAAAGAAGGAGGAAAAACCTCCAAGAAGTAAAATCAGCATCTGCTGATATTAAACTCTAACTTTGCCACCCTGAAGAGAATTACAGAACCTCCTGTAATGACAGAATAATTGGGCATCCATAAAGCAATCATTGGAACATTGTCAAAAGCCGAGTCTTTGGGAAAAATAAAAAAAGATACAAATATCAGCACTTTCCCCAGCATTCCTCAAAGCTGTGCTTTTTGCTGCCCCTGACTGACTGCAATCAATGAGTCAGCCGCAGTGGGTCAAACACTGGGATAAAACAGCACCTTATGGAGTAAGTGTCCTCCAGATGTCCCCAGATGTCCCCAGATGTCCCCAGATGTCCCCAGATGTCCCCAGGTGCCCCCATCCATAGCTCACTGCCATTCCAGCCAGACACTGGCATTCCTTACATCCAGTGCCACCACTGAGTGAGGAATGAGAGCCTCCATTGTCATTAGTCGACAGCTAACAAGGCATTAACATTTTCATTAGCACTGTTGACAAACCCAGATCGATTTTAAAAGCTCATTTACATCATACCCTAAAATTGTGAAGTAGAAGGGAACAGTCTGACAACTTGATTACATGCTATAGCTTAAATTTCTGTTTTTCTGCTTATGCATAGCTGTGAAGTGCACATCACTTCTGGTTCTGTTCTGGTGCCCTCAGATATTTAGTTTGCAGCTGCTGTATTAACATCTTGTGCACACAGAGGCCTTTGAGTGTGTTTGGTTTGTGACACCACAGTCTGAGTTCTCTTGTCACCTGCACTGGACCAGAGACAGGCACTCCCACTTTGTCTCCTGCCTATTTTTGACAGGTAGACCTTTTTTCCTGGAATTAGGAAGGGTCAGTCCTAAGAGAGGCTCATCCAGAATGAAAGCCTGTAATGTACACTAGACACTGGTTACTTTGTTTGAATTCCAATATTATCTGCTATTGCTTTCAAATTTTGATAAAGACTCTTCAGCCAAATTAAGCACTGCCACAGATAATTAAAAAAAAATCATTCTGTAATTGACAGCCTCTGAAATGGAGTAATTAAATCACGTTTCAATATTCCAGATTTGGTATATAAACACAGCTACATTTTCTTCCTTTTTGGAAAAAAATTTGGTATGATAGAGATCAAGCAATTCTGAGAAACAGATTCAGATGAGTGTGATTCAGAAGAGGAAGGATATTAGACAGTTTCAGATGCACAGATACCTTAACAGCAAAATACATAACGTTTGTTGTAGTCATGAGGATAATGCATTTTCCAGTTATATATTTTTCGGCTTTAGTGAGAGTTATATGCATTTGGCAGGATGATCTTTTAATTTTAAGTAACAGGAACCTGTTTCAGCCACAAAGAAAAATAGAAGGTTAAAAAAACCAGTTCTGGAGCTGGGTGTGCTGTGCACAGCCTCCATCAGCTGATTTCACTCCTCTCTCCAGAGGAACACACAAACAGGGATCAGTGCTGCATTTACCTTTCCCCATTTCCACCTGAAATCACAGGGCTTAAAAATGAAAGCAAAACTGCTACTAATTAAGTGGGTTTTAATTAGACACTGCTTGCCCAAAACAACTGCTTCAGAATCTCCCAAAAATTCATCTTAGCAGTCTAAGCTAACAGGCTTTGCCATTTTGGCAGCAGGAAGATGAAGAGCAGCCGGTGCTTGATGTGGAAGTTGGTATTTTCCTCACTGAGTAACAAAAACCTCTCAGCCTGACTTGCCTGGCTCCATGGCAATGACAAGCAAGGGCTTATCTTTATCTCTGCTGCCTTGCAGAGCACACACAGCTCCAAGGCTGCTCCATAACCTCTGTCCCTTGAGATGGACAAGTTCTTCTCTAGAGTGTGAGGCAGGACAAAACAAAAAAAAGCCAAAAAAAAAAAAAAAATCAGAAACCCAGCAGAATAGAAACAGAAGCAAAAAAACCCCAAGCCATGAAAAGTGTGTTTAAAATATATACCAGCAGCACAACATAGTGTTGGAAGATAGGAGCCTGATGTCAAAAGCAATGTTCTTGAAAAATATTAAGTATTCATTTAAAGTTTCAGATGTTTAATATTCCTGAAATTCACACTAGGAATTCTCTTTCAAGATGCAGACAGTTCTACCAGAACTGGCCAGTTTTGAAGTGTTTTCTTTTTAATACCAGCTTCCTAATTTCATCACTGTACAAGCTCTCTTTCCAAAAATTACCTTTTCAAACAAAACTTTAGAAACTTGAATTTTCTATTTGCGAGTTCTTCTGCACCAGGAAACTTTACATACAGTGCTATTTTAATAACTTGCACGCCTTCCCTTACTACTCCATAATCACAACTATCAGGATCCCAGCTAAAACTGAGACAAATAACATCATTTATTAGCAAAGGCTTTGCAGCCTGGAGTGGTTTTATCCCTGAACATGGCAGGAAAGCTGCTGCTAATGCCTGTTCCATGGGCAGTAATTGCCCGAGGTGCAGGCAAGCCCAGCACAGGCTCCGTGCTGGGTTTACTTAGGCTCTGATCAATATGTTCTGTGCATCTTGTCTATATTGGAGCTCTCCTTGTTACAGGCTCAATTGATTCTCCAAGCAGCAGCAGAGATTGTACTCCATGGATAGAGCAGATGCTGTTCTGACCTCCACCCACTGGCTCAGAGAGTTTTCTGTCTGACTTCAGTGAAGAAAAATATCCCAATAAAGAAAAATACCCAGGCACATATCATGCCCTTGAACAATGCATGCTACATTCATTATACATAAGTTTCTGCTAACGCTCTCCTTATTTTATTTTAAAAATCTCAACACCCACCATGTCAACACCCACCACGAAAATCACAGTAAACTACTCATTCCTAAGAATTTTAGGGAAATATCCTTGACTTTTAAAAACTTTAAATTTGTGAAAAAAGTACACAGCAAATTCTAGAAAGCAATGGTACAGCAAAACAAAGAATTCATTTTCTGATATTGCTGTAACCTATAGATTACCACAGAAATATTACCATTTACCAATACCACAGATTGATATTGGCCCAAGAAAGCTTCTGTTATTTGAAGTAATTGTTACCTTTAACATTAAGGCAGCACAGAAACCAGAAATAAAGCCACCAAATACTAAATGAAAATGGAAAACCACCAAACCCTTCAGAACAAGGGAATCTGATAAATATAGGAAAAGAACCCTCAAGTAGGAGATACAAAAGATCCTTAAGATAGCAGTGATAAAGGAAATGGAGGTACAAAGGGAGAATTGTGATCTGAAAGGATAGGATATTGCTTTTGAGAATATCTGATATAAGGAAGACCAAGGGGAGATATTGATATACCAAATATTTGTTATATTTAGAAGACTATTTAATAGGTTAACCTGAGTGCTGGGAAAGCTGAAGGGCAGATATAAAAGACTAAATTCACCCCCATATACACATAAAAAGCAGGAGAACTTTTGAGCAAATTCCTGTGAAACAATAAAGCAAATTTCTGAGCTGGGACCACCACTCGTGTCTTTGAGTAACAGATAAAACAGTCTGGGGAGGGAAAAGGGGGACTTGAGACAGTAAACAAGGGAGCAAAATTCACATAACTCTTTAGCCCTACTCGTATCACAAGGTTTAGTAAAGTCAGACCCCAGCAGCTCTGGTACCTCGAGTGCAGAACCCCACAGACCCCAGGAGCTCTGGTACCTCGAGTGAGAACCCTACAGACCCCAGCAGCTCTGGTACCTCGAGTGACGAACCCAACAGACCCCANCCCTACAGCCCCCAGGAGCTCTGGTACCTTGAGTGAGAACCCTTCAGACCCCAGGAGCTCTGGTTCCTCGAGTGCAGAACCCTACAGACCCCAGGAGCTCTGGTACCTTGAGTGAGAACCCTACAGACCCCAGGAGCTCTGGTACCTTGAGTGAGAACCCTACAGACCCCAGGAGCTCTGGTACCTCGAGTGCAGAACCCTACAGACCCCAGGAGCTCTGGTACCTTGAGTGAGAACCCTACAGACCCCAGGAGCTCCGGTACCTTGAGTGAGAACCCTACAGACCCCAGGAGCTCCGGTACCTTGAGTGAGAACCCTACAGACCCCAGGAGCTCCGGTACCTCAAGTGCAGAACCCCACAGACCCCAGGAGCTCCGGTACCTCGGGGACCCAGTGCCCCTTTGCTCACAGCCCTGGAGCTCCTGGTGAGGGCTCAGGGCCGCAGCCGCTCCCCGGGGCACTTGGGGGCTGAGCCAGGCCCAGCGGTGCAGGGCTCTCACCATGACTGCAGGGCACCTGTGAACTTCAGGACTTCAGAAAAGCTCAGCTGTCACATTTAGAGGAGTTCTTCACACAATTCTTTACCGGATCAGGGTTTAATTTCTGGCAATTTTCTCTCCTGTTTCAGGGATTTCAAGTATCAGGTGATTATCATGCTGGAGCCAGCCCAAAGCCCTTGGCTAGTGCCCTATCCAGGCTGGTAAGTTACCTTAATTTAGGACAGAACCTGGCATCTCATTTAATAAATAAATAAATAAGTAAATGAAAATGTCATAGAGATAAAATTAGGGAAAAAAAATCATTGAGCTTCTTCATCCTTATGGGCATTGACACTATTTTTCTTTCTCATGTATTTTGATCTTATTGATCACTAGGTCTCACCCTTCCAGGTCTGGAGAACAGAGCAGCTGATGTAAAGAGCCAGAGCTTGTTCCTTGGTGTCTCTGCCAGGGACAAGGGCCCTTGGAAGGCTCTGACCCCTGTTACCAGAACCCTGGACCAAAACTGAAACACAAGCAGCTACAAACTTGGTTCTTGGAGAAATTTTTAGCAAATAAACCAAAGAAAAACTCATGGATCATCAGATTGGCAGAAAGCAAAATTCTGGGCTTTGAACATTACCCTGCCTAAGGTACCACCCACATTCATACCTGTGCTTAGAGGCTGGAGAGGGGAGAAAAATGTTTCTCTTCTCCTTTCTTTGCCTGTTTAAAACCTCAGAATGAACTTCTAAACCTTTTGTGCAAACCTCATCAAACCATAAAAACATGCAGCTGGAGACTACTGAAGACCAGAAGAATCAATCTGGAATTATTGTCCTATCAAGATTTTAGTACATACTATGTTATTAAAACATTACGATAATTTTTGAGCAAATCTCTATATTTTATTTGTGATCAAGGAAAGTGTTGGTTTTGAATTCAGGCAGATCACAACAGCTGTGTAGCAGCAGTTTCATATGTAATCCTGCCAGGGCAAGTATTAAAAATGTCTGGATATTGGAGCATTCCTTTTTGTTTGGCAGTTTGAATTTCATCTTTTCCCCCTCCACTCGTCCAGCAGTCGAGCACTATAAAGCCAGTGGGACAGGAAATATTATTTTAGGATCAAGATGTCTCACCAGAAATGGAAGGAAAGTAAATGGTCCAATGTCTTCCTCCACTAACCCCGCGCCTCACTTTATTTTTCTTTCCTGGACAGCTCCTGTAGTTTCATGGAGCCCTCAGCTACTGCATTATCAGCAAAGGAAAATGAAATAAACTGCTACAATTACTTGTCACTCCTGTCATTTCTCCATCCTATTAAGTAGCTCTGTGATTCATCCAAGTGGGCTGTAGCTGGGATCAGGATGTGAAAAATAGTCTTGTCTTCAGCTTAAGATATTTCTCGTGTTTATAGGTAACAAGATCCAGGCTCCATCTCTGGAACACACATGTTACTCCTCATTAAATTTGAAAGAGAATGTCTTTAATTTCATTCTGTTCTCTCTTCAGGTGTAGGTGTAGATGATCTTATTCACTCCAGTGGAAGATTGGAGAAAGAAGTACAGGAGATAAATACATAGCTGAAGACATTGCAGGAGTGATAGGCAATAATTATACAGCCTGATGGGATGTTTGTCACTTTTTCTTGCCTTGTTTATTGTTGCTACAAAGACATAAATGCATTTTTCCTCTCCACAAAACATTTGGAGAATTGATGCTTGCTAAAGACCACATGCATTTTGATTTAATGAAACCAAAACAGTGGAAAAATGAATGAAAAATCTTCATTCTTAATCTCTTGCACTAAGCGAGAATAATTTAAAAATCTCTGCCACCCCAAAACCAAAAAAACCCACAAATAAATGGGTTCAAGAGAAATTTAAAACTCCTATTTCTGTACATTGTGTAATGTAAAATCCACTCATTTTGTGCCCACAAGGCTTTGCCAGAGCAGGCTCCAGGAAGAGCATGGGAATTGTGTGTAGCTTGCAAGAGGCAGATGAAGAAACAAACCCCAGGAGGCAGCCAGGCCCCGGTGAGGAGGAGAGATGGATTGGAAGGTAAATTCCCAAGCACACAAGGATCTGCTTTGCATTTAGACACCCGCTCTGTGGTCAGTCTGGAAGGCTCTGGGTCACACTTCAGCCCAGGGAAGGAAGTTGTCTCCTTTCCAAGCTGGCACAAACACACACACGTGCTGTACACAAGCTGCTGCAGTTCTCTTCCTCCTTCCATTCTCTTCCTCTTTCCATTCTTTTCCTCCTTCCATTCTCTTCCTCCTTCCATTCTCTTCCTCTTTTCATTCTCTTCCTCCTTCCATTCTCTTCCTCCTTCCATTCTCTTGCCCCTTCCATTCTCTTGCCCCTTCCATCTCCTGAGCCCTCTCTGGTGTCCTGGTGTCCCGTGGTCCCCTAGCCCTGCTCTCTCTGTGATTTCTTGGTGACAGCTGCTGAAAAGCCAGGTCAGAGTTCAGAGAAGGCAAGGCTGGCAGCTGGCTGAGCTCTCCCTGTGTCACGTTTTGAGTAACTCTGATAAAGAGCAAGGTGAGATATTCCTGGAGGAGTTCTGATAGCACTGTAATAATTTATGTATCCTATTTCTACTCGCCTACTGTTTTAAATAACATTTATAGTGTTTAATACATTTGATAGATATTCTCTGGATTTCAAAATGCATTAACTTGATATTTTTACTAGTTTATATAATGGACAGATGGTGTTTTCCAGCTGGGGGTCAAGATGCGGAAAAATTTCTTTATAGAGCAAAGGAAGGAGGAACACCCAGATAAATACTTGTTATTTTCTTGTCAAGTGCTATCCTTGTCCTGCCTATAAAGGGAGCAGAGAAGCAGTATTGAAGTGGCATTTTGTGATAAAATAATAACTCAAACAATAATTGATACAGGATGGGATGTATTCTCATCCTTTGTTACAAAGACCTTGTTACAAGATCTGGTGATTTGGGCATGCTATTTCAAACCTTTAATGGGTTTTGAAACAAACTCAGTATAAACTTAATTATCAGGGAATTAGTAATGAAAAAATAAAGATTTTTCAATTTTTAAATCTAAAGGATGCACTAAGCAAAAGAGAGATCATACATAATTTAATGTAATTTAGGAAGAAAATTAAAATATTATTTCACTCCTCCATCTAATAACACTGCTCTTTCAGGCTCTGGGGATGTTGTTTAAGCCAAAGATGGTGGTTTCCTTGACAATTCTAGGTAGGAATAGGTATCTTAAAAGAAATGAATAGAATAAAAGGGCATGAATAAGCAGGATTTACTAAATTGAGGGTTCAGGAAATGATAAGAGATCCCTGAAGAAGACTTAACATTGAAGATATATATTAGAATGAAGAATAAAATGAAGGTTAATCTTGATAATGAAGCACTTGAACCCGGAGGAAATGTCATTATCAGCACGTTAACATGTGCAGAGCTGGGGTGAGAATTGGATGGCTTGAGACCATCGATGGGATTTGTGGGTTTTCATCTGCTGCTCATCAGGGCTGACGTAAAACTGCTCCTGGCCTGTGGCTGCTGGAGAGGGCAGGGCTGAGGGGTGGGCAGGATATTCCCATATGGGATGGGAGAGTCCAACAGACCAACCATTGCTCCCTCAGAACACTGGGGAAATGTTTGCCTTTGGGTGAAAGGGGAAATGTCTTTTCAAGGTACTGAAAGCCACAACCCTCATAATCAACTTCACAAAAGCCAGAACCCTCATGCAACATAAACTTCCTCCCATTCCCCTGCCATGCAGCTGATCTTGAGGAGACCAACACTGACAATTTCAACAAGAGTGAAACAACTTCACACCACACTGGAATTCTTTTTAGGAAGAAGAAAGTCTGAGAAGGAAAACTCACCTCTAAAGTTGGGAATTTGGTTCATTTTATTACAACAATGCTTAACTCTTTACCTCCTCCTGCCCTAAGTATAAACATGGGAAATCATGAAAGCAAAAGTCTCTTTCTGAGCTAAAACTGACTGAACTAAATTTTCCAAGCTGAATGTTTTAGAATCAGGATAGAAGGAAGAAACCTGATGCACAGATAGCACCTAACATAGAAATGTAAAGTCCATAATTTGACAGTGTTCAGTCAAACTCCACTGTCAAAGACTCTCCCTGGAGATTTTCATCCCTTGCTGTGCTCTTACCGACTCTTTAGAAATGTTTTGGATAAGCCTTCAGCTGCTCAAAGCTTTTGTATATTGAACCTTTCTCCTAGAGAGTATTTAAACATACAATGAAATTATCTAGTGAAAGACTTGAGGTTCCTTATCCTATTTTTATTGGATAGATGACTGCATCTCTAAAGCTTGGCTCATATTCATCCTGAAAAGCTGTTTATATGTGAAGGCAGAAAACTGATAATAATTCTTAGGATATAAGGTTTGTGCAAGCAACAAACAGGCAAAAATAAAGGTAGGTTCTTAGGTTTCTGTCTTGAATTGCTGCACTAAGTCTCTTTGCAGTTTTTCCTTACTATTTCAGCTGGAGAAATATCTATGTTATATTTTTTCCAGTATCTTTAAAATGTAATACAATCAAAACCATGTAACTTTGCAGTTACATCCCCAATTATCAAACGTTTAAGATGTATACATTTATTATAAACGTGATTTCACTGTTACCACAGTCAAATGAAGAACATATTCCTGCTGCAGGATGACATAATGTCTGCTTACTTTTCAGACACTGTAACCTTAAAAGTAATAATAAAAAGCCTGTCATAAATTTCAGCCATCTTTTGGCCTTCAACATTCCTGGTATCTTTCACATCAATTTAGTTTTTGTACATTCTAAATAATGCAAAACACTAACAGAACTCGATCAGCAGGGAAATCACTGTGGCAGCTTTTATTTCTTTTTTACAGCATCTCTGTACCTCAGAGGTGTCTTTTTCTTTTCACTGCTGAAAGTCATTCACCATTGTTTCAGCGAGAAACCTTAATTAATAATTTCCCTGATGCAACAGTGCTTGGCAGAAGCAGGGAGGAACACACCCGTGTCCTAAAAGCCTTTCCACATTTGTCATCCTCCAAGATTATGCTATTCAGGGACTGGCCTCTTCTCCTTAGCCTGGTTATTAAACAGGTATGTCCAGAGACAGTTTTCATTTAAAACATTTCAACCTCCAGGTTCTGAAGGCTTTCCCACATATTCTTTTTTTTAACAAGTCACACTTCAGACCAGTAGCTTGAAAAGTACATAGAGAACTTCTGCAATATTGCAAACATGGTTCCCTCAACATTTCATCAGCCTTCCATAGTTTAGTAGTGCAAAAGTAAAAGAAACAGGAGGTTCTTGGGAAGCTACTGACAATTAACAATGAGGTAGAAAAGGCTGCTCATTGATCTGTCTAATGAAGCTACAAATTAATGTAGAATGTGGGCTAAAACACAACTTGCTAACAGTAAGAAAAACAAACTTGGGTGCTTCTTTCTGCCAATTGAGGAGAAATGAGCAAAGCTGCATCTTTTCATCCCTGCTCCTGAATTCAGTCCTTGAAAGAAAAAATTTCCTAAGTCTGATAGAAGAAGCACTGAGCAGGGGTGAGGTTTTTAATGTCTTTATCAGCTTTGCTGCCCTTTCACAAATTCAATAGGTTCTATTAACCAGAATTTTCAAATTCCACAAGGTAGCATAGTTACATTTCTCAACCAAAATATTTAAAACCTCAGTATTCAAATTATTATACAAATAAATAATGAGGTATTTTGGCCATTTAATTAGGCCCAATAAAATGCAGGTCAGAGTAGCAGGTGACGTTCTTTAAACCAGCACCACAGAATCACACTCAACTTCTTATTTCCCTTTATAAGAGACAGAAAAGGGTTTTATTGAGTTGTTTTTAAAGAGGCTTCACTGTATGGGTACCGCTGTTCCAGCTACAATCTCATCAGCTTGAGAGCTGCTCTTCAGACATTTCAAATGTTCCAGTGTAAACCAGCGCTTCCCACATTTACCTGAACCTGGCAAAGCCTGAACACGTGCGTAAAAGTCTGGCTAAACTGAGAATTACAAGAAAAAATTTATTTATGGCTGAATGTTTATGTGGAAAGAATAAAGTCCAGAATTCTCTGTACACTTTGTCATACACTAGAGATTCACTGCTCTGCTGCCTCACTGCCTAAAAGAGTGTCTATCAGAAAATACTTGGTATTTTATTTAGCTATAATTCTGCAATAAGTTAGCAATGCTTAATTGTGCAGGTGATGAACATAAATGTCACAGTGTATTTTAACTAACAAATTTATCCACCTATTGAAATTACAGTTCAAAAAAAAATGCAAACAAATATGCAAAACCTGCAATTCAACTCCCATTACTAAAATTACATTTGTTATCTACATGTTGGGAATTTCCTAATTGTTAAACAATTACCACTGCATTTACAGGTACTGCTGATGCTAATGGAAACTGATGTGATATTTTTCCCCCAGAACATAAACAAATATTTGTTTTACCTGTACAAAAATGTGGTGTTTTCACCCACAGTTGATTTGTGCTCCATGGGGGTGAGTGTGCAGGTTCTGATTTGGGTTTCTGCTTTTATTTACTTCTGGAAAAGAGGAGCCTGAACTTCACCCAAACTGCTGAACGTTGGTTTTGTGACTCACTGTGCAATTGAAATTTAGCTCTAGGCAATACCCTGGTCACTACTGTATGAGCAGGACTGCCTAAAGGGTTATTATTTAGGGTCACATTAATTTCACAACTGGTCTGACATTAATGCACTCCTTGCTCCCCTACTTAATGTTTCCCCACACTTTATTGCTCTGAACAGAAGTCTGAAAATAACTCACTTTAATGAAGTGAATCACAGGGTATCAAACCCTCATTTCCGTATGTACAGATGTAAACCCCAATTTTTTCCCCCTCTATATACACTGTGCTGATCCAGCTGTCCAGAACTCTTAAAATAGCATTAATTTGCATGCGAAACAGCTCTAAAGACTTCTCTTATTTTCACAGTAAGATAAAGCAACTTAATGTAAATCTAGATTTATCTTTAAATACCTTATAAAATACATATTCTATAATATACATGGCACTTTTCTGTGCCCTGATGTTTTGTGGGTAATTGATGTGCAGCTAAGCAGTGT
This sequence comes from Anthoscopus minutus, assembly GCA_013399455.1. Taxonomy (NCBI): domain Eukaryota; kingdom Metazoa; phylum Chordata; class Aves; order Passeriformes; family Paridae; genus Anthoscopus; species Anthoscopus minutus. The sequence continues at coordinate 508,525 of VWYI01040462.1, forward strand.
GCTTTGTGCTCTCAGCAAACATGTCAATGTTTTGGTTTCTCTAAGGAGGAGCTGTTCAGCTGAACTCTGGTGATGTCCACACTGGCCAGAGCTGGCACATTCTGCAGAGTCTGGCCTCATCCACATCTCACAGGATTTGGCCACATCCAGTCCCACATCCTGCTCTGAGAGACACAAGATTTTTGGGGTGGTTGTCAGGTGAGAACACTTGCAGGTTACCAGTTTGAGAAGTTTCATATTGGCTCTGCCACATCCAGGTTCATCTCAGGGATTTAGCTGATCAGGAAAAATAGAAATAAATCAGCAGTAGTGCAGAGCCTGAGAGTCAAATTTACACCCTTGGCACAGTTACTTGGTCTGGGTTTGGAAAACCCAGGGAGGAACAGACAAAGACAACAGAGCAGCTTGGAATCCTGATTTTGGAAAACCCACGGAGGAACAGTCAAAGGCAACAGAGCAGCTTGGAATCCTGATATCAAGGAAAAGCCTTTTAAGAGCAGTGCCACACTTCCCTCATCAATCTCCCAAGTCAGACACTGATTACTGACAAAGCAGGCCTTAAAAATACAAAATTCCTCTGAGATGACCTGAACAAGGGTCTCTGCTCCCACAACTGTACCCGTTTTTCTTCCTGCATCAGATGTCTTGAGAGTATTTCCTCTTGTCCAGCCCCTGCCCTCTGGATGGTAACAAAGCCCCACTGGAATGATTCAGTTCCTCACAGGACACCAGCAAATCTGTTTAGGTGACAAGAGGGGTGTTGGGCAGGACTGTTCAGCTGAGCCTTTACTTTAACCTTTTCCCCTACCCAGTGAAAACAGCTTTTTCCACGTTTATCCCACTGTTCTGTGTTGTGCTGGCCCAGGAATGTATTTCTACACAAAACCCTTCACAGCTGTGTGTGTTCCCGGGCTATTGATCTGTCCAGAGCCAGCACTTCAGGGAAATGAGGATGAAAACATGAAGGGAAGAACAGAAGACTTGAAGGTACAAAAAATACCACAGTCCTTGAGGAATAGGAAAGTCACAGGCATTTTAAACACAGCAAGGCAGAAATACAGAATTAAAAGGGTTGAGGTTTAAGGATATTTTTCAAGTACATAAGGTACAAGATGCTGACAAAGGAGGAAACAATTTCTCTGAAGGGCAATGAGAGATGTTTACTGTTGAACAAAATACATCTTAAAATAAAATTTAAACAGGGAAGATGTGCAACAGAACAAGATGTGCTTGTTGTTCAAGTGTAGTTTATGTGAAGAGCAAGAGTTCCAAGCCCTTTAATCTTTTCCAATGCCCAGTCTGTAACACCTCCAAAGTGAGATCTTCCTAGCAATGGGACCCACAGCATCCCATAGGAATTCAGAGGACTCATTTTCAAAGAGTTAAAAAACTGCTGTGGTCATCAGCATACAACTGAAAACAGCATTAATAAACCCAGTGCTCGGAAAACAAGTAGAACCTGGAAAAAGCCATGTTTTTAAAACTATGGAAATTCACTTTCTTTTGATCTTTTATCTTTCTATGTCACCTGTTTTTAAGGGTTTGTTTAGTCGGGTTTTTAACTGCAGGGTGTGCTTGGGTTCGTGCTTTTTTCTGCAGCTTTGACAGCCAGATATTTACCTGGAAAGGAAGCTGTGATTTATAGGCATTAAATGACTCCTGAAGGTAAACCCTTAGGAGCATCACCAATTATTGCAAGAGCTGGGAGCCTCTAGTAGTAAACATGTGTTTCTACCCTGACTAACTCCTACAAGAGATCTTTCCTTCATTTTCTTTTCCTCTGAGAAATGCTGTTTGCTTTGTGTTACAGAAGTTACTATAGAGGTAGATCAGAAGAGATAATGTAAAATACTCATAAAATTTTAAACATTCATTTCATTTGTGTTCCTGACTCCAGTATTCATTTGTTAGAAAAAACTTTAGTGCACAAATATGGAAGGAATATTTTTGGATGTACTAGAAAATATTCTAACTTTAAGTATGGAGTTGGTTTTTTTTTGAGAAAACTTCATGCTATTATCCTACTTCTAATTGGAATAAAAATAAAACATGTGACACAGATAACCAATCTAGTCAAATATTCCCAACTCAGTTTCAAAAATGCACTTTGAACCAATAATTATTTATTCTAAAATGTATGGAAAATATTGCAAGCTATTTTTGTGAACAGAAATAGAATATATAAAGACAGTTTCTTGTCAGGAATTATTTTTCCACACATACTGGCACGTATTTAAAAATCCCTTACCTGCTGTGCAGCCCCCAGAGAGTGAAAGGACAAACAGGTTAAAGATGGCCTTGGAGCATCTTTTGTAATAGACCTGCCACTGATGGCTAAAAAAGGCCTAAAGGAAAATACAGAGACATTTTCCTGTATTTCCTGTATAGGGTGTGAGAATTTAGCTGGAAAGGGTTTTCTAAGACTGGAGCTGGGTCACTGTTACCTTCAAGAGAAACTGAGGACAAATTTGAAGTGAATTGTGGTAGAAGAATGAAATGTTGTCATAAAACCAACCTAGGGAAGGAAGGGTTCCAGACACAGGCAGGTTTGTAAAGAGAGGCACATGAAGGTGTCAGATGTGTTTTAAACGTTCTGAAGGTGGGAGGCAGGTTAAGTGCCTTTCTCAAATCCAGCCACAAAGAACCTTAGAGCAAGATCTGATCATGTGAATAACTCTCCTTGAGCCAGGACTTCATTAAACTTACTTTCATTTTCTGTATAGACAAAGAATTACTAAAGCAAACAACAAGAATAAGAACTTGTAAATGAAACAGAAAAAAGACAAGCCAGGTATTGGTGAACAGCAACTATCCTTAAATAATAACAGAGTTTTATGTTGATTAAGAAAATGGATTACTTGATTGAATCCCTAACAACACTCACACTTAACTGATTAAAGTTAACAAATGAGATTTATTCACCTCTCACATCCTCTTTTTTCCTCTTTAATCAGAAAGAGGCAGAACCTCGAAATGCCTCATTCATCTCTCACCAAACTCAGGAATGGAATGAAAAATTACAAGTTATTCCTCTTCTCCCATGGCACAGTCCAAATTTGAGGGAGACCCTCTGACCCTTTCCTGCTGAAGGATTAAATTAATTTAAAATCTTCAAGAGAAGTGTCTGGTAAAAACGCTCGGAAATCTCAGAACTGCACATTCAGTCCATGACAGCACTAAAAGATTAAAATTTAAAATTGAGAAGACCTACCATACAAAGTGTGCACATTTATCTGTGGGCATTATTTAAAAGCCTGTTGGAAGCCAACTGATGACTTTCCAGTTAATTTGACGAGTTTCAGAGTAGGACACACGAACATGATACAATAAACAATTTATACAGTTACTGTCACACCTGTCAGTGAAATGAGACTTTAACAATTCATTCCTGTGGCTCAGACCAAATTGGGCCTATTATAAGAAACCTTAAAACAACCCAAATAGAGACAAACTTGTAGAGAAGAAGACTTGCACCCTCTGCAAGATGCTGTATATTAGGAAAGTATTCATATTGAGCTTTTGATGTGGGTGCTGTCCTGATTTTATGTTAATTGAACAGAACAATTTTTGCTGATAAAATTAGGTCAATTATATTTAATTGCATCCATTAAACCAACTATAATCTTATTAATAATTTGCAGACCTCAGTTGTCGGATTTTTCCTCATTCAAAGTTCCTCGGTTTTGTTTCATTGCCTCACCTCTCCATCCTGCAAAAAAACAAACTCCTCTGTCAACATCTCTTTCAAAGTTTCACCATTCACATTATGAAAATCCTACATATTTCTATTTTGACTTCTATTTCATAGCAGCAGCAGAAATATCATGTAGCTGTGCTCAGATATATGGAATTTAGCCAGCAGTTGTCCCTGGATTTTTAAAAAAAACCCTCACATTGGTACAAAATTGTAGCTATGCAAATCTATGAGTAATTAAAGCACTATAGTTCATGAACAGGAAAAGTTTCTTCCGAGCAATTTAGTGTTTGTCAGCTTATTTAAAATCAGTAGAAGTACAGAGCCGTACATCACATGACAAGCAGGTACCCAAAAAGGACTTGCCTGTTAACAAAAAAGACATTTTTGCTTACTGTTGTGTTATTTTTGATGCCCAGACAATTAAATCTGCTTGAATCAACGCTCTTCCAAACACAATTAGCATGTTTTTGTTAAACACATAGTCCAAATGATAAGAAATTAAAATTATTCCCAAGTTCCACTGCATTCCATTTGTTATTGAAAGCTCACAGATGTAACTTCCCCAAAATGTGGTGTATATGAGGAACATGATTTAGTTTCAGAGTATGTTTGTATTATATTTCTAGCTCATAATTTGCCTTTTTTTCAGCAGCTTTTCTCAAACTGATGTGGCTTTACAGTGTACACAGTAGAAATGTTCTAATTCAAAATGCTCTAAGTTTCAGCTGCTTCTTTTTTCCCTAATCAACTAACCATTATAAAAATTAGAAGAAAAGTTGAGATTTTTAAAATATGGAGATACAAGGGTTGATCTTCATGAACTATCTGGATGTTGATACTAATTCCTCCTATTGCCACATTCCATGGATGAAATTTGTCCATTACTGTCTCCCATAATGGGTAATAGCTCCTATATCTCCTAATGATAATATTTCCTATGGATAATTATCCTCTATAATGTATTTAGGAAAATAATTGGTCATAACTCTTTAAGATTTTCAAAACAAATGCCTAGAGTATTCCACCTCTATCCCAAAGATATACAAGATATTCAGAAATGTCCATACATATTTTGCAAGGGTTTTTTTGCTTGTTCTCCTCTTTCACAGCATCTTGTTAAGAAATAACAGTTACTTGAGGGCTTTGAGTTCCACACTTAAATTATCTAGAGCACAGTGAGAGGAAGATTGGGGATTTTTTTTAGTTACAGTTATACCCTTATAAACTGATATGCAGCATTGATATTCCTTCTTAGCAGTTATCAACTTGACCTCTAATGAACACAGCAGATTTATGGGAAACTCATTTAGGAGTCAGGTTATGACTTTGGTCATTCACACTGGCTGATAACTAATAGCATGTACTGAACAATTCATGAGAGCTCTAAAAATGGAACTTCAGCACTGTAAACTGGAGGGCACTACAGGGGCAAGGGGGTTTGGGTTGGATTTGCTGTTTGCTGGTCACAGGAACAACAGGAGAGAGCTGTGACCAGCCTTGTTTTCCAGAAACCTTCCTTCTGCCCCAGTACTGCATTTTCCAGAGTCCCTAAGGGTGCCATAAAGTGCCTGGTGCTGGCAGAGACCCTAAAGCTCAGCTTGTCCCACGCCCTGCCAGGGGCAGGGGCTGTGCCCCCAGACCTGAGTGCTCATGGCCCCCCTGAGCCCCTCAGGGACGGGGCAGCCGCAGCTTCCCGGGGCAGCCTTTGCCTCACCACCCTCACCAGGGACAATTCCTCGCTGACATTTTATCTAAAACTGACCTCTGTCCATTTAAAGCCCTTCCCTCTGGTCCTGTACCTCCAGGCCCCTGTCCCAGCTCCCTTCCCAGCTCTCCTGGAGCCCCTTCAGGCACTGGAAGGGGCTCAAAAGTCTCCCCAGAGCCTTCTCTTCTCCAGGCTGAATATCCACCCCCAGCTGTCCCTGCCTGACTCCAGCCCTGTGATCATCTCTCTGCCCCTCCAGACTCAATCCAGCAGTTCCATGTCCTTATGTTTTTATCCTTCCTCCCTCCCAGGGCTGGGAGGAGTCCAAGTGGGAGTCTGATGAGAGTGGACTAGAGGGGCAGAATTGCCTCCCTTGACCTGCACAGAAAACATCGTAAGCATCAGACTTTGGGGGCTCACTATAACTGTTAAGTTTATTTAGAAATTATTCAAGTTATTTACTGTGGTATTATTTCAAATACTGCAGAAAAATAGAGAGCCAGAATTCTAGTTCTCTAGTTGTGAAAGCAAAAGTAGTGTTTAGCTCCTTTTTTTGTTTTTGTTGCAGACTGAGGTGTCCACACAGTGCTGCTGCTCTCTGCCCTGCTCTACCTCAGCTTTCCTGGGAGCAAAGTGTCCCTTCGGTTTTCCTCATACATATCATTATTTATCAAACACAGGAGCTGCAAACACAAGTAAACACAGGTTACTCCAGATCTGTTGACTGTTTTCCCTAATTTTCCACATCATCCTTGGCTACCTACCCACCACATCCCCTAGATGTCACCCAGGATCTTATTTTTTCATTGCCTACAAACATCCCTTGACAGAAGGGAGCTTTTGCCTACCTTTCTCTAGGGAAACATGCTAAGAAAAATGTACAAGATAGGACAAGCAAAAGGGTTCTGCTTGGAAGCTGTTTCTCATGTTAACAACACATGACCTTTTGTGAAAGGCCTGCTTCTTTGCAATAGCAATGTTTCACTGTGTTTCAATATTTGAACTGGAGTAAAAAATTTCTGTATGCTAAGGATGAAGAGCAAGTCAGAATTTTCATGTTTCAATTCAGTATTGACCTCAGTTTCCCAAATGTCCCTCGGGTTTCCACACTACCCAAGCCTCAGTTCAGGTTTCTTCCTCAAGTCAGCCTCAGGGGGAGCTTTCCTTGCTCCTCAGGCTGAAGTTCCTACTTTTACCAACAAGCTCCTTGCAATTTGAGATAGAAATTTCACAAGGGTGGTACCAAACCTGCTCAGACCCTGGACACTCCCAACTGAGTCGAGATCAAGACTTTCAGCAAAGGCTTTGATTTTTCTCCACTGCATCCTTTCCTCAGTTCTACAAGTAAAAAGAAATGCATCTATTTTTAGCAATGCAAATACAGCCAGTGGCATCCCGTGTGGCAGCAGTGAACAGATTACAAGGCTGAAAGGGAAAATTTCAGTTTCCCTGAAAACTGATCAGCAGAACACTAAAAATTGTACAAGCTCTACTACCTTGTCCAGCACTCTGTGCTGCTGTTCAGTCTTGTAAAAATTAAAAATTGGTTTTTATTCATGTGAGCAATCTCATTGATGCCTAACATACAAAAAGCTAAAAGCATGATTGATTTTTCCCAGGCAAGATTAGAAATAAGGCTAATTCACTCCTGCAGTATTATTCCAGTTCTTGTTATAAGAAAAATACATTAAATAGTTCTTTATGTCAGCACCAAGCGCCAAAGGAAATAATTTTCAGTTTCCTCCAAACTGCATAGTAAAGTTATGTTTGATCATTTTGCAGCACTCTTTCTTCAGAAGAAAACAGCAAGATATGCACACAAGAAAAGCGTGCACCACATCAGCAAAGCAAGATTATCCCAAGTACTAATCAGAGGGAAGAAAGAGAGAGTCCGGTGGCAGGAATTAGATAAACCCATCTTTCAACAGTTTCAGTTGGTTTTACTTCAGAGACAAAGACATTAAAGATTACTGACAACCTGTGTATTTGTCCTCCTTTTTTCTACTTCAAACACAGACTGACTCCTGTATTTATGTTTTCCTGAGTCAAGCTACAGATCTAATGAGCTGCTCTATTTTTATTTTCTTTTTGTGAGAACATTCTTTGAACAGCTTTTTTTAAAAGATAGGGACTTTTTTTAATTTTCATTGTTGGAACAATTACACTATTTGGCAATTACCACTGGATTCAGAGCAAAGTTACTTTGAATAGTCTTTATATCCTGAATTCCTTACTTCATAACATACTGAAAACTGCTGTGGGAAGATAACCATAGTTGGATGTAAATTCCTATTTGAAACCAAACGTAAAGCATGTTTCCAAGAATGCATAATTAAGCAGCATTTGTTAGTCAATTTGAGTGCATAAATTATTGAACATGGGTTAATTTTGGTGGGATTAAAAGCACCACCTGTTTGCTTCTATAAAAAATGCAGTAATTTCTGTTTCAGTGCTGTATTTGATTCTTACATATTTGGTTTCATCCTTTCAGGATGTAGTTGGGTTATTAATACCCTCCAGTACTGAGAAAGTCATGCCCTGTTTTTTTGTTCTTCCATAGCTAGACACCACAACTCCAAAGGTGTTTTCCAGGCAGGGAAAGCAGCCCAGATCAGGGTGTACAGACAAGGCTCCCAGTGTGTGTAAAGGCTGAAAAGCTTTGAGCAAACTGCTGTTCATCAATGGACTTTAGGGGACAGTGGGAGCTGCTGTTCAGATGGAGCTTTTGAGATGCAGGACTCAATGATTGCTACAAAACAGCCACTTACTGAAGCCTTTCACAGCAGTTCCCCCATTCTGCTCCTCTCACTGCCTGCTACATTCCAGACCGCTGAGGAAAATGCTCCTTTCACCTTCTCATGCAGAGTTGTTTCCAAACGACACGCTTAGAAATGGGTTTACAACTGTGAAGTTTAAAAAGGGGCTCGATAGACTGCAGAGAGCCACAAGCAAATGCTGTAAGTGTTTCAATGCAAATCTCTTCCCACTAAATCTCTCAACTTTGTTGGTAGGATGAGCCCTTGACTTGCTTAGCATCTGAGGAGGAGGCATGAAAATTCACGGCTTTGGGGGAAGCCAAGGAGATTACAAGTCAACTAAAAATCCATGTGGATCCACAGGACAGAGCCCTGTGGTACTTGAAACTTATTGACTTTTTAAAGCAGATATTCACAGCCCTACCTTAAAAAGCGACCTGTCACACTCCACTGTGGGGATTCTTACCTTCAGTTAGTGCAGAGTGTGTCCTCCACAGTCCTGTGCGCCTGAGAGAGGCCACTACATCAAGGGACAGGGTTAAAAGTTTATAAGGTAACAGTCGTTGAAATATGCTGTTCAAGGGATATATTCATTAGATGCAGTTTGGGAAAATGGAAAAAAATGCACCCGTGGAAGATTTTATCCAAGAAGTTCTCCTTTTGAAAGTATTCTAGGGACACTGTCAGTTCTTGGAACAAGATAAAGTGAGTTGTAGGCACTACAGAAGCATTACTGTTAGCAGCATCAGATGTTCAAAGGAGAGATACATTTAAAGCCTTTCAGTGCAGGGGCACTGTGGGAATTCTGTGGAAGCAGGATCAGACACCCTCTCTCATCTTCCAGCTGTCAAATCAAACCCCAAAGTGTTCCATTTCATCAGTAGATATGTTGAAAAAGGAACCCATGGAAACAAGCTCAGTGCAATAAAAGCTGCAATGCATGAACACAGTGACAAGGCAGCAACAAGATTAGAATGTTGCTCAGAAAAGGAAAAGGGTAATTTCCAATCCTCAGCAGAACTGAGAGAGAGCACCAGAGACCATGCACGTGTAGGAATTCTCAGAGTGACTGGCAAGGCACCCCCATCTCTTTCCTGCTTCTCTTTTTTTCCTCCATCTTTATAACAAAGTTTAATTCTACATCTTGACTTCTTAACTGCCAAAGAAGTGGAGTGCAAGGACAGTAAAAGCTTAATGAAGTATCAAGAGAAGTAACAAGGACAAAAATCCAATGAGAGATGAATTTTGAATAAAAGTGAGTCACTTTTTCTTTGCAGAAGTTTGGGCCCTCGTGCCTAAATATATTACTGCAGGTAGCTTTATTGCCATAAGCTTGAACTTATTATTATTACAGCTCTGAAACCCCAGTCCAAATTCAATAAACTGATATGTAAAGTATTGGTCCCTCAAATCCCAGAAGTGTTGCCAGAATTACATATCCTATTCATAAAAACTCTGTTATCCCATGGAATTCAGTGCAAGTGATGAACTTGCAGCAAGTCACTGAGCAGAGCTGAGCACAGACCTTTCTTACGGTGTGTAACACTAAAGCTGTGCCACTCCTGGTGATCTCATCCTGCAGCTGTTCATGCAAAAAATTGTTTTTCTCTTTCACTTCCCTCAGATCCAGACCTTTTGATTTTGGTTTGATGTGTGGATTCGAAAACATAACTGTGAAATCAACTTGGTTTCACCTGACTTAAAGTCAAAACCAGTCCATTTTATACACTTCCCAAAATACTTGGAAGCCTGTTCAGACCAGCCAATCTTTTATTCGTGACCCTCATGCAAATTTGCATCGTTTTACTGGATGGAAAACAAACTTCCATTGTGTAGAAAGCCTACACTGCCTCCAGTTACCCTAATCCTAATTTACCTAACCAGCCCACTACAGTTTACAAACTCCAGCATTTGTAAAGTATTTGCCACTTAGTTAAAAACAGCACAGGATGTTTGTCAGGAATATTTTCATTTCTATATGGTACCAAGAGAATATGTTAGCATTTTCCTTTTGATGTCAAGTGCTATCTAGCAAACAAATCCACACTTTTTTTTTTTAATTCAAGAGATTGCAAAGTAGGTGGAGAGACTGCATTTGTAGGTTTATGATTCTTATTTAAGCAGCTGCTTACATAAATCCTCAGGTATGCATGATTAATTATTTGCTTTCTAATCCACGTTCAAAAGAATGCATCTACTTTTATGTTTAAATCAGGTTTTAGCAGTCTTTTTTAAGCATTTGACAAACTAAAAACGCAGACACCTGTACATTCAAAAGAGTTCTTGTAATGCTGTTTATATTCATCTGTTCCTTAGCACACCTTTGCAGGAGCTGTGATGAGCTGTCACACATGATCTGTTTGCTGTGATATTTGGAATTAAATGAATATTCCACAATTGCACATTTCCCAGAGGAGAGTCTGGCATTCCGAGCACTAATGTAGACAATGGATATTGGGCTAAAAATGTGGATATTAGAGGAAAACAATCTATGGGATTAAAGCATAAATTTAATCATTATGTTTAGTGAGTCATCTGACAAGTCAGATTACAAAAGTTGTATTTGGGGTAAAAAACAAATATTCCAAGGTGAACTGATATGAACAAGCCTTGAATTAAATCCTATTCAAAAGTCTTCATGTTTAAGCTTTGAGACTGACTATAAAAACCTGAATAAGTGCCCTAAGAGCCTGTTCCCTTGGAAGGAATTCACCTGTCCCGTACTTGGATGAGACAAAGCTGAACCTCACCTTTTCCTCAGCAGAAAGCTCGAGTCAGAAATGAACAGCCTGCTGTAAATGATTGCATCACATCCTGCAGAAGGTACAGGAGAGGTGCTGTGAGGCACAGCAGCAACTTTAGCAGCTCTTTTTCAGGTGAGTGATCATTCAGAGGACATCCAGCACGCTGCTCCCTCCACCTAGATTCCTGCTGGATGTTAATGTGAGTGTTGCAATCAGAACCACAGAAATGTAAAAAAGAAATTGGTAAAGACCTAGAAACAATGTCTAACCATCTCCTACAACAAGGCAGAATCAACAGGGTCAAAATTGAAACACTCTACCATAAATATTCTTTAAATGGATACTTCTCAACTTCTCCCTAAATTGGGACCTTTCACATTGGATTTGGGTCATGCAGTTTTGTTTAGTACTTAATTACTCCACATTTTATTGTGCTTCATTATCTGAAATAAATGGAATCCTTGTCAAACCCTTCAGTCTGTTCATGGCACATGTAATACAAAGGCTTGTTACATCAAGCTTGCTGCCAGCAATAACTCAACTATTTTCCATTCAATTACAGAACACACTGATTTTCCTGCTGAGTCACCTCAAATTCAATTTCTCATTGAGAATTCAACTAAATTACTTGCCCATGAATTAACAATGCTGAATGCTAATACAGACATTGAATTATATTACATTTCAGTGACTAGAAGATGTAATTGCAGCTGGCAAGGTCTACTTTATCTTTTTCTTCTTTTCCAGTTCTGACCTAGTGACGCTGCCTTTTAAACCCAATACTCTGTGTCAAAAAATATCCTGTAACCATTTTGTAGGATTTAGAATGCCTCCCATCAGATCACACAAACAGTATTTCTGTTTCATCCACTGACTATGGCTCAGACATCTTTTTGGGGGTGGTCTGGTGGTCTGTAGGCTTATCTGTGTTAACTGTTCCTGCCTTTGCTCTCCAAGATCTGTTATCCTGAACCAAATTTCAGCACATGAAATGTTCCTTGGTTAGCACAGTCACCTGCTGGCAAGTAAAGTAAGCAAATAAATGCAATCCATGTGAGACAATTAACTTGCTTTTTCCTCAAACAAATATGTTATCTATCACAGACTTTGTCATTAATCTCAAGTGCTTTGACTCAATTTATAAAAACCTTAATCTGGACACAATTAAAAATCCAATCCAAATTATAAAGTAACTCACAAATCCCACTTAGCCAATCACCCACAATCCCAGGTATTCTTAATAATTATCCAAACCTGATTAGCCACGAAAATTAAGCTGTGATTCAATTCAGTATTTCTGGTGCATGGAAATAACACAAAATTGTTATCTGCTAAAGGATTTAGACTATATTCACATAAAGAGTTTCAAACCAGCAAGATGTTTTGATTTGGAGTTTGATTTTGGTTTTATCTAGTAAAAAATGCCTACTTGAAGCTAATTCTGTGTTTACTTCTTCAGCAAGATAAACTAAAGACTTTCTAGGTGCTTGAATATTTCAGAAGAGTTGAACCTGTGATGGAGCTTTTCTTCCCAAGAAACCAGAGGAACAGGTGTGGAGATGTTCTGCTGTGATCCAGTGGGGTGGATGAGGAACTAAGGCTATGGAGCACAGCTGAGAAAGCCTGGCAGGGGTTTTTCCCTTTTTTCTCTTTTACACTGAAGTCACTGATACATAATGAGCATTACTTAAGTAACAGAATCACATACACATATTGACAGCTTAACAATAAAAACCATACTGAGAGCTTAAAACATACTTGTCCCTTAGTATCTGCAGCAATGATGTCAAATTGAGGTGCAAACCCATACATGGACTTTGCACTTAGTTTGAAAATTCCAGCAAAATACTTTGCAGCAGTATTTGCTGTGTCACCAAAATTCAAACATTTTTGCAGAGCAGCTGAGTTTCAAGCAGAACAAACGCTACCTGGCTTCCTGGCAGTGAGCCCAGTATCACAGTTCCAGTACAGCTGCCTAGGAGCTGTGGGCTCTGGAGTATTGGCCAAGAATTTAATGTTTTAGTTGTCCCAAAAATCAAACAAAATTTCAGAATACTGAAATCCAATACAGAGATATATAGTACACATGTTTAGATGAAGTGAATTATTCTAACACAAACTTTCAGGTGCAATTACTGAGTGGTTACATTCATATACACAGTTCCTCCATCTCTAACTGCTTTTCCTTGTATAATACATGCACTTCTAAACAGCAGAAATGTGCCCACAATTTACTGGTGTTGTTCTTCCATACAGATTTCAAATGCAGGTGACTACTGAAAGCAAGCTAGAAATGTTAAAATAGTGTGTATTTTTGAATGTTAATATCATTCTGGATTCAGAATTGATGTTCAGCCTCTAAATAAGTTAGTGCCAGGAATGCCTCATCTGTTGTTCTCAAACTGCTATGTTGCAATAAATGGCTGAACCACTATTTTTAATGACAATTAGCAGCAGATGTCAAGAGATGTTACTGCTGATGTGATGCTTCTTTTTTTGTACATTTTCTGACTTTCTTTTCCTCGTGGCATAAAGTCCCTTCTCCTGTTTTTAATTCTTTCTGCTAATGGGTAATTTACTAATCTGACTGGAAGTTTCAATCTATTTGTGTTGGGTTTTCATTTCTAATGGCAGGGATATGTAATTTTAATAGTTGAACTACAGTTCATTCCTCGCCCTGGTTACACCAGCTTTGCTTTTATCTTCCAGTATGGATAAGCCATTGATACAATCCTACAAATGAACTTAAAACAGGGTTGAAAGAGGAATTACAGAAAGAGACTCCAGGAGCCATTCAAGCTAAGGGACTGCTGTTAATTCCAGAAACCAACCTGAACACTGAACTGGCAACCTGATCCTACTCCTCATCTAAAGGGGATGGCAAAGCTTCCCAGAGGACCCTAGAGATCTCCAGAAAACAGATAAAATAATGAACAAATACATAATCAGAATGCCAGCTAAAATCACAGAAGATTAAAGCCACGATGTAGGAAGGTAACTTTCCTTCAAGATGTGCGTTCTTGCGGTGTTTTTTGTCCTCCAGCGTTACGGGGCTGCAGTGATTGCAAATGCTGGCACTCGAGGGCTCTCGGAGCTCGTGGGATCCGTGCCCGGAGGATGCTCGGCCCTTCCCGGGCCGGTGCCGCCGCTCTCGGCGCTGCCGCCGCCGCTGCGCCCGCCCGGGAGCCCCGGCCCGGGCTGAAGGCAGCGGAGCCAGAGCTGATGCTGCCACCCAGAGCACAGACACGGGCTCGCCACACAAGGCAGGACGGGCTTTTTCCCATCAAAACCGCCCCGACATCGAGCAACCCTTTATGGCCACCAGCATAAAAATAAAAATGTATTTTTTACGTTTCAATGCGTCTTTGGCCAGTTAGAAAACAACTCCTCACATTCTTCCACAGCAGTGGAAGGGGTGACCTTAGGAAACCATGTTTGAAAACAGCTAAGTACATTTGAGTGTTATTGATTGCACAAGTAATAGCGCCAAAAGTGATTACACAGTGTGGTACTTACAAAAATAATTACACTTCAGAAAATCAAAATTAATTTGTACACTTGTGCTACACTTTTGAAGTTGTTGACATTTCATTGTAGTGCTCCTAATGAAATGAAAATTATTAATAATTGTTTCTACTTCAGTGTGACAAATGTCATTTAGGTTAGGATGTGAATTTGTCAGCACCTCATCAGATCACTAAGCTGACTTTTGGCTCATGTTAATTCGAAAGGGGGGTATTTTTATTTATCAGATGCAAGTCTACAAAACCCAACTATATTATCACTATGTCTGCTGGTCCCTAACTGTGAAACATTCTATGTGGTGTAGTCCTCTTTTCTTAGAAATCACTACAAATGTGTAAAAACTACGGAGAATTAAGTTCCCTGGACAAAAGATTACAAATTTTCTTCTTCAAAACACTTTACTAGAAAAAATGGCATAAAATAAACCAGTGAAATTAGCACAACCCCATGGCTACTGTCTGAAGTACCATTTCCTTTTTATTCCCCTACTAAGCATATTTAGTCTCATTTTAACTTAGAATGAACTACATTGTTCAGTTATGGAAAATAATCAAATTAATAGCAAAAGCTGCACAAAGAGAAAGCTAAATCATATTGCTTCATACATCACTCCTGTGTTACTATAAAGTTATATAATTAGCACAAACAAAGTAATTCAGCTTCCAAAGTACTTTCAAAAAAAAAAACTACTAAGGGATTTGTGGGCACTTTCAAAGTATTAAATAAGTAAAATTCACACATGCAATATCTTGATACCCTTACTGTTCCAATTTTATGAGTCAGGTGAAGTGACAAGCAGATGATTTGTCTGGGCAATTACAGCAAACCAATAACAAACCTGCAACCAGAGTTTTGGAAGATCTGTCTCCAGGCTGCTCGGGGAGTTCTGATCTACTGCCCTCAACCTGGACAGGAGCCTTTGCCTCAGGACACACTATCAAGACTCAGGTTACTTTCCAATAGCTGATCTGAAAGTGCATAGAATGAAACATCCAGGTTTTGACAACTTTTAGAAAAGAAAAGCCATGATAAGAATACAGAAGCTTTTTTCACAAAATGCCTCACATTTTTCACCATAACTGTTAATCCATGGATGGACAAAATTGGAGAGTTTCCATCCAAAGATCAATACAATTGTTCTGGCTAAGTGCTATGTGAGCAGTACGTTCAGTCAGATAAAAACAATTATGTTAGGCTAAGACAACTGGCCTGGATATGTGGTGGTTTCCCAAGAAAAAAATATTATTAAGAACTGAGTTTGTAAAACCCCAGCCTCTCAGAAAATGGCTGCATTAATATTTGAAAAGTTTTATCATTTCACTAGGTGTTTCACTAGGTGTGATTGATGATAAAGTCCTGGTTGTAGAGGCCACACAGAATTCAGGAGCCTGCTGGAGATCTCTGTCCTGTGCTTGGGAAATGGGTGCTCCTGCTTTTCCTGTCCCTACCACAAACCCAAAAGACACCTCGACAGGTTTGCAAGAACAGCTTGCACAAACCAACCCATTCAAAAAATCCATCTTTGTTTAGAGAACCCCAAGAAAACCAACCTAAAGAAAGTAACAGCATATGTGTTTTTACTAGATCAGGGTAGAATTTTCATTCCTTTGTTAACACTGAAGGCACATGGTAAACACAATATACTTCAATCCAATTTCTATTGTACTTTGCAATTAGAGACTGCAAAGGAAGGGCTATTTAAGGAACTTGTTTTCTCAGAAATACAAGAGGATTATCCAACACAGTGACCAAAGCAGCTCACGTGGTCAAACTACAGCAGCAAATAAGCAGCCAAAGAGTCTGGCACAGCCAGAGCCATCTTTTGATTATGGCCATGCCCCACTTCTCTCCCACACTGATAACAAGCTGTCTCACTTGCAGCAGATAAGCACAAACCTCCCCAAATATAACACCTGCCTCAGTTCTCCCTTTACATTCTCATCAGCAACTTCCCACTTTTTTCCTAATTGATATGTTAAACAGAAAATTTAAATTGACTAGAAAGCTACATTTTTATTTTCATCTTGTGCTTTCCTTCTTTATTCCATTCAGCTATAAATCTCTGGTTTATCCCTGTTCAGTGTTATCAGACTCATGATATTTAGATTGGTGATGTTTATTTCTCCTACACTCCCAGTTCTCAGGCTCTTAAGATTATTTGAGAATACCAGCTTCAATTTAAAAATCCTTATATTGTAGCTCTCAGGTTCTGGAGAACTGTATGAAAGTATGACTCAAGTGTACTCTAAAAGCTCTATGAGAAAGGCAAAGAAAAGGTTTATTCTGAACAACACAGAAAAACAGAGACTATGTTTTTAATGCATTTTCAGAATTGCTTGTAGATTTTTTTAATTGCTAGGATTTATGATGCAATTATGGGTTAAGTGCCATATTCTGATCACAAACAGGTATTTCATACAAATGCACAAATCTGGTGTAGTGTATAAGAGGCCAAACATTTCCAAGGAGCACTGGCAGAATAGCTGAGGGTCAATATTAAATGGCCAGCAAAATCATCTCCTTGTATCACTTTCTCATAACAGTGAGGAATAGAGGGTGACAAACTAGGGCAGGTTTTACCCCAGTGACATGACCCACCTGCTCACACTCATTCAGCAACCTGGCATGGCCATGCCCACACAGTGTGCCCCACCAAAACACCCCTGAATTTTCATTTTGCACTTGGGGCCATTGGACGTGCTCCCATTCCGCAGGCCAGCAAACACCCCACAAGAAAGAACATTCCAGATAAAGTTTTCTCACACATTTACCATAATAACGTGCTCTGCTAAGGAAAACTTAACAGGGCTGCTTTTACTGAAGAACACTCACACGTACTTTCCCTCAGTAAAATCTGGAATATCACCTGAATTTTTGGCTGAAATTAGCCAAAATTAAAAAATTAATTAGAATTAATTAGAATTAAAATTAGAGCTGGGCAGCAGCCCCTGATGGGGAGCCCTCTCAGACCCACCTCTGGCACCCTGCAGGAATTAGCAAGGGGCTCCTGGCAGCTCAAGCACTGCTGGAGGGGCAGGGGCAGAGCCTGGTTATCAGGTCAGCTATCTGGTTTTTGGCCAGCCTCCCTCCTGTGGGGACTGATTTGTAAATCCCTGGCTGTAAACTCCAGAGCAGGACAGGAACATGGGCTTTGTAAGTCCTGGTTTCACAGGCTGCCAGAGACACGCAGTAAATAAATGGTGGCTGCGTGTTCAGCCCCACGTGTGGCTTTCAGGTCATTCTTATTCATGGGTAAGAATTCCAACCCATGGGTTGGAGTTTGCTGCTGAAGGAGCTGAGGTGTGGGGGACCTGCTTTGCCTGTAGTTACGTTCAAAAGAGATGCAGAGCTGGTTAATTCTGCTGACAGTGGAGCAGGAGTGACACCAAACCTAAGAGAACTGGGCTGTGTGAGAAATCTAAAAGGAAGAAAACCTTGTGCTTTATTGACTTGAAAGATGTGGCCTGATAAGCCAGAGGGATGGGGGGGCTGGAAATCTCAATTTCTGCAAAGGGGAGGCAGGCAGACAGGTGCTGTTCGTGGTAGAGCTGCTTCACTGCTTCAGAATTATGCTACTTTCTTGGAGGTGTTGCTCCAGAGTTAGCAAAAAAGCTTTGAACTCTTCATAAATGTCTGTGTCTGGAGAACTTATGAGCTGGTTCACTAATTACAGAACAGGGTAGAAAGGTTATAGCTAAAAAACTATAATATAGGTAGATCTGCAAAACTTAATTGTACTTTAGTTTTGCTCCTGTTCAGGCTTCAGTTAGAACATCATTTAGAGGTTAGTGTATTGCTCAGAGGTATGAATACAAATTCTTAATTAATATCATCGTAAAGAACCTTGGTTACTTAGCTGGTCAGAGATTTTAAAAAAAATGGTTAACTGAATAATGATATATTCCCCTGAAGTGAAAAATTTGCACCTTACTAATAGTTCTTTCAGAGCTTTTTGGTTTTAAATTAAGAGCAGTGGTTTTGTGATTAAACCCGTGGGTAGAAACTCAGTAGATGTGAGTTCCATTCTCAGGTCTGAGCCAGACACATTCTGTGACCCTGGGTTAGGTGTTGGTCACCAGGGCTGGCTTTCCAGCACTCATCTTCTTTTAATTGCCAGGACAGTGCAGCTGAGAAATTGCCAATGGGACCAGCAGGATTTCTTGCATTAGTTGCAGTGACTTTGGATCAGAGCCTTTTGTCTGCCTCTTTCCTAAAAGTGCATATGGAGAACCAGGCTCTGCTCAACTGCTGCATTGGAACTGCTGTATTAACAAGCATTGTACACTGCTGAGAAATTACAGGTAAGAGAATTTCTGAAGTAGAGAGATACATTTAGTACAATAAAATATCAAAATATTAATGATTCTGTTGTATTTTTCTAATGTAGTGTGCCAGGGTAAGATTTCTGTGACTTTCTGAGTTGTCTCTTAAGTATAAGACTTATATAAGACTTAAGTGTCTCAAGTGTAAGACACTAGCACACAGTTTCAACATGTCTAGTTTTTATGCCATTGGAAGAAAACAAAGAAATACATCCAATTATTTCCCCTCAGGAAAGGCTGGTCCTGGTAGACATGTAGTTGTTTAAGAAAGATAATTTGGTTTGTGTGCCAGCATCAGCTCAGCACCTTCTAGGCTGTTTGTGTTCTTCTGAATACTGGGATAGGGATAAAACCAACAACACAAAAGAAAACAAACAAGAAACTCCATTGGTTAAGCTGAAGTTCCAGACTATGAATTTGACACTTCTTTTGGGCTGAAGTCAAAAACATTAGTTAGTAAACAAAATTGAAATTATTTTGAGGGCTTAATTGTTTTATTTCTTCTCTTACAGTTTAATCTGCTGTTGTTTCTCCCTGTGTGCTCTGCGTTATTTCATTATGTGGTGAGTATTTCAGTGTAACAGAATTAAGTGATGCTGTCACATCTGTGCCAGAGGAAGCAAGCATGGGTTTTGTTGTGAGAAGCAAAGGAGTAACTTGTAGGGTCCATTCCAGTTCCTACTGTGCCCAAGCCCCCAGCAGCCTGACAGGCTGGATGAAGAGAGAGAAAGCAGATTAGGACATAATGACTGGAGGAAAAATTATATGAAGTTATTTTCACATTATAACCAAGAATCATTATAACCAGAATCTCAGGAGCCATTATTTTAGGCATTAGAGGATAATGCAGTACACTACATTAAGTTTTATGCACAGCATTTGGAACCTTGGGATGACTGCAGTAAACTTTCCATCACTGCTAGTTTGCACAATGACCTTTTATCTTCATTAGGCAATACTCTGAAATTGCCCTAAGTATACCAGTATAGATTCTTTGGTGGTGTAAATTAGGATATGTATTGATGTTAATGAGGCTGTTTGCATTTATTTGTATAAATTAGTTTTAGTATTCTCTCACATCATAAATCACAGTGGACATCAGGAAAGTCATTTGGCAGCAGTGATGTATAAACAGTGAAAATGAGAAAACTATTGACTCCATTATTCAATGTTTAGTGGCAGAAATGTCTGAAGCATGTGAGTGTGTATTTCCCGAGCTTCACCCTTACGTGATGTGCAGCAATGGATGAACAGGAACAATGGCAAAGGATGAACTTAGAGAAAGCTGTTGCACAGAAAAGAATATCCCAGATCTAAACCTTGAGTCCCTATTGTTACTGACAAGCACATTAAAAAATTTGAATTTCTGAGATGTTACCACAAAGTAAATGCATAATGCAAATAATAATTCATAGATAGGTAAATGACAGCTAGCAATGCAAGCCTGAGCATCTGTTTTATAGTGAATGAACATTGAACACTTCTGGCACCTAGTGCTCTATTTTTACCCCAAAAATCCATACAATAGTTAAACCCTTTTCATGCTGCATTTTGGCTCATTATTCTATATTGGTATCATACAAAGCTGTGATTTCCTTATGTAGGAAAAAAGCTTGCTGGGTTTATTTGTTGAGGGAATTTGTAAGGAAAACTTGTATAGAATATAGAAATGTTGAGATAGCAGAAAGTATTTAATCATGGCAATGGCTTTTTCAAGAGATTTTTCTTTGTGACAAACCAAATATGTATTATATTATTTGTGGATCAGTATATCTAACGTCAGAACACATTGCTGTTTATTGGCTCATTTTATCATGCTGAACTGTCACAAGATTCTTATTAATCTGTCTCTGAAGGATCAAAATGCTTTAATAAATACGTTAGTTCCTTTAGATCCTGGGTTGAAATGAAACTGTTAGTTAAATGTACTGTGACTTGGAGTGCAGATATCTTTAGAGAAATTTAAAACGGGAGCATGTTACATAAATCTAACTTTGACAAACTAGAATGTATCTTTCTCTTAATGGCCAATTAGGACCCAAATAAAAAAGTTAAAAGCCCTTATTTAGAAAAAATGTGGGACTTCTTTATGTGATATGATTGATTTATCAAAGGAATGATTGACTTTGCAGTATTATAGGGAAAGCTCTTTGCTTGTTTGGGGTGTTCATTAACCTGCACAGACTGATGTGCTTTAAAGTCTGTACACATAATAAATGCATAAATAAACACAAGGGTTCAGAAAGGTGCTCAGCATTTGCTGCTACAAAGAGGTAGATAAGAAGTTGAGGGTTTCCTTGACTGAGGACATGAAAATTCATGTGCTTTATTTAGCTGCCAGTACAAGCAGGAGAGGGCCTGAAGGAAGAGCAGCCCCTAAAAGCACTGTAGGATCATTCTGCAGGGGACTGTTTTAATGGTAGAGATCTCATTTTTTTGCAGAGTCAAAATAAGCATGGCCTCTGAGCACACAGAAGGAAATGTTTGGTTTCTAAAAAGGGATCAAAATGTTGTGCAAGACTGGATGATGTACCACTGCCATTTCAAAGGGGAAGCATGTAAATAACAGCATCTCACAGGTCTAAGGAAAAGGAATTTAGACCATCCATGTAATATTGTCAGTGGTCATTGCAACACAACTTCAGATTGCTTGGCAGCTCTCCCCAGATGAACACAGAAACCTCGGAGTATGAACCCTCTGCAGTGTGAGCAAGGGTTTTACTGGAGCTGTGTACTACGGGAGCCTACATTTCACCATTTCTAAGGATTATGCCTAAGATCTTTCCTTTTAAGTTTTTTAACCTGCTGAGATCTTAACATCAACAGCATGATTCTTGATTTTATACACAGGTTTGAAAAGCAAATGCTGAACTTGAAGCCTGAATCTTTCCATATATCCAACTTATTTGAAGAGTTTATATGCCTTGAGTAAAACAGCAAGAGAAGTTGAATGCAATGTTGGTTATTTCAGCTTTTGTCTGGAAATGCTGCACGAGTACCACGATCTTGTGTTTTTGTAATAAACTGGCCTTTGATATTATGCTCATGTTGACGTGTTCATGGCAATTAGCAGTTTTAGATGAACACCCACATGTGGAATTGGAATTTTATTGATGTGTACGGTAGTGAACATGTTGAAGATGAACATGTGGGAATAGCCAGGTCTGTGAAACTTCTTAGAAAATCAAGTCCATAGGGCCTGAAATGAATTGGTTTTCAATTGGCAGTGTGTCTCTGTGCAGCCACAGAAGAATGGATGCTGTTTCCACTTGGGGTTAGTTTGCAGAAACCATCCATCCCTCAGTCTGCTTCCTTAGGAGTGTTAACAGTTGTCACTACTTTATTTCCCTTAAATCTTAGCAACAATCCAAGATATTGTTACAGCACATTACATGGCTCTTCCTCTGTGTCATTGTATATTGCCATTGGGAAATGAAGCAGAAAAAGGCTGCCATTAGAGCACATCATTAAATAAGACCGCATGAATTCCAACTGTTGAACAATTGATCAGTTCCATTTTAAGCCAAAGATGTTTTATCCCAGTTGAGTTCTTTTAATATAAAAAAAAAGGAAAATCCATGTTTTAGTGGTGCCTTTAATTTCCTTTAATTTTTCTTTTAGAAATTGTGCAGTAATATCAGCCTCTATCTTGTAAAGTAAAAGATCAAAGCATACCAGAACTTATATTCCTGTGCTAAATGTAAGAAAGTTAGAAATTAACTCCCAAGTGCTGTAAGTTTTCTGAACTATCTAAAAGTAATTCATGCTGAGGGGTTGTTTTAAGACCCTATTTTACCTGGGTGCAAAGCACAGACACAGTTGTTCAATTAACTGCAGCTAGAAAGACTGGATTTAGCTTCAACATTTTCTTTTAGTTGTGCTGAAGTTGGTCAATTCTACCCAGTCTGCAGCTTCCCTCATTCTGAAGCTTTGGTACTTTGCTGTGGTGTATTTTTGAAGCTCTTTGAGTATTTCTCTGGTACCTTATTCCACAGAGGCTGGAATGTGCACATGTAAGAGCAGATCAGTGGGAGCAGGTAATGCAGACAGGGACGCACACAGCTACACTTAAGCACTGACTGCTCTTTTTTTCTTTCTCCCTGGGTTCAAACACAGCCTGAGCCACCCAAATCCCCTGACTTTCCCTTTGGTGACCTCGCACCACTTCTTGACCAGTGGCAGCAGAACCAGTGGTGCTGCACTGTGCCAAACCAGGCAGCCCCCCTGGAACTGGCCCCAGCCAGCTGAGAGTGACAGCCCAGAGCAGCCTGAGGTCCTGGATGCTGTAGGGCCACAGTTCACACCAGAACCGGAAAGGCTAAGAAGATATTTTCATGCTTTGCCTAATTAAAGGAAATCCTTGGAACGTTTCTGAACTGGACAAAGTTGATTTCTGAGCTGGGCCTCAATGAAAATGTTTTCACAGAATAGCAGCTATAAGGCAGATCCATAAAGCTATAAAACCTGTAAAATTATTACAAGCTGTGATGTCAAGACCTATACCTGATTTATTTATTCATTTATTTTGGACCTTTCCTTGCATAGTTCTGGGATACAGGCATCTGCCAACTAAATTCTCTCCAAAGCCCACAGGTTTTCTGTTTTAAGTAGTTTTTCTTCAGGTATGTTTTATATAGACATTTTTGACTCAAATCTATGACATTTTCAGTACTTTAAAATTATTCAATGCTGAATGTAAGTGTTCATTTTCTTATTTTAGAATTATACACCTATATGAATCAAATTAGGCTCAGTGGAGGAGAGTATAGCTTGCCCACTGTGCTACTGTGAAAAAGTAGAAAAGAAAAACTGAGAATGGATGCAGCCAAATGAGCACCGTCTATAGGTGGACAAGTAATTAATGTCTTACATTATAGAATCATTACTATTTTGGCTAACATAGATATTATGTACTCATAAATGATTAACACAACTCATAGGCCATAGGCCCCTACTTTGGAGCAAGTGATTCATTCACCTAACAATTGAGTTTCCAACAATTAATTTAAGCCAGAGAAAAGAGGGGTCCTGGTGTTTGAATAGTCTAAATTAGATAGTTTTAGGCATGACAAATGACTCATATTCCACACCACCAATGAAGGTTAGATGACTGGGTACTGGTAGTTATTTTCTTGTGAGGACTATTGTGAAGACTTTGACCATGAAGACTGAATTAGGATTCTTGCCAGAATTAGTGTCCTTTAGAACACTAAATCTAGCTTTTCATGCTGGGTGGCAGTTGCATTGTTGCATTGTTGATGAGACTCAGTGACTCAAGAAATAAAGGAAATAGGGAGCTATAGAACGCCCTCTTTATTCTCAAAACCTCCAGCAAGCACTTTAGAGAGCATCTACCTGTGCCTTGGTGCTTAGAGTGACCTTGTCACAGCAACACATCAGAGTGCACACTGGTTCATTTACTGAAGTGAACAATGTCACACAGCTGCTGCTGCTCTCACATGTCCCTGTATTTTCAAAATGTCCTTACATTTCTTTCATATATGCATCATCAAAAAGAAAAACAATTTAAAATGATAAAATAATGAATATTGAAATAATAAGGATATAATGATATTCAGATGAAATAGTGTAAGATTATGGAGTCAAACTGGGTGGGGTTTGAAAGAAATTATTACCAAAGGCATAATCCACTCTTCATTACTAGTTTCTGGCTAAGTAATCAACATTAAAAATGGCTGTAGAGTCTGATGCTCCTTGCTTTGTCCCTTATGGCAGTAGGGCCCAAATATTTTTGTGCATTCTCAGTGTTGTTGTGTTGTAGTAGAAGAAATACAAGCACTTTGTCACTGTGGGAGAATGTAAAAGCTGAATACATATAAATACATATGAAATAGTGCTCTTAAAGCCAGAGGGTTGAGTTCAGGTAAAACCACTTACATTTTTTTGCTTTAAACCTTTCAGCATTCAGTTAAGAGTCAAATTTGGACAGTTTTCTTCTCCAAGCTGCAATATCTGTCTCTATCCTAATTCCATTCACAGAAAAAAATCTAAAACTCTGTCTGTGGGACCTCCATCTGTTCTTGCCCAAGCAGGCTTTGCAGCTCCAGAAACCAGCATTAATGGAACTTGAAGGGCAGAAAATCTGCATCTTGAACTTTGCAGCTCAAACATCAGCAACACTTGAAAACTAGCTGAAAGTAGAAGGCCAAAGGTACTTTAAAAAGTAGCTTTAATAATCTCCCCTTGGTGCAATGCAAGGGCTAGCAAGCTGTGCGGGTGTGTGCAATGAGCCTGGCTGAGCAAACAAATCAAGCAGTGCTTATGGCACAGCTCATTCCTGGGGGCCAAGGGCACCTGCTCACCCTGCCAGACTGCTGCACCACCTGGGGCTTCGGGGTTCCGCTACTTTGGGATTGGTTAATATTAAGGAGGAAGGAAGGGAAGCGTTTACAGAAATAGTTTTCCTGAGAGAGGCTCTTAGGAGCTTCTCTCTGTTCAGAAAGGGGCAATAGCTGGCCAGCTCTGAGAACTGACAGCTTTGTAAAATATTGAGAAGCCTAATCCACCCCCGTGAATACCCATTTTAAAGCCCAGGAAGGTCCGAACTTTCGTTTTTGGCTTCCTGGTTCTGAAGGTATCGAAGCTGAGGTGGGCAGAGTCCCGGCCTCGTTCCAGTGCAGCCTGGCCAGGCCGGGCCCCTCTCCAGCGGCTCCCGGGCGGGGTGGGAGACCGGGGGGCCCCTCCAGGCCCTGCCTCCGGGATTTCCCAGGGCTCTGAGCCGGGCTGGGCCCTCTCCCTCCTCTCTCTCCCCCCTTTTCCACCGCGGCTCCCCACCAGCAGGTGCCGAGCAGTGAGAGAGAAGAGCCCAGCTCGGCTGCAATCCAATCCATCACCGTGACTGCTTCAGCCACTGCCCAGCCTGAGTGAAATGTTAACCCTGCCAGTGCACAGATGAGACTCGCTGACCATGATTCTTCCCTTGGGTGAGAGAAAACCAGAGGGTGACAACATGAACAGAACAGGGTCAGTTGAGAAAGAGTTTAAGTATCAGAATGAGGAGACTTCCTGGTATTTGGACTGAAAGGTCTTTTGGTAATACTATGGAGATGGACTATAATAACTACAGCATTTCCTTTACTTCATGAGAGAAAACAAGTATGAGGGGATGGTGAAGTGTTCAAATGTGGATCTGCCCAGAGGCAGCAGATGTTGGAGAAGCAGTGACGCTCTGTGGAGTTTGAGCAGAGAGACAGAGATGAGAGTGAAGAAGTGCTCCTCTGTCTCAGAGAGCCAAGAAGAGACTTCTGGTTTTGGAGATGAAGATGATTGTAGAAATTGATGAAGAGAGCCTTTCCTTTGAACAGCTCATTCTTAAAAATGACACCTCATAAGTCGACAATGACCCATTGACTCAATTGTGAAAATGGGCGGAATTTCACAACAGCAGAGTTTTTCTAAACCGGGCANACCCTGTGTTAGCAGAGGTTTTTTTTTCTAAACCGAGCATCTGCTGTTTTGTAAAGATGCAAAGCCACAAGAAGACTGTTCTTGTGGACATATCTCCAGGGTGTTAAAGAAAACTCCTCGCCCTGTGAGAATCGAGGAAAGATTATTGTAGAAGTGATAACTGATTTTAAAATCCCAGGTTTTGTTTTGTTGTCAGGTGGGAAAAAAAAAGAAGTGGGCAGGGGAGGGAAGTGTTCTGGAAGTTTCATTCTGGTTTTCTTTTTTTTCCTATTCTTTCAGTTTTGTTAATAAAACTTTATAGTCTTTAAGTCTGAGCCTGTTTTCCTTTCTCCTAAAATCATATCTCACAACAAAAAATGAGTAAGTGCACTTGTGAGTTTAGCTAGTTCTAAACCCGCAGCAGGGGTGCACCTGCCCTTTGACAAGAAGTTCTGTGGACACTCTGAAGCTGGGGTGGAATCATTGTTCTTCCCGTGGGATGCTTTTCCCACAAACAGCAGAAGTTATTGAGGCACAAAATGCATTTATGTGAAAATTCTCGTTGCAATGATATTGAGGCAAAAGGAATATATTCTGGATTCAGTGATAAAACACTTATTACTATTGCCTTTGTTAGAACAAATATTAGCAGAGGTTAAAGGCAAAAGAGCGTGATTCAATCACATCTATGATGTGTGCAAGCCATTTAAATTCAATCTTTATTTTCTCTGAACGTTTTGAACTTTGTATTTTTGACTGCATGGAAAGTGCCCCTTTAGGATTTTTAGAAAGAAGCTGCAGGAGAAAAAAAAGATGGTCCATTGTTAAATCTTCAAAGAAAAAGATTCAGGGATAAAAGTAAAATTGGAATACAAAAGATTTTTTAAGTTATTTAATGTTTCGAAATGTGGTTCTGGCCTCTGCCTACTGGCTGGCTTCAAGTTTACTGTCTAAGAACTGAAATTTCAAAGGTGGTTTGGAAATGCCTTTTTTCCTGCATTAAGTAATGTGAGGGCATATGGCCCTTTAGTCTGAACACGTGGCACTAAAAATATACATGAGGGAATGCTTTGTTTCAGAGTCACTTTTTTCCTTTCATTTGTTTCCGAAATCAAAGTTTTTGTGTTCTTGAAAAGAATGAGCCTGTGTAATGTCATGCTTTGAAATGCTGTTCTCTTGACATTATAAGACCATGAAAGGGAGAACTTTAACTAACTCTATTATTCCTTCACCTTGAAGACATTGTCAAGTTTGCTAAGCTCTAAATATGACCCACCTAGTTTTGTTTCTTTTACCTCTTACTCTGTTATAATGCTTATTTAATTCTTTTCTATGTACAGTGCTTCAAAGCTTGCTTTTCTTCATAAAATTAAATAACTAAAAATCCAGAAACAGATTTTAAGTGACTTCTGCATAATTCAGATCAATACAGGCCAGTGATTGAAGCATGCAAACTTTATTTGAACTGACTAGTGCTTATCAAACAATGAGCAAAACTGGTTTGGAATTAGTTATGTCTTTTGATGTGTGGGTACAGTGCTGATCAAAGTCCTTGATAGCCATTCATGTGAATCCCTGGACAGGCTTTGTCCCCATTAAAAATATATCCCATTGCAATAATCCTCCAACAAGCCCCCCTCCTTTTCAAGTGAAAATAATTTTAACTTGACCCCTTTAAATCACAGGTGTAAATTCCCAAATTGAGTTATGTATTTTTGTTTTAAATCTGAGTGCCTCCATCTAACAAAGATAAATCCCTAATGCTTTAATTACCTATAATGATCTCCTTCACAAATATTCTGCCTATTATGGCCCAGAAAATGGCTTTATTGAAAGCCAGGCACCCACTTTTGTGCAGAATAAAGTCACTGTGATATATATATATACATGTATACACACACAAACATTGCTGCTCAATAAGTTCTGCAACTGTGGAAGATATTAATTTTTAGTTCATTCCATTTTTTATCTAAATATCTGACTGAAAGTGCTCTTCAGATCCTGAAACTTAGCTCTGTTCACTTAAGTAAATAGCTGTATGCAGCTGAAAAATTGGCTTTTATGATCAGAAAGTTTTAAAAGCTCCATTTTGCTCATAATTGCTATATATTGAAAATGAACTTTGAAAACTTAATGTGATAAGAAAACTCCTGACCTCAGTAAAATCTATTTTGTGCCTAATAGAAACAGGAAACACCCCAGGCTTTGCTTTGAAGTCCCTGAAATCCAAAGATCAGAATGAGTCTGAAATACCCAGGGCCCTGCATAACTGCAGTTACTCCCTCGGTGTCTGTGGTAACTCAGGTTCCTGGTTGAGTAAGTATCACATCAATGGTGAGCAAACACTGCATTTCTTAAAAAAGGGGCACATAGGCCAATCCAGGGAATTTTCCCTTCCCATTGCCCCTTGAATTGACAGCCAAGAGAAAATTGGAGTGTAATATTTGCCTCAGTATTCTGGGGGAGACAACAGGAATATTGTGTTTGATGGGGGAGCTCCAAAACTTGCTGGGTCTTTAAAACAAAAAAAATAAATCCTGCCAGAGGGATGTGGATTAGAGACTTGTAACAGATAGGCAGACAGTTGAGAAATTAATCTCATTTCATAAGTTACAGATTTAGTCCCAGATTGGAGGGAGCCTTACCACAAAGTTTGGTGATGAATGTGGAAAAAGTAAAAACAATCTTCTTTGGTTCTCCTATCTAAAATAAAATTGAAGTGACATTTTTCAAATGAGAATACATTGTCTGCTGCTTTGTCTGCTTCTTTCATTTCAGCTTTGTTAGATCTTTTGTTTCTTTGATGCTCAGAATATTGCACCATTTGGCTCTAAAACCTACATTAGAAGAGCATTAATTAAAGGCAGACACAGTGCAATGGAGACACTGTTAAAATTATGCTTGAAGGTACAATGTAATTAATTTTGTACAAGTAAAACATAAAAGAGAGAATGAAACCGGAGGAAATAGCAGCATATCCTCACAAAATGATAATGAGAAATACAATTGCAAATCAGACAAAATGTGAAAGGACATATGGAATAATTAGATTTCAAGAAAGAAATCAAAACAAAGGGTAACCTGCTAATTGCTCTTGAAAATTAAGCAAAGAATATATAACTAATGTTCGAGGTTCTTGGGGTTTGTTTTGGGGTGTTTTTCTGTGGAGTGTAAGATTGGCATTAAGTACCTACCAGTAAAATGAGGTTGTACATTTTATATCATAATTTCCTGACAGGTATGTAAAGAACTGAGTACACTGCTTCACTTTAGAGCAACTTCTCTGCTAGAAGGTACCTAAGAAGACAGCAGGTTGGGACCTGGGCTATGGTCCCCAGGTTGAAAATGAGGGCACATGACATAATTAACTCTAATTCTGTCTGTATAGGAGAAAAAAAAGGCTTTAGGAAACTGCTTTATTTTAATTTGTCATTTTAAGTAACAATTAAACTTCTGCAGTTCTTGTCAGAGCCCCTGTGATTCACCCTCAGTTCTGAGTGCTCTTGAGTAAAGCACTTTAAAAAGATCAAAAACGTGGCTTGATCATTTATCCTGTTCCCCAGAGTCTAAGTGAAGCCCAAGGTTTCCACAGGTCTGTGGTGGCAGGCTTTGAAGATGCAAGATAAAACAGAATGAAAGTTTATCATGTGTTTAAAGATCTCTGTTGCATGTGGTGAACTCCTGATGGTGGCTGGGATTGCACAGTTGTTGGGTTCCTTTGGAGCTGTAATTCCAGTTGTGTGGAAACTCTCTCAGTGTTGGGACAATCGTTGTCACCAGCCATGGGAAGATGACTCCACTTGAGATTTAGTGGGACCAGATTTCCAATTATCAAAGCCTTTGTTTTCTTTTAGTTTAGAGTTAAAGAAAATCAGCAGAAATGTCAGCATTTTGTTTCACACCCCCACAGCCTTTTGTGTGGTGGCACTGAATGGTGTCCTTGAGTCACTGAGTATCCAGGCTTCTGTCACCTGGGAGAAATCAAACAAATTCTCCTGGCTAGAACTGCAGTGTTTTCATTGCTCACAAACATAATTGATGAGGAAAAAATCCTGAAGTTTCTTCTAAAAACATAATGTAATTATATATATATTATCCATTTTAAGACTATAGATTATAACTTTTTTCCAGTTTTAAAATTTTCCTAAATGTGATAACTTCTCAACTAGATTCAACCCAATTACTTAGTTGAGTTTTTCAGTTTTAAATTAGAATTCCTTCTTTTCACTGTCTGGATAAGTGAGTTTATTCCTGTCTGCCAATTCATCTGAACAAAAATGAAAGATGGCCAGTGAGAAGGAATTCTAGGTGAGGATCAGCCGAAGGGCAGTGCAGTCCTCTAGCTGAGGGTTAGAAAGTTCAGGCTGTGTTCTCCAGAACAGGAGCTGAATATCAGCATTCCCAGGTGAGCCTGAAGGCTTCTTGCAAGAACAAGATCATTAATTGCCAACAACCTGAAAATATGCACAGAAGAACTTGATCCCTTAACAAAAATATTGATTTCTTAATATCCTGTGTGGTGTTACTGGCCTTCCTACACTTCTAAAGCTTTCTTAATTAGTCACAACCTCCTGAGCTGGAAAGCTGTGTAATTCATAGCATTCCAACACCTCCTCTGCTGTGTGCACTTTGTCATCCACTGGGATTTTGAAGAGTTTTAAATAAATCCCTTGTTTAGTATTATATAGCACAGTGAATAAAGCCCTTTAAAATATTTTACCTGAAGGTGATGTGTTTTGCAGTAATTTGAAGGACAAGATAGGTTTCAAAACAAATGTTTTCAGGTAAAACACATTGAACTGTTTCTAGGGTTGATCAGTCTGTATTGATCAGTCCATACTTTTTTCACTGGAATGTCAAACCACACAATTTCAAAATCTAATAGGGGAAAACTGCATTTTTCAGCCAAGGTGGTAAAATTTTTAAGTGTTAAAATACAGAAATGTCTGATGGAGAAGCTTTATGAAGTAGGGTATACAGTAAAAATGTGAAGATCCTTGATCTCACAAGTTGTGTCTTTTGTCACAATTTGCACAGAATAGAAGGAATACAGGAACCTCAAAAGGGCAGAGATTGTTCAGTCATTAATTTTTACAGCAATTTTAGACACGACTCATTTAACTGAAGTTTAATCTTTATGTCTATGTCATGGCTTTTGTAAATTGACTGCAGTAAATACCAAGTGTTGCTGGGCAGTTATTTTTTATTAAAACACCTTTTGCAGTTGATGATTACACCCAGAAAAATTTTGCAGCTAAGTAGCCTAACCTTCCAAGATAATGTTCTTTACAGTTTTTCTACAAATATGCTTCTGTTGTAACATATGTAAGAAATTGATTTCCTGATTCACTTCAGCTTACAGGGTTTTTAAGACCAGTTTTTGTCTCTACCAATTAATCTTTGCAAATTTTTTCTCTGCTATGTGAATGCTGAGAGAATTTTGATAACAAGTAGCTCTAATTCATCACTTCATGAAAGAGTCTTTTAATCTGTTCTGTTTTACACTATTTCCCTGAAGAAACCTGCTGAATTTCAAAGCAGGTGTCTTTTAAAGACTTACAGATAATATTTTGAAAGGTAAGTGTATTTTGCTACTATAAGTGAAGGGGGAATATCTTTTCCTAATAAAAAAAGCTGCTCTGAGTGCTACACTAAGAATCATTAAAGACCTCTGGTGACTTTGGAGCCTCCTTTGCATAGCACAGTGTTAAATTCTGCCCTTCCGAATATCTGAGTGATGCCTTTACTACCTAATGGTTCTTTGTTGTGATTAAGCTCAGAAATGATTTACATTCCTTCTGCATGCAAAAAACCCCAGGTATTTCCTCATGCAACAAACCCATCATATTTTGAAAGTCTCATCTACTGTGAAACTTTGAAGTAGATGAGTGGTTTTTGTTGTACCTTGTAGTTCTAGCTCCTAGCTCATGTAATTAATCTTCTCCTGTTTTGGCAGTCTTACAGTTTAGGTAACAGGTTTTGCTAGAGAAGAATTTCCAAAGCAGACTTACTTTGGGCCTAAGACTAAAAAGTAACTGCAGAAAATGCATTTTCATGAATTCTCAGGAAGATGGGTGCTAGGGGTGTTTCCTAACACAATCCAGGGATGAGGACATGGCAGTGAAAGCCACCCGCAGGTGATGCTGCTGTGTTTATCCTAACTCAGCTCCTCAAGAGACAAGAGACCATGCCCTGCTGCTAAAGCAATTGTGCAATGTTTTGTGCAACACCTACAAGGAAAACTTCTTAAATTAACACAAAAAATGATAAGAGTACTGAAGAGTCCTAAGCAAGCAGCAACATTAGTGCTGTTGAATAATGCACTCGCTGTGCCAGGCTCTGGAGGCAGTGCCGGTGAGGAAGGGACAGCAAGCACAGCACTCAGAATTTGCTGTGCTCTGATCTCAGCTGAATTTCTCTCTTTATTCAAAGAAATTTGCTTCACAGAATTCAGAGCTGTATCTTCAACCACCCTTGCAGCTTGTTTCAAATTAGGTTGTGGTGCTGGCCACCTGTCATTACATTGCCAGCTACTCTTAAACCATCAAAGCAGAATTTTCGTTGCTTTGATGTAGTCTGGAATTGTATCTACTGCTGAATGATGATTAGATTAAATGTTACAAATATATCCAAGGGGAATAGAAGTGCTAGTCTAATCTTGATCCACTACAACTTAATTTTAAGCATTTCCTTGTATTTCTATTATTTCTGAGGCATTCCTTTGTATTTATAGATGCTAGTACAGCAGGAACAGCCTCTTGGAATAGCATTAAAAAGCTGCCATTAACAGAATCTGTGTTATTAATGTGTTGTTTCATACATCAGAACTTCAGAAAGGTCTAGAAAATGGATAGTGGCAATGTCATTTTTCCTTTTTAAATGACATTACATTTAAATGGATCTGGGAAAAGTACTGAAGGAAAATGAAGTTTTGTTCTGGTTTGGTGAAGAAGTCTGGCTTCTGCTTGAGATTTGTTGGCTGTATTCCTGCCAGGCCCGATAAGTCAGTTAATAATTGTGTGGTGTTTGGGCTTGGCCCCAAGCCTTTACTTTATCTCTTGATAAAGTTGTGTTGCTCTTTTGTCCACAGTCCAGTTTGTGTCAGAATCCCTGAAGGATGCACCTGCAGGGGCTGCTGCCACTGATGCTCCCTGGAAAGTGTGGAGTGTCAGCCAGCTCAGACCCTCCTCAGGATAGATCTGAGAAGCGTGCCTGAGAAAAAGGACCCAGTGTCAGCTGTTCCTGAGGCTTCTGCTACAGATGTCAGCAGCAGAGCCCTGGACCCCTCCCAGTGCTCCCAGCACAGGGAACAGACACCAGGATTCTGCCAGGGACACAGCCCTGGAGAGCAGCTCCTAGTGGGCAATGGCTGGATCTAATCTCATGTTCTGGGTTCACCCTCCACACCTCTGCTTTAATGGAAAACTGGGTTTACAAATTAGCTTTCATAGTAAGAATTATATTAATTAATGGAAGCAGCCTTTTAGCTGTTCCAGAATTGGTTTGCAACAAAACAAAACTAACCCAAATCTCACCTAATTGTGCATTTAATATTTGAGAATGTGTCCAGACCCTGACCATGGTTTTATAGCTTGTCTTCCCAGAAAATAGAGTTTAAAACCTGTATTTTAAGCTGTATTTTAAGCTGTAAGCTGACAACTCCTTTTGGGAGCTACCTGTATCCAGGTTAATGGAAAGAAACCCATTAGCAGCTAATGCTGGACTTGATGCTTTTAGCAGCAGATCAGTCTGAGCTCAGAGCCTGCAAACATCTGGATGCTTTTTGTTTGAGGAGGAATTAATGTGGTATAATTACAGAAGGGCAAATATCCAACGAGTAAAAGAGAGAAGGAAAATACTACTGTAATGAAATGTCTAATGCTGCATGATGTATTTCCTTTTACATAAGCAAGAACATTTTTAAGCTCGGCTTCATGTTTCAGTTTTTCTGATTTTCAGCAAATTGCAATAATACAAAAAGGTTAATTACAGGCCTCAAATGAAGGTTGTTTTTATGATTAGAAGTGTAGAAAAATACATTTTTCTCTGATTGTCTTCTGGCTGATTGCAATAAAATGTAGACATAGGGTTATTTCTATGTGGACTTTTTCATTTTATTTTATATAGCAAGAGTCAAGTGGGCTTAAAATTACCCTTCCAAGCAGAACCATCTACATGATGTTTGGCAAGTGGAAACTTTTTAATTGCAGTAGGTCAAGGAAATCTCAGAATGGTACATGAATAGAGCTATGTAATTCATGCTGTGATTGTCCCAGTGAGCTCCTGTCCATTGAAAATGGTTCATTTTGAGTTGTGAAAAATGAAGAATTTTCACTGACATCAGTACAGCTTCAGATTAACTGTTCCTGATCCATCTCAGTCCAAAGCAGTATGGATCTGGTATTTTGGGCCAGATTTCGAACCCTGCTGAAATAAGGGTAAAATTTTATCCAGACTTTCATATAAGTAATCTGTGTGTGCCTTTCATGAAAGGTTTTCAGAGCCTGATTCACGTGTGAGATGGCCTTTAGAGAAACCCTATCTTTGTTTTGTAGAACTACATGGGAACTGAAACTGTGTAGGTACATTTGCTTTTGAAGAAGAAATAAGATTCAATTAAAATGTGTGTCATTAAAAAAGTGGCAGAACCTCATCCCAATTACATATTTGAATGAGAAGTGTGTTTAAAGTAGTTAAAACTTCTGACTGGAGATCTTAGAAACAAATTATCTCACATTTTCTACATGAAATTGCCATAGAACTTTTTTCTTTACAATAGAGATAACTAAATTCTAGAAGGGAACTTACCCTTTTTATGTTACCTGGAGGTTACAAGAAATACAAAATGATAGAGAATAAGTTTTCCTGCAAAGATTTAAGGAGAAGTGTTAACTGCTGCTACTGTCTTTCCTTAGAGAGGAGTTTTAGTGTGTTAATTATGCAAAGGATAATGATGCTTTCTAATTCCCTGGGGCAGATTTGCACAACTGATCTTGTGCAAGAATATCGAAATCCCAGCTCTGAGGGCATCACCACTACTACAGTGAGAAGAATGAGAAATAAGTTGTGTTTGTCCTTGATTTAAGGTGAAATGCTGCCTTTTTACACGTAGGATAAGTTTAGCAGAGCCGCTACTGGTAATTGTTGCAATACACATAAAATATTTCCTAATACTGCTTAGGTACTAACAAAAGGAAAAGGACCCACTAGGGACTGATTCCTTTCATGGAGACTCATGGAAGGCATGGATGTGTGCCTGAAGTTTCTCATTTTTGGGGGTAGAACTCACGCTACTGTCTGGAGAAAACATCTGGTTCAGTTGTGGCAGGTGGCAAGGCTGCTGTGTTCTGGCAGCCACAGTGGGGCCAGGGCTGCTGCCTGAATTCAGGAGTTTCATCCCAAAACAGCATCCCCTGAGCTCAGCCAGCCTTCACCCAGGCTCTGCTCTGCTGGCTGCTGCCTCACAGCCTGCTGCATGTTCCACCTGTGCCTGCAGGATAAGAAAATGCATAGGAAAGTGAACAGTCTCAGCAGCAGTGATCCAGGGGGATTTTAGTATTTATACAATTTGCTGGAGGGAAAATAAAAATAATAGTTCATTTAGTTCATTATTGTGAACTGGGATAAAAGGTCTCCTTAATGAGAACTTAGAGGAACTGTTGGTTTCCTTCATTTCATTTACTTTTCCTGCATAAATCCTCTATGGCTCAGCCATGATAAAAATGAGGGTATCTGCTACTTGTATTTTAAAGTAATACAAAAATTCATTGCTTTCTTCTGGTTTTCATTTCACAAGAGAAGGGGGGGGGTTTGTGGTTTTTTTCACCAGTTTAATGTCTCTGTCACCATCACAATGTCTCTGTAGGCAGTTCCAGTGTCCTTCACTTTAACAGCACACAGCCTTGAACAGAGTGTTATCACCTCAGCAAAGCCTAACAAGTGTTGGACTGAAGTGGACATTTTCTCTCACTGCAGGAATCTTCTTTTGTGCCCATCTCTGCTTTAAAAATGCAAACACTCCAGGGTGGGCCACGGCCTTGCCTGGATGACTCTGTTCTCCAGCACACAGTGACTCTGTGGCATGGCAGGGTTTTTAGAGGCTCCAGGATTAGCAGCTGTGGAGCAGCAGTGGGAGGAGAAAGCCCTGGCTTGGAGCCATGGGAATGTGAGGAGCTGCTCCCTGTCCTGTTTGTGATGCAGGGCTTCCCTTGCACATCACTTCCAGGTGTCAGGGAAATGGGAATGTGAGGAGCTGCTCCCTGTCCTGTTTGTGATGCAGGGATTCCCTTGCACATCAGTTCCAGGTGTCAGGGAAATGGGAATGTGAGGAGCTGCTCCCTGTCCTGTTTGTGATGCAGGGATTCCCTTGCACATCAGTTCCAGGTGTCAGGGAAATGGGAATGTGAGGAGCTGCTCCCTGTCCTGCCCTGCGATGCAGAGCTTCCCTTGCACATCAGTTCCAGCTCCAGGTGTCAGGGAAATGTGCTCTGTGGTACAGTCTGTGAGTGATGCATGGGCTTGGTGTTGAGCTTTCCTACCCTTTTCTGGGATAATGCGGGTTTCTTAATTTGGTGTGATCTCTGCTGTGGAATATATTTCATTTTCCTTTGGATGGGAAAGACATTTGAAAAGAAAGGCCCAAGTAGTTGGGCTTTAGTGGGTTCATCAGACTCTGAATTCATCCAGCTTCAGGAAAGCTAAAAAATACTAAGAATAGCCTTCTAAAACCAGAAATTCTGATGTTATTAAGCAATAATGAGAGCAAGAAAAGGCTTATTATCCAAAAACAGTGAAAATATGCACAGACTAGGCTTTTAGAAAGGAATTTGTGTTAGCTTAGACTAAAAAATAACCAATGGGTTGTTTAAGCATGGTAATGAGTAGAAAAGTAACTATAAAAATGGCAGTTTAGTGTCTTGTATTCATTCTCTCTCCCTGACATTCATACCAGACCTATAGGATTTACAAGTTAAGAATTTTTTCACAGTTGTACAAAATTCATTGTACAACTGAAAGTCAAGGTTATTTCATATTTGGATTGATGGGACAAAATGAAAAGTGATTTGTGTCAGTTTTCAAGTTTGCTGTGGCAGAAAAGGCTGATTTTTTTTTCTTTATTATAGCCACAAGCTTGTAAAAGACTATAAAGCCTAGGGTTTTGTAGTCACTAAAACTGAAAGTCGTAACTTGAGACTTTAACAGCCAGGTAGATGAGACCAGTTTTAATTGCCTCACAAAGCAAACTACAACCCAAATGTACAATTGAAACAACCAGCTCAATTTAATTTGTGAATAAATCTTGTAAGATTTGGGGATTGTGGTTTTGTTTTTTTATTTTAGGGTATGGGAGACTGAATTAAATCCCTAAAAAAAAAAGCTCAGAGAAGATTCAAGTGTTAGGAGATTTGGAGACTCAGCTCCTAGAGATTTTGATCCCTGCTTCTGCAGGAGGTCTAAATCCTGCCAGTCTCCAGCTGCACTGCAGTCATTGTCAAATCAGCAAAGCTTTTTACCTCTGTCTCGTTCCAGACACTTTTACCACCTTGCATGTTATAAACAGTTCATTTTTGTTCACTGAAACCTTAGATTATAAATAGCAATGCTCAGCACTTTTAGTTCAGAGTAAATCGTTGGGGGAGAAAGGTTCAGAACAATTTTAATCATATTGTCAAACCCAGAATAAGCTAATGTATCAAGTTGAGATTTTTTTCCAATTTTACAACATAATTACTTGTGTATTAGGCCCATGATACAAAACATAGCTCTGCAAGAGCAATGTTTTAAAAACTTTATTAGTAGTGTTTGCCTTAAGATAAAATGAGTAATTACCAGCCCATTAAATACTGACAGGTAACCAGTTACAAGAAAGACATTGTCAAGTTATTTCAGCTAAGTAAAATCAATCTTTCACTGTTATGCTTAATTAAGGTAATTCCAGCTTGGCTCTGATGTAAAACTTGGTTGGAATTCAGGAAAAATAAGCCTTGAAAAGATGGAATACTGCTGCATTGTGCAGCATTCTGCAACTCAAGAGTTAATAGTTGTTGGTCATTCATAATGAGATGGGAGGCAGCAGATGCCAAGCATTTCTGAAATTCCCACTTTGAGGCCCTAGGTATGAGCAGATTTTTATATCTGCTCGCAGGAGTAGATTGATGTCTGAGGGCTGCCAAATTCCAAACTTGTCAAAATCTGGTTGGAATCATCCAAAATTTAATTGTGGCTAGGTTTCTTTGATCCTGCAGGAGCTGGAGACTGAGGGTGAGCTGGCCCTAACAGGTGACACAGCATTAGTGACTTCAGTCCAGCCTTGCTGAAGGGGTCACTGAGAGCACCTGAGCTTCCAGGCTGCTGGAAATGTCATTTTGTGATGTCAATAACAAGATGCCAGAATTCCCTGCGAGTGTCTTAAAGTCTAATTTTCAGCACCTGCCACAACTGTAAATGATGTAAAAATGGAGCTGAATTAATTCCTAGCTAAGTTACTGTAAATATGAAGATACAGCCTGTGTCTCTTCCACTGGAAGTTTATCCTTTATTTCTTGCCCTGAGTTTGTTCCGTCTTTGAGTTGTCTAATAGTGTCTAAAACAATAAACAAGTAAATAGCATCTCATTTCTTAAATGCTGGGAGAATTATTATAAAATTACTTTAAAACCCAGTGCAGTGATTTTTCTGTAAATCAACTGTTGCTTGTACTTGTGTGGAAGGACCAGGGAATTAATTGGATGAACTGGATGGAGGGATGATTGCATGCAATGCTTGGGGAACTGGTTCATCCCTACCCAACCAGCAAGGAGCAGTCAGCAGAGGGATCTGCCAGGGAATTGTGGCACAACAGTTGAATCGGATTTGGAGCTTGTTTAAGGATTTCCGTGAATACTGGAGTAACATGGATGCAAAATAATGTTACCCACTGGGTCTGCTGAGATTTCACAACTTGAAGTAGAAGAGCTGCATGTGCAATCTCAAAGATTATTTTTTCCTCATGGGAAAAGGGGAGTTTTACTGGAGTGAGAGGGCAGTGGAAGGCTCAGTGGATGAATGCTGGGTCACCAGAAGCACTGCTTGTAGGACTCCAAAGCACTATCACGTATTCAAAAGGTTTGTGTAACATTAACTTCTTTTTCTAACACAGGCTCGGTGATCCTCTTGCAGAATACATTAGGTATAAGGAAAAAGCATTTGAATATTTTGGGCTTAGGCAGCCAGTTTGACTCTGCCAAGGCTTTACAGTCAGTGTGTTGTTGTGTTGCTGCTTGCAGGTTAGCTAATGTAATTATCATTAAGCACAGCCCATGACTTTCTCAGCAGCTAATCAAGGATTTTGGGTTTATGTGCAGAAGCATTTTTAATGTTCTTTTTTCTGCTCCTCCCCCACCCCTGGTGATTCTGATGTGTTTTTGTCACAGCACATTTTTAAGTACACGCCTTCATTCTGTTATTTACATAGCACCACCTTCAGCAGATGCAGCAGGTCTGTGATGTAAAATACATCAGTGCTCAGAAGCTTTCTCTTCAAAATAATTACATTCCTGGATAATTGTTTGTTTTCAGAGACTGTTCCATATTGTGTCTGCTCGCCCCCAATCTAATTTTATTTTGATGGACTGGAATATCAGCCGTGCTGTTCTCAAGCTTGAAGTTAATGTATTCATTAGTTATAATTGCTTCCAATGTGTCCTCACCAATCTTAGTCTT
Source organism: Anthoscopus minutus (assembly GCA_013399455.1). Classification (NCBI taxonomy): domain Eukaryota; kingdom Metazoa; phylum Chordata; class Aves; order Passeriformes; family Paridae; genus Anthoscopus; species Anthoscopus minutus. The sequence goes on from VWYI01040462.1 coordinate 548,381, forward strand.
CTGCTTACTTAATGATTCTGATTGGATGTTCAACACTTTTATCTGGGTTAATTTACTATTCATAGTACAATGATGGATTATTCATTTTGTTACCCAGATTACAACTGTAAATGGAGTTATACATCATCAATGAGAGCACCACAGAATCATTTAGCTAAAAAATGCCTTCCAGTTATCTTGAAGCAGCAAAGATAGGCACATAAAAACTTTGTGGCTGGCAATGCTTCCTGCCCAAAGATGGCTGAATTCATTAGCCTGCTATGAATTGCTATAAAGTTCTGTAAGTGCTACTTTTAAACACTGCTTTATGTGCCTAAGTGTGTGTGTGTGTGAATTATCTTGAGATAAACTTAATAAAATGTAAACCAAAAAACAGAGTTTGTAAAGGGCAGTGGATTGGAGCTTAGAACTCTCGAGCTCTGTTCAATGCTTCAGTGGATATAAGGAGGTGATAAAACTTTACAAAACCTTTAGACTGGAGCCACAGAAAGAAAAGTGGCCCCAGGCCAGCTCTCNATAAATATAAGCTATAAATACACAGCATGCATGGATTTTCAACAGGACTTCAGCAGACACATCTTACCTTCATCCATGGTCTCATGTTCTAAAAAGGTGGGAAAATCAGACCTCATGTCCACAGACAATTTAAGATTTATGTTTTTCTGTGAGCTCATTTTGCATCTTAATTTTAAACATAAGCAGTATTTAAGGAAGGTAATAGTTCTAGTGTCTATATGTGTGGTTCTCATCTTCTTGGGGTGTTGCTTGAGATATTGATATTATGATAAATGTATGAAATAACAATACTGACTAATCATGGCATTTTGGAAAATATCTCACAGGAGAAGAATATTCTATCGTTAAGGAATCCTTACCTCTCTGCTCATGTAGTACTTCAGTCATTGTGGCTGAAAGAATATGGGGAGATTTGAGTTGCTAAAGATGAAGTTACAGAAGCAGAAACTTTTCAAAATCAGGAAATCAGCACTAATACAGAGAAGAGCTCTCTGTACCAGTCAATATTTCTTGGGTTCAGACTCCTGAATATGAAATATTGATTATAAGCATTCCCTCTAAAAGCAAGGGCTAGAAAATAGAAGCATTCAGCTTTTATATACCGGGATGCAAATTCAAAAAATGGAGAGACAATGGAGCTCTAAGGAAAGTTGTATTTTAATGATTAATTCTGAATAAAAGGTTGTATTTTACATCTTGGTGGCTCATTGCACCACCATTCTATTCCAAAAAAAATCCCAACTGTATTAAATCTTCCAAATAATTCTTAAATATTAGCAGGAAAATACTACTCACATTGATGGACATGTCAAAGAAGGGCTATGATCAGACCAAGAAGTTCTGATAAATTTACAGATCACATCTTTCCTTATTATCTTCTTAATAACAGAAATGATTTCAAGAATTTATAGTGAAGTTCAGCCACAGTTGTTAAATACAGGTGTGCAGATGAAAGCTAAAAATCGCTTTGAATTAGTGAATTCTAAAGGGCTGGAAAGTGGATCCGTGAATGTAATCAAAATAGAAGTACTAGAAAATATTTTGGAATAATTTTTTATTTACTATTGAGCAAATTTCTATGCATTAAATCTGGCTTCTTTGGTAGGGCATGAGAGAGCATTAAAATGGAACTTGTCATATAAATGTGGCTTATCATTAAAATGTGATATATAACCAATTCCATCTCAAGTAAGAATTTTCTTACCATCTTTGTTAACTTTCAGCTGTGAAGTAAATGAAACTATGAACCATTTACAGTAAATTAATTTTCCCATTTTAATTGGATAATCTGCAAGTTTTTCTATATTGAAAAAAGAGGAAAAAATACAGATTGCTCTGATTTTTGAACACACCATTAAAAACTTGCAATTTTCTTGTCACCTTTGTATTAAGTCAGTTGAATTCTGTAGAATTCATTTTCCATAACACCGTTGTAGTGATGAATCAGTGGTGACATTCATCTTTCATTTCCATTCCTTAGACTTCCCTTACCTCTCATTTGCTCTCAGTCACTGCCCCCTCCATTGCTCTGCTCCTGGGCTGGTTCTCTCAAGGGATGCTGACAGTCAATACTTTCCTATCAGAACTCCAGAAGCACCCAAAACTTCAGCAATAATTTAAAGCCTCCCAAGGTGCAGCCACCTGTGTTCCCTTTCCTTCTCTCTGTTCACACAGGAACAGGTGACTCAAAAGAACATGGCCCAGATCTGAAATGCAGACAGATCCTTCCCTGAGTTTGTTTGAGAATCAAATGTTTGTAGATTACATTTAATTCAATTAAAGTTGGAAAGGTGGCTACTATCTCACAGATTTCCTTTCTGACATCGACTTCTTTTTCATGCTGGAAAAGGATCCAAGAACTCTTTATCTCCCTGGATGTTGCTTTTTCTTCTCCCCCAGAAAAAAATCCTTATGTGGCCAGTACAAAGAGAATTGTTTATGCTTTTCTGAGTGAATGCCAAGAAGAAAAGAACCANCTGCCATTAGTGTAACAGGAGGGATGGCTGATCTAGTGAGGAACTGTACTGGACTCCTGGTCTAGTCTGTGGCTCCCCAGGGCTATTTTGGAAAGACAAACTTTCAGTGAGTCCAAATGAAAGGAATGGTGTCTGTTGATTGGATATAAATATAAATATAACTATAAATATAAACATAAATATAAATATATATAAATATAATATATAAATATAAATATAAGCTATAAATACACAGCATGCATGGATTTTCAACAGGACTTCAGCAGACACATCTTACCTTCATCCATGGTCTCATGTTCTAAAAAGGTGGGAAAATCAGACCTCATGTCCACAGACAATTTAAGATTTATGTTTTTCTGTGAGCTCATTTTGCATCTTAATTTTAAACATAAGCAGTATTTAAGGAAGGTAATAGTTCTAGTGTCTATATGTGTGGTTCTCATCTTCTTGGGGTGTTGCTTGAGATATTGATATTATGATAAATGTATGAAATAACAATACTGACTAATCATGGCATTTTGGAAAATATCTCACAGGAGAAGAATATTCTATCGTTAAGGAATCCTTACCTCTCTGCTCATGTAGTACTTCAGTCATTGTGGCTGAAAGAATATGGGGAGATTTGAGTTGCTAAAGATGAAGTTACAGAAGCAGAAACTTTTCAAAATCAGGAAATCAGCACTAATACAGAGAAGAGCTCTCTGTACCAGTCAATATTTCTTGGGTTCAGACTCCTGAATATGAAATATTGATTATAAGCATTCCCTCTAAAAGCAAGGGCTAGAAAATAGAAGCATTCAGCTTTTATATACCGGGATGCAAATTCAAAAAATGGAGAGACAATGGAGCTCTAAGGAAAGTTGTATTTTAATGATTAATTCTGAATAAAAGGTTGTATTTTACATCTTGGTGGCTCATTGCACCACCATTCTATTCCAAAAAAAATCCCAACTGTATTAAATCTTCCAAATAATTCTTAAATATTAGCAGGAAAATACTACTCACATTGATGGACATGTCAAAGAAGGGCTATGATCAGACCAAGAAGTTCTGATAAATTTACAGATCACATCTTTCCTTATTATCTTCTTAATAACAGAAATGATTTCAAGAATTTATAGTGAAGTTCAGCCACAGTTGTTAAATACAGGTGTGCAGATGAAAGCTAAAAATCGCTTTGAATTAGTGAATTCTAAAGGGCTGGAAAGTGGATCCGTGAATGTAATCAAAATAGAAGTACTAGAAAATATTTTGGAATAATTTTTTATTTACTATTGAGCAAATTTCTATGCATTAAATCTGGCTTCTTTGGTAGGGCATGAGAGAGCATTAAAATGGAACTTGTCATATAAATGTGGCTTATCATTAAAATGTGATATATAACCAATTCCATCTCAAGTAAGAATTTTCTTACCATCTTTGTTAACTTTCAGCTGTGAAGTAAATGAAACTATGAACCATTTACAGTAAATTAATTTTCCCATTTTAATTGGATAATCTGCAAGTTTTTCTATATTGAAAAAAGAGGAAAAAATACAGATTGCTCTGATTTTTGAACACACCATTAAAAACTTGCAATTTTCTTGTCACCTTTGTATTAAGTCAGTTGAATTCTGTAGAATTCATTTTCCATAACACCGTTGTAGTGATGAATCAGTGGTGACATTCATCTTTCATTTCCATTCCTTAGACTTCCCTTACCTCTCATTTGCTCTCAGTCACTGCCCCCTCCATTGCTCTGCTCCTGGGCTGGTTCTCTCAAGGGATGCTGACAGTCAATACTTTCCTATCAGAACTCCAGAAGCACCCAAAACTTCAGCAATAATTTAAAGCCTCCCAAGGTGCAGCCACCTGTGTTCCCTTTCCTTCTCTCTGTTCACACAGGAACAGGTGACTCAAAAGAACATGGCCCAGATCTGAAATGCAGACAGATCCTTCCCTGAGTTTGTTGAGAATCAAATGTTTGTAGATTACATTTAATTCAATTAAAGTTGGAAAGGTGGCTACTATCTCACAGATTTCCTTTCTGACATCGACTTCTTTTTCATGCTGGAAAAGGATCCAAGAACTCTTTATCTCCCTGGATGTTGCTTTTTCTTCTCCCCCAGAAAAAAATCCTTATGTGGCCAGTACAAAGAGAATTGTTTATGCTTTTCTGAGTGAATGCCAAGAAGAAAAGAACCAGAAAACAAAGACTAAACCCTTCTTGAATTTGCTACTTTAATTTTCTGACAGTCTGTCACACTAAAGCAGAAAAATCTTAAAAATTCAGTTTATGTATTTCCTTTAAAACTATTTGGGAAGCTGAGTGTGCACCAGTCTTTGAAGAGACTATAATCTAGGTTGAAAGCATAAGAGGAGGCATATTAGAAACTTTTTTCTTCCTTTTGTTTTCTCTTCAAAATTGAATGGGACAAATCATCACAGTTCTGTTCTCTCAAAAGCCATTGAACATCTGCCACCAGATAAGGACTGTCAGCCTTTCTGCCTCTGCAGAGCTCTGCAGTCATCTCTGCTCCTCCCTGACATTTGCTGCTCACAGGAGGATGTGAACTTGGGTTCCCCCTTCTCTTTTGTCTCTCCTGTCATCCACCCTCCCTGGCTTCATTCCCACTGTCTTTCGTAGGTCCTGCATTTTTCAAGACAAAAAAGTGGAATTTTTTTTTAAAAAGTTTCTTCCAGTTTTGCCCTGATTTTGGGGCCTTTTGCTTTCACATGGAAATTAGGTTTGTACTGTCAGCAGTGTCGGTTGTCTCTATCAGGTTTCAAAACTTTTCAGCTACTCATTAATTATAACTAAAGGATATGAACAGGTGATGTGAGAACAAGTATAAAGCCAAGCTTTCATTTTGGCTGTGTAAGACACAATTGTCACCATCCCCTGAGCCTGCTGCTAGCTCCAGCTGCCATAGGTGGTGTTACAGATGTGTGCTGGTTTGTGCAGTGTTCGTGGTGCAGGCATGGACCACACCATTGTTACCCTGCATCAAGTATTATAAACAGGCTGTCAAATAATAATAATAATAAAAAAAAACTACTACTACTACTAATGATAATAATAAAAATAACAATAATAAAAATATTAACAATATAACAATAATAATAACAATAACAATAAAAATAACAATAATAATTAGTAATAGTAATAGTAATAGTAATAGTAATAGTAATAGTAATAGTAATAGTAATAGTAATAGTAATAATAACAATAATATCCATGGCAAAATAATGCAAAGTAGATGTTGGAAATGTAATGAGAGTTATTCAGCCAATCAGTCATGGTTTTATTGTGTTCTCAGCACACCAAGACACAATGGCTAAAAAACTTTGTAAAAAAAAGGAAACTTGATGGTATCCCCAAAAGATTCCTCTTTGAAATGTTACCTTCTGGAATGAATTTGCAATAAGGCAAATAATTTAGATATTTAGAGCAAGCCTGCTACAGATACAAGGTAAAAATATTGAAGTTCTCTGCTACTTCTCTGTTTAATCAAAACACATTAATTTAAAATATGCATTTCAATCCTAGTCATTTCATATTGTATATATATGTCTAGTATTGTTTAATAAAAGAATAAAAAAATGATTCCTGACATAATCACCTTTAAGCTTATCCCTGACCTCATATATTTTAATTATGTATAAGAGCTAGAAGATCGCCTGTGCAACAAGGAGCCCTTCATTACCTGTAATTCCTATTTTATAACTTTTTTGTTTGATCTGTTCCAGGATTCATTCCAAAGAAATTCAACAGAATAAATTATCATTCTCCTCAACCATTTGACTGTAGCTTTGAATATATAATGTATCCATCCATGTATATTATTTATGAAAGATTGATTATTCTTTCATCTCCATATCCCTTTTATGTCAAGAGAATTTCAGATTTAACACTTTCATTCCTAGACATGAAGAATTGCTGTCCAAATGTGCTGCTGCGTCCCACATGGGCACATCAAAGCCGGCTGAAAGCTCTTCTGGGTACATCAGCAGGAGCTGCAGTTACACTTTTGACTCACAGGCTGCTAAAGATAACTGAAGGGATGGGAAGGGGAAGAGGTGAATGGGCTTTATCAGCCATGTCCTGAATGAGGTAACATGCTCTCTTAAAGCTGGATCAACATGGAATTATAAATTAAACTTTTAGCTCTGATTTAGTGCTTTGCTGCACCAGCTTTTGACCATTGAGAGGATTAGTAGTGAGCTAAAACTGCAAAAAAAACCCTCTAGGAATTGGGTACAAACATGATCTGGAGGTATATAGTTGGAAGCCATTTGTTTCAGTGGATTTGCTGTGTTTGTGTAATTCGAATGAAAATAAAACAATGTGTTTGTATTGGGAAAATGGTGCCCTTGTCTTTACCCCCAGGTTTTGGTAAAGGCATTGTCCCCCCAGAAGGGATTGTCCCCCCAGAAGGGATTGTCCTTCCAGAAGGGATTGTCCTTCCAGAATGGATTGTCCCCCCAGAAGGGATTGTCCCCCCAGAAGGGATTGTCCTTCCAGAATGGATTGTCCCCCCAGAAGGGATTGTCCTTCCAGAATGGATTGTCCCCACAGAAGGGATTGTCCTCCCAGAAGGGATTGTCCCCCAGAAGGGATTATCCCCCAGAATGGATTGTCCCCCCAGAAGGGATTGTCCTCCCAGAAGGGATTGTCCCCCCAGAAGGGATTGTCCTTCCTGAGCCTGCTCCCAGGACAGCTCCCAGGGAAGGGAGAGCTGCTCCTGCTCTCACCTGTGCCCAGGTGTGCACACAGCTCTCGGCAGCCGGGGCAGACTCCAGTGCCTTACCCAAAGGGGATTGTGCCAGGCACTGCCAGGGGCTGCAGGTGAGGAATTCAAACTTTCCCTCTTGGGAAATCCAGGAGCACTCTTTGGCTTTCACTTACACAGTTCCATCAACCAGAAAAATCTTCACTTTGACTGTAAACTGTCCAAAGTCCTCTCATCTGTCCACCCTGTGCCCAGTTTGGATTAGCTCCATCTATTTCTTTATGGAGAAGTAGGTCCTAAGCAAAAGCCACTTTGGTGAGATGAGTTACATGAATACAGGTGGGTGTTGGGGTCACCTATGCCCCTGGTGTCAGGTACAATTGTTGGTGAACTTTGAGGGGTTTTACCAGTACATTCTATACCAAATTTCATCTCTAAGTTATCAAGTTGACTGGGAAGTGGATGGTGAAGGAGTAGTTAATGTTGTAACTGCAGGGCTAAGGTCAAGGGTATCATTCACACCACCACTGCTGCTGCCTAAAGTTCTTCTGTTCATCCTGCTGGGTGTCTTCAGAGGTGCTTTGTCATGTGACAACCTTTGCAAAACATGCAGTTGTTTTGATTTTTGATTATTTTTCTGGTGGTCAGCTACCTTCACACCCATTTATCTTCTCTTTCCAAGAAAATGATATTTTGTTGTTGCACTTCTTGTAGAAATTGTTTCCCTGTCTATGCTAGGGGAGTTGGAACTAGATGATCTTCAAGGTCCATTCCAAACCATTTTATGATTGAGTTACTTGGCAAAATAATTGGATTTTTGATCTAAACCCAATGTAAAAAAACATCAAATGAAATATGGGTTTCCTAAATGATGACTTAAGATCTGGATAATATAAAAGTCATAAGGAAATACATTCGGCAAATGGTTAATTAATTCTATGATTTAAAGATGTGGAATCAAAATAATTTCATGTTATGCATTTTGAGGAGGGAGGAGACTTTTTTGGTCAAAATAACTCTTGCTAGAAAGCTAAAACACTGCTGCAGGTTTTGGTTAAAAATGAATCCATGGATTCAACCAACCTAAACTTGGTTTTGCATTTTATGATAAAAATATGTTGTCAGGTTGTCCAATAAGGTTATCTTCTGAAATGTGTTGCCTAAGCAATGAGTAGAGATAATTCAGTCATCACCCTGTCAAGGACTGCATGATTCCCACTGGCATTTGGGAAATGCTGTGCTAGGCCCTGGATCTGCAGAGATGTCACAATGCCCAGTTTATGCACAAAAGCAGCCAGCAGCTCCCATGGGACTGCAGTGGATATAATGGATATAAAGTGTGTTTGCTGGATGCTTTCCTGCAAATGCTGTAGGAAAATTCACTCCCCTAAAGCTCCCTGGATGCCATAACTCTTGTTGGTTCTCAGAGCCATATTCTCAGCAATGAGGAGCTCAGGCTGTGCAGTCTGGGAGTCTGAGCTCCCCAGCAGCTCAAGGGAACAGGTTTGCTCCCCATACCTGCCAAGTATTGGTTGGAAACTGTTCCTCAGTTTCTTCCTCTTTAGAACTGCTCTCAGTCTCTCCTGCACAAAACCAGAGAGCAATATCTGCCAGGAATATTGGTTTGTCACTGTTCTTCTGCAGAAACAATTCAAAAACATCTGGGATATTAACTTCTGTCACAGGCACTGCAGCAGCATTGCACCTTTCTTTTCATTTTCCTTCCATAGCTGAATTGCACCAGATTATGTGTAACACTGGATAATTTCTTGTCCACCAGTAAGACTGAGTTGGATCTAACTTTATAAAACTCTGGTGGCAAAAACCTTTAAAATCCTTTTTGATATTTTGTGTCCCTTTGCTTCTTTATTACACTGGTCTAGAAAGTTTTGTCTCATTTGTGTATTCATTCATCTAACTTCATTTGCTTATTTTTTTGATTTCTGGGGTTTTGGTGGGTTCTTTCTAAGGGGACAAAGAGGAAAGAATAGTTTGGGGAAGGTTAAGGGTCTTGTCCCATTGAAATTCTTACCTCCTTTTCCAAGAACACGAAAATTCCTCTTTCTTTCTCTCTATAGTTCTGAGCTTATTTGAAGAAAAATTTAACTGTGGGAACTAAAGGAAGGCACTGGGCTCCTTTCATCAGTAGTGTCTCTGTGGCTTAACCTGAGTCCCACTCTGCTGAAGTGGCTCGTGGCTGGAGGCAGTTTTTGCTCCATCACAGGGAGATTCTGGGTCTCAGTGTCTGACAGCCCTGGCTGGGGATCTCACCTTCAACAAACAGACATGGCTTAGCATGGCTGTGCTGCTCCCATCTGTTACCATGGCATTGCTGCTGCTCAAGGTGAAATGCCAGCTCTAATAGGGCAGAAGTGCCAAGGAAAGATTAATTTGGATAGGAGGACTCAGTTCTGCTTTAAGAGAAGTCTTGTGCAAGAATTCTCCCTCCAGAACTGTGTTGTGCAGGAGCAGGGCTTTTTTCCCATTTGCTGCTGCTGGCTCCCTCTGAGTTACCTTCTCCTCCTGAAGGCTGCTGTCCCCAAAGCTGTGGGGTCAGGGCTGCCCCAGCTGAAGAGCAGGCTGTGCCCAGCCTGGCTTCAGTGAATGCTCTCCTGTGTTTGCAGAACCTGCCAAGAGTGCTTTGCCCACTAGGATGAGCATCCCCTTAGGTCTGTGTCTGTCACGGTATTTCTCTCCCTGTGTGATCCCTTTTCTCTAACAAACAGGGCACAAGGGAGCAGCTGGTGACACAAAGAGTAACTCTAGAAGCATTTCTGGAAGCAGAGAGAGCTTTCTTGTTGTGTTTACACTTAAATTGATGTCATGGTTCAAAGGTCCTTGAGCCATTCTAATTGATTCTGAAGCTTTTAAGGTAAGAAGTTCCCTCCTTTCAAAGATATCCATTTTAATAATTTATCTTCTATTGAACATTTCTTTTTGAACTTATCTTTCAGGGAAAATGCGGTTAACAATGAGAAATAATGTATTTGCAGTCTCATGTTCATTTATCTGCTGATTGATGGATTTTTTTTTTTCCTGCAGTACTTTCTCTTCTATCCATTGTTTTGGGGCAAAGCCTGGAGATTTTGTCATTTTCGACCCTCTTTAACTAAAGCTTGTCAGCGTGATACTTTAAATAGCCATGCTAAAGTTGTGTGCCTAAAGTTTAAGGTGGATTTTGTCTGTATCTGAATATATTTTGAAGCTGTTGGAAGTTTTTCTGCAGTTATCATAGCCCTGGTGCAACCTTCTGTAGTGTTTTATTGATGAACATGAGACTGGAAAATCAGCAAGGTTGGAGTTACTTTATAAAAGGATAGAAGAAAAAATTGGCTGGAGAAATTTCTGCAAACAAAGTGAATTGTTCATTGCAGAAGGAAAATGAACTTGCTAGATGGAAGATTAACTGTCTATTAACTGCAGACCAGGAAGGGAGAGCAGACAGTTGCTCAGGATATATTAATTTGCAGTAGCTCAGTATCTCTGCCTCCCACTCAGTTAACGTCACTCTGTCTCTTTATTTTATTCCTCTCCAGAGATCTTTTTAATTACCTTTTCTTTATTCTCTCAGTTCAAGATTAATGATGGAGTAATTATTAGTTGTAAATCAGAATGCCTGAAGATGAGGAGACCAGCACTAGAACTCAGGACTGAAGCAAACTGAAAGCCTCATCACTTCCCCACAGCATTCCTGGAGATTTCCAGCTGAGTGAGCTCTTAGTCCCAGGAGATGTTTTTTGCAGAGATGTTATTTGTACATCCTGGGCTTAGCTAAGCAAACTCTAGCAAAGCAAAGCTGGGATCCAAACCACAGAGCAGAGCTCTACCTTGGACCTTTCTGGGTGTGCAAGGAAGCAGCTCCTGGGGCAGGACTGCTTGGGGAGGTTTGCAGCAGGTACTGACCCTGAGTTGGGCAGGACAATTTTGAGTTTTCTGACCTGTCTCAGGAGCACTGGGAAAGGGGCTCAGCTGGAATGAATGGGCAGGGTGGAGTTGCTGGTTTTGTCAGACATGGAGGCAAGGGCAGACCTCAGCTCTGTGCCTCTTAAGCCTTTTCTGGTTTTGCACAATATTATCTGTGTGCAATGTGCAGCAGCCTGAACTAATATTTGATGTGTTGTGAAGGCAGAGGAAAACCAAGGGGGGACTGTTTAACTCCAAAAATGAGATCTTTGCCACGCAGGAATAAGTGATGAGATTTGGGGAAGCTGCACTGCACAGATTCACTCTGAGGTGTGAGCAGCGCTCGAGCTCCCTGACAGGAATCTCCTCTCTCCTCTGCTGAGTTTTGCTGTCAGGTGTCAGGCAGGAATTTGTGTGTGCCTGCACACCCTCGCCTAAGAATTGCTGATGTTGGCTGGGAGCAGTGGTGAGAGAGGCACAGGACACGGAGCAGCAGCTGCTGCGTGGCTTCCACAGAACTCCTGAGTGGGCACCGAGACCCCCGTGCCCTTCCTGCAGCAGAACAAAGCACTGGTGCCATTTGCTGATGCAAAACTGCACATCACAAGGGCACTTGGACTATTTCTGTGTGTTTGTCATAATAATTTATTGCAATTTAACACATTTTTGGAACTGTGAATTTCAAGAAAGGAAAGAATGGCTGACACAACATCTGAGCACTGCCTGCACTGCGGAGGGGAAGTTACAGGTTTGAAACATATTCACATCAACTTGCACTTTTAAATTATCTATCAAACAGTACCACAATAGGAGATTTTAATAGCCCTTGTGCTGTGCACCTCAAATGCTTTCTGTGGAGGTTTTTGTGATTTGGGCAGCTGAAATACCTGGCAAAGAGGGTAAGAAAAATCAGCTGACACACCAACAGAGGCAGCAGCAAGAAACTATTCTAAAGTGACACATCCTGCATTTAAAAACTGTTCAAAATTCAGGTTACATGCAGAAAAAAAAATTCAGTATATTGCCATTCATGGAGAAATTATAAATTCCAAATGAGTTGGAATATTATGCTCCAGCCATCTAAATGCAGAATTCCAATACCAGCAGGAATGCTGGAACAGCATTTTATTTCCCAAAGGGGTTAAATTGGCAAATTCAACTTAATCTAGTTTCTAGGAGTTTTTTTCCTCTATGGAAATTGTGAAAATAGTATTTTTATTTATCAGAATTTAGTTGTTGGTGGTTAACAATTATGTGACAATGTAGCAGCCTTAACAGAAATTTCAGTACATATATTTGGGATGAGAACATTAATATAGAAAAAAATGCCAATGGAATGTTGTAACATAAATTATTAAGCAATAGTAAATGAAAACCAGAATGAATAGCTGAAAGCCTTCTGAGTCAAGGTAATGCTTGCAAGAACCATTTTCACTGAAATACTTCTCTCTGGGTTAGTAGATGTGAAAAATCCAGTTCCATATTAGCAGAGCATTTAGAGCATTGAATATCTGAAGCTGGGATTCTAACAATACATTCAATTAAAAGCCTTGAGGAATTTTAAGCAAAAAGTCCTGAATGGGGCACACTTGAGCCCCTCTGTATGTCTGGTGGGATCTTTCCCAGCAGGAATTTAACATTCTGTCCCAAAATATTTGGAGATCTTGGAAGGAAATTAATTCATTACTATGTATTTTAGCATAATTTATTACCATTTACCTCCCAAAGTATCTCCTCCAAACTGGTATGGCTACTAAACTTTAGTTTCCAAAGGACTCCCAGAATATTTACAACAACTGTAGAAAATCAGCAAACCTGGAGTATCATTTCCTTCTAATGACATTTGTGCTGTATATGTGAATCAAAAAGTCAAACAACATATTTCATTTTCATCACAACATGATTTTTGTGTCTGACATTAATACAGGGTCAAATAAACATCGCATGGGAAGGAAATAAATCCAAATTTGAAGTTTGAAAGGGCAGTCATATTTCTTGAATGTTCTGAATGTCAGCTTTCTGATAGGAAATGAATACCATGGCAAGGAGTGGGGACATTTGGAGTTGTCTTTTGTATTCACATCCAAGTTTAATTTCTTTGAATCCTTGGTGTTTCCCATGCAGCAGTATCTTATGGCATTTCTAATGTTTCTCTTAAACTGCAACAAATGAAAAGCTTTGAAAGGTCAGACATTCTTTGCCATATCAAATAAAATAAAGCTAAGTTAACAGATGTTATTAAATAAAACAAAAAATGATGTCTCACACAGATGTGTTGTTAAAGATGAACTTCCTTTAGAGCTTTGGTATCACAGAGTGTCTCATAGGTTTTAAATTCTTCTAAAAGGAATTTCTACTGGGTGTCCTAATAATAAATACAATTATATAATTTTTTTTTTTCAATCCTGAGCTCTATTGTGCCCTGTGATTATAATGGGAAGTTATCATTTGGGGACAGACAGATTAATACAATCCTCTGACCTACATGTCCTGGAAAATGAAATCTAATGTCAAAAGTAAGAACAATAAATTAATATTTAATTCAATAGCTGAGAGAAGGCAATATTCTCTCATATTCTCTCAGTTATGTTAGAGTTTTGTTTGATTTTATTTAGTCTGTATGGTAAGAATAAGTAAAGATGAAGTTCAGTGTATGATAACCCCAAAAGATTTTGGTCTAGGGTTTTCTTAAGGGTGTCCACAGTTATTTCTGATAAAAAGCTGAGACTGTCATTCTTCCTTGACAAAATGGGTCATAATCAGCAAATTTATCTGCTGTTCTCTATGGTTACATTACAGCGGCCTGAATTTTCCATACTTAAGGATGAACTGTAATGAGATTTTATTTTATTATTTTTTAACTTGTTTCCTTGCTCCTGATATGCTTGGGGCATATTGTTCTGTGCACTGACTGAGAGTTTTCTTTGAAATAATCCTCCTAGACTGAAGTACCGCGTTCATGGTTATAAGTGTCTGCCCTGAACAAATAAATAAGTGACAAGTTATCAGGGAGAGGAGTGAGAAAAGCTGGGAGCAGTTTGGAGAGGGCAGGGCCTGTTCTGGCACCGCCCCAGCCTCTCTGCGCTCTTGGCTCAGGCGTTCACAAAGCTCTGCTCTTGCCAAGGTTCACACCTCAGCCCCTTAGCACTCCCTGAGTGCTCACCCAGCCCGGCAGTGGTTCCGTGGCTGCTCCTGACACCTGCAGGACCTGCTCTGACTCTGCAGGACCTGCTGTGACCCTGCAGGACCTGCTGTGACCCTGCAGGACCTGCTCTGACCCTGCAGGACCTGCTGTGACTCTGCAGGACCTGCTGTGATCCTGCAGGACCTGCTCCTTTCCGGGGCCAGGGCTGGGAATCCCTCTGAGGGAGCGAGGGCTCATCCTGCCCCCAGGGTCCTGCCCTGGCCTTAGGGGAGCAAAGGAAAGGGTCTGGAGAATGGCAATTTTTAGACTTAGCATAAAGCAATTGTTATTTTTTAAAGCTGCTTCCTGCCCCTGAAAGGTAGAAAATCACATGTTGAACCATCTACTTATGATTTCAGTTTTTTCAAGTTTTCTTAAAATGAGTTGACATTCCTATAGAACAAAATTGTCTTTCAAATTTGTTTTCCTAATTAAACAATCAACTCTTTTAATTGTTTTCATTGTTCTGAACGTGTGGAAAGAATCTTCACCAGCACTAGTTATTTTTTAAATAAAGACCTAGATAGGAGGAATTTAGTCTCATCCTCTTTCATTATTGCCTGTGAAATGAGGTGAGAATATATAATCCTCATACTTCTACCAGTGGCTCAGTCAGGACACTGAGCAAGAACCAATTGTTATAGTAATTGAATTTCAGTAAAATTTATGAATCCTCTTCAATAATGTCAAGTTTATTGAAATCTAAAAATAAAGCAACAGAACACTAGACTGAATTATGACTTAAGAAAGAATTGTAATATATATAACTTGGAGCACCATTATTAATAAAGAAAACATACTGTACTTCACAGGAAATTAGTTTTCTAACTATTTGTGCTATTGTGAAATGTTACTGCATGTAATCATTTGTAAGGAACAGTTTCCAAAATGTATCTTCAATGCTTTGTCCAAAACATTAAATGAAGATCAGTGGAGATTTCCACAGCACCAAGGAGGCAATGGACAAGGGGAACTGAAAATAAAACATTCAAACCTTTCTATCATCATCACGTGGTGAGGGGCTGGACAGGCCACGGTGCTGAAGGCAGTTCCAGAGCCAGCAGAACAGCAAGGTGTGCACAGAGGTGCTGAGGATGAGGAGCATCAGGGTCACTGCTGGGGTGGGTTTGCAGAGCAGGGACAGTGAATCACCTGTGCCCAGCGTTGTTCTCCTGAGCCAGAGTCTCCCAGAGGCAGGTCCAGGTCACAGAAACAAGAAGAGCTTTGGGAGATGTTGGTGGCACTCCTGAGGCCGGTCTCGGGTCCAGGGCCTGATCCAGGATGATCCTTTGGGAACCCCTGGGCTCCAGGTGCCCACACAGAATCCCCAGGGCCCTCCTATGCCCACAGGAGGAGCAGAACCTCAGTCACACAGCAGTGTCACCCAGCACTGGATTGATGGGAATGACTCACACAGGCTCAGGAAATCTTGTTCTGTTTTACCAATAAACACTGTTACATTATCACATTTCAATAGCTAATTCCATCACAGGGCCTTTTCTCTTGAAAATTAACATGATTTTTCAGAGGAAAAATAATTATATGTCATTCATAATCCATTAACAAGATAAAAATAAAATTGGGTGCTTATTTTCAGAGGGAGAAATCTAGAGTATCTACACTTCCCTCATGTGGCATGTTTGTGTAAAGCCTTCTAAGAACTATATTAATCAAATAAAATCTGGTACCTGATATTCCTTTTATTGAAATAGAATTATTTAGGAGCATCAGAGTTAGACTTTAAGAAAAGGAGCTTTATTTAAAGATTTTTCCCTGTATTAATGCTGGTGAATATTGAAGCAGTTTAGGTACAGAGTTACAAGAAAAGCACATGATTATTTTTTGCAATACAAGCAAATAAACACTAAAAAGCACAAGCAAAACCAAGTTTGCCCCTCATACAGAGATTTTATCATCACATCTCATACAGAAAATATCATTAGTCCCATTTTCCAGATCTGCTGTAAAGCTGGACAAAACACTGAAGAGCTGGAGGGGCAGATATTGCTGCTATTGAGGTAGGGACAATTTCACCCTGTTTTGAGACCTCCCTGTCAGTCTGGCCCCTAACAGGCAACTTTTCTGTCCCTGCAGTAGAACCTGATGCTCCTAAAGAAACAGAAAAAGTTACTGCGAGTTTTTTGTTAGGGACTATTTAGTTCATTTTCCTTTCCATATTTTTTTTTTGTTTTCCAGCATCCAAACACTTTAGGATATAGGAGCCTTTTTTACTCCTTTTTCATTTTTAACTCTAAACTGGATGGGAAAACCTAATGATTTTTCAAATTCATTTGTTGCTTTTAAGTAGCATTTGCCTGAGAGCCATTAGAGCCATGATTAATTCCTTCTGTCACAGAAAAAAAAAAAAAGAAAATCAGCTATGAAAAAACTGCAAGGCTTTTAAATATGAATAATTTGCTGATGGTCTAGGAAGGGATTACAGTGCTGAATACACATCTCTATAAATATTAAAAAAGGGGTTTTTTATAAGAAAGCTATACTTCAGGACATGCTTACAACAGCTAAAATAGCTACAGAACTGTGTTTTATTCCTATCCTCAACTTTTCAAGAATTTGGTCTTTCTGAAGAGCCATCATGCTGAGATATTTAAATCAATCTAATCTACTTTAAATTTAATCTTCAGAAATCAGCCAGACTGGTTTCTGGCTTTGTGGAGAAAGTTTTCCATGGGTTGTTCCATGCTCTGCTTCAGCTGAAGGGCTGAACCTGTTGGAGCTCTGAGTTCTGCTCCCCCATGGGTTGTGGAGGAGGGCTGGAGTTTGAGGGTACCAGCAAATATTCGGGGTTTCCTCTGAGCTGGTGCAAGCACTGCCCTGAGAGCTGCAGGCTGTGACCTGCCAGGCTCCTGCCATGCACCCTTCAGTCAGGTCCCTGCAGCAGCACCAGGGCAAGAGCAGGAATCCAGCAGGGATTGCCTGCACAGAGATGGGATCTGTGGTAGCAGGGATGCAAGAGTTCCAAGGCAGGAGAGGAAAATCAGCATTGCTGTGTAGATGACAGTGTGTGTCACAAAGGAAAACAAATGTCCGGGTATGGAACGTGGGCAGGCATTGACTTCCACCAGAAAATATTGATTTACAGCCTATGTTCTGGGGATTTCTTTCCTCTAATATTGAAAAGCTTTGCTTTCATAGCTTAAGGTGCTGGAATTTTGCTTCTGTCTCTTTCATAACTGAGTTATGCCAGAAAAATAATGCAGGACCTAATATGTGAATAGTTCTTGGTCTGGAGTTTGGCTAAGGCTGTGAGTAGTTGTGAGGGATGGAACAGAGGCTGGAGAATGTGTTGTTATTGCTGGATGGGGCTGTAATTGTGATTTCTGCACACTGTAATAGGTTGTTGTCTCTTGCAGCCAGTTTTGAGGTCTGGTGGGCACATAAACAAACTTTAACTACAGCTCTGTGGCCCAAAGCTGGGTTTGTGATGGCTGCTGTTTCTCAACAGTGTGACAAACACTTTTAAAATCATTTACCCATTTTCCTCACCTGTCTCCCTTGGAAATTAGTTTTCTTTTCAGGCAAAGTTATTGGAAAAATAGCGTATTTTACCCTACTGCCTCCTACTTTACAGCACCATATGAATCATTAAGACCTACAAATGCTTAAAGTAGGCTCATGAGGAGATTAGGAGTCAACATCTACACTCACCAAATAGACATTACTCCTGAAATATTGTCATCCTGGGGATTAGCTTGTGAAGAACAGAATTTTACAATGAAAGAACTAATAAAGGGCCAGCAATCAACTGCAAGCCAGCACAGATGTGCTCACTTGATACAAGTAGGTCTATTTAAAAGACAAATTCTAATAGTTCATTATAGAGAAGAAAAACCTCCACATTAACATGACAGTATCTGAGGCAGTTTCCCATTCCACTGCAGCTCCCAAACTGAACAAATCAACATGATTGCAAACTTCATCTTTTTGTGCCTTACAGACTGTGGCTCTCTGGGATCCATCCTGCTGTAAGTGGGATTTGCTGTGAAATTTGTGTTTCACGTGCAGTTGCTGTGCAGATCCCCAGCACCCAGCACCCCTTCTCTTTCTGGGCCCCTTTCACGCCTGCTGCTGGTTTCCAGAATCTCTGATGATGCTGGGCTTTTCCTAGTACAGGCCACAGAGCTGAAGTAGAATCAGTGTGGAGTGATTTTGTGTTATTTCTTCTTTTGCTCTGTCAGGGCCTCTGCCTTTTGCTGAGCGTTCTGTGTCAGCTGCACATGAACCCAGCGTGACCCAGGCAAACACTTCCTTTGTCCATCCCTACAACCATCAATCAGCCATTACCTCCAGGTGCATGTACCAAGCTTTGTGATTTCAGGTGTCATTTTAGCGACTGGAAGCACATGAACACTACCCTAATACAATAATACATCATAATAAACACAATTTAGTAGGGCTTGGATATTGGATTTGTTAATTATGTTGTTTACGTGACATTCAAAAGAACCAAATCTTGGCTGGTTAAGAATAACCTGTTAATTTGGATTATTTAATAGAAAAAATTCAGTCTCTGAGGGAAAGAGAAAATGTAATTACCATTGTGTTGCTAAAACCAGACACAGGTAAAATTATGGCAAGCAGGTCAACGTTTTCATTTTTTAAAATATTAAAAAATGCAAAATTGTAGCTGTTAGCCCTACAAATTTCAGTGGGGTTTTAATTACCTTGTCAGTCTGATCTGCAATGCACTGAATTTAACAGAATTAATTGTTCCATGAATTCTGATGGCACCTTGATTGAGTTCTACCAGTGCACTGTACAGTCAGTAGGCAAGGATTTGCAGGTATATTTTTCACAGGATGCTGAAAGCTGTGAGTGCTCAGCCACTTCACCCCTCCCAGAGAATATTCCTGGGTAACTCCTTGGAGCCAACAGAAAAAACTTCGGCAGAAGCTTTCTGAGGCTTTTAGCTAAAATTATAGGAGTGAAAGACTTTGAATAAATTACTCACATATATAATTCGTGCTCAAAATACAGTTTGTTCATTCCATCTCCACCCTCTGTACACAATCTCAGTACATAATATACAGTGCCTTCTGAAAGTGGAAAATTGACTTGATAAACAGGTGTAGCACAGATTAAGTCTGTTATGAGCCTTCAATTCTGTGTGTCAAACATCTTAATCATGATTCATGACACTTTTGAGCCTATAGTTAGGTGTTATCATAATCAGGTACAATTGTATCATAGATCTATGTACAAATTATGTTAAATAATTGTTTTGAAATCACATCTAATCGTGAGAAACAGCTTTCTGGAAAATACTTCTAACACAGCTCAAGTTACAATCCTTGCAGCTTCCTAATCAATAATAAGATTTTCCAGCCCCTAAAGAAATTCTTTTCCCTGAAAATATGAAGGTCACATTGGCCTGGTGGACTTGCAGTTAATGCATTTAAAAAAAGCTAATTCTTCTATAAACAGGACAGATTCTTTATCTGTTCAACTCTACCATTTTTCTTGATAAAAAATTCACCAAGATAAGGGAGAGCACAGGGGTTCCCCAGTACAGATCAGGCTTCTGGGCTGAGGCCTTAGTGACTCTGTAATATGCATCATTCCTTAAAGCAGCTAAAAATTTTCGAGGCAATTTTTGGCTTCCAGATATGTTTGAGGTAATGTTGCCTTTTTGGAATGTAGTTTGTGATCAGTTTTCATATTTTCTCTATCTGCACACTCATTTCCTAGCTACAAAACTGTGATTTGGGAACATCCCATAAAGCTTTTTTAAATTAATCCCAATTATGATTCAGGTTGTGACCTTCTACTCACACTTTCTCATGATCACTTTTGTTTGTGTGCTTTGACAGGGTTAGTTGTGCACACTCTGAAGTTTTCTGACATGGACATGGAGCTTGTTTTGCATGAATTTTTTTAATTGGAAACTGCTTTTTCACAAGCCAAGTAGATTTTTTTATGGGACTTTTCTAGAGTAATTACTATTGTGAGGGGCTTTCACTGTGAAATTAAGACAAACATTCTGCCACGTCTGTTAATTACTGAAAACACCAAACAAAACACTCGCCTTGAAAATAATTGAAGAATCACTTAAGCCAGAGCACCCTGCATTGGAAAAGGTAAGGTACAAACAAGCAGGCTGTGACAACCTGCTATAAAATATAAAACCACCAAAGAGAAGATATTATAGGTGCTGCCCACCTCCAAACACATCGTGCTCCTGAGAAATGTTACTTCTCAGTGAAGATTCATCATGAAATCGTAGCAATGGAATCTATCATTGAGAGGTAGTTTCTGTGATGGGGTGGCTCAGCCACATGGACCTTTCGTTCACATCCTGTTTTCCCCAAAGCTGCTGTCCTAAAACTGAGTTCACCCTCCATCACCCAACCTCAAACAAGACTATTTAGCACCTTCATTTTTCTCAGCAAAAGCCAAAGTGTGAGGAGGTGTTGCCTCTCCCCACTGCAGCAGTTTTTGTGAAGCCATGAAAAGCTTACAAATGCCAAATTGCAGATTCCTAAAGCTGACAGTCATTTCTCACCACCAGATATTCCAGGTTTCACACCAGAGTGATTATCAGATTTACAGGAACCATCAAATCAGCTTTCCTTACAGGATTTCTGGGAAGATTTTCAGTCCTTTTGCAATCTTCTGTCCATGCAAGTCATCCCAGTGTCTGTGCAGCACCTCATGCTGGATGCATTCACAGTCACACATCCCTCGTGAGGCAGGAGAGCAGTGCTGGATGCAGGGCAGAGGACACAGAGCTTTAAATTGACCTGCACTGGAACACAGCTGGAATGCTGAGGTCTCAGAGCTGTCACCCCAACCACCGGATCAGCCTCCACAACCTGAGGCTCCACTGCTGAGATTTTAATCATAAAACTGTTTTAGTTAATTGAAAGCTGGGTTTCTCCCTCCTCTCAGACAGAAGAAACAGAGGAAAGGTATTTCTTTGTGAGCAGGAATCCCTGACAAGCTTTGCTCTCTGCTGTTCTGCTTCTCTCCTTGCTACTCATTAGCTGTATTAGGCATCATAATCCCATTATGGAAATGAGCTGGTGATTTGGGAGACATCCTCCCCAAACACTCTCTTCTCTGGAGAGCTAGAGAGGGAAAGGCATCATCTTCAGCCCATTGCAGCCAGTCAGAGCAGGAATGTGACCAATCAGTGACCAAAGTCATACTGAAATTAGGGAATTAGAACTGAAACCACAGTGATTGGAAAATCCATTTTCAGGCTTTAGGAATAATTCTTCCCTGATGATTCCTACTTTTCAAGGCTTGTTTGGCTGATAACAATGAGAAAATTCACTCTTGTGCTGCATAAGGGAGTGCCAAAGTATACAGCACATGCAAAAAATTCATCTCAGTGCTGAAATCATCTGTCAAATGCCATAACATCTGTCTTACACAGCTGAACAAATTTGCCAATCTTTTAGTAGAATATGATAATGGTGATGAATGCATTGACAAGGTGACATGAGCTCCCACAGCAAGCGATATTTCAGAGAGGGGTTTTCTTTCTAAAACAAAGAGATCACAATCAACCCTGTAGAAAAACTGCTGCACAGAAATGGAGGGAGATTCTGGATGACCCTCCATCACACATCCTTCACCATGCAATGCCTGATGCTGTGCCAAACAGCCAGCCTGGAAAGCTGTGTGATTGTGTCTGCAGTGCACCCACACTGCCCTAATGAGGATTTCATTGTAGGCAAGATTGCGCTGTGCAACTTGAAATCAGGAATTTTACATTCCTCCCAGGCTGAAATAAAGACTGTCCAGATAAAAGCCTTGCTTATTGGAAAGTGCTGATGTTCTGATTTTCAAGCAAAATAAAACAAGAGTGCTTCAATCTTATCCAATTCCTTACTGAAAAAAATTCCCGTTGTGGCTTTCCCAATACAAGCTGTATGGCATTCCTGCCATGCACATACTGGGCTTTAGCAGGCACCAGTCCCTGGTTTGTACAGACAAGGAGCAGCTGGAGCACTGTCCCCTTGCAGAGCACAATGACCTTCAGGGACAGGTGGATTTGGACAGGTGCAGGAAAAGAGAGAGGGACTTGCTGCCCATGCAAGAGGATTAAAGCCTTTTCATGGCCTGAGCTCCTTTCTGCCATAGGTTATTCTGGGGTCCTGCTTAGAATTTGTGCTGCAAAGTAAATAATTCCTTAACCTTTGAAGCCATTTTTCTCCCTGAAAATGCCTCCTCCTCAGGGTAGGGTATAGACTTTAATATGGGAATAAGCTAGAAAGGGGTTTTGAAATACATTGATAGGATTGATTCTCCAGCTGCTTTACTTTTACTTTTACTGGCTTACTGAGTGGATGAATTTGGTTCCAGCCAAGAAAGTGGGATCTGTCTGTGCCAGGGATCTAAACTTCTCAAATTTAGTTACCATTTTATTAGCATAAAATCTTTACTAAAAATGGTAAATCAGATCAACAGTTGTATCACAAATGACTCTACCTAGACATCTTATTGGAGTAGGTTGATTTATTAAGTTTTTCTGCCAATCCATAATTTTTGTATATGGGAACTACTCATTTGCACATCATTGAAATAAGCAACTGTTAGATACAAGACAACTTGAGACCCACTTTCATTTGCATTTAGCAAGTCAAGCTGATGTTTTTCACATCATTTATTAAATGAGTTTCAGAAATATACACATATTTTAATATCCCAGGAAAATACTTGTGATTCATCTTGTCTGTTCTCATAGGTTCCACAGAAAATCCGACATGTTGCATTTATAAAAATCTAGCAGTAAGGACTGGGAGGGGAGGAGAGATGTGTAAAATATTTATCCTGTGCCTTCTCTGTGGGCTAAGTGATGTGACACTATCCTTCCTTGAGATTTTATTAGGTGCTTGAAATTAATTGCAAAATACTAATCAAAAGGCTTGCTAAGGGAAATGCAGAATTTGAAATGTTTGGCTTAGGTTGAAGATGTAAAGATTATTTCAGTTGCTGCCCTTGTGGAACCTCTGCCTTGCTCTCTGCTTGCTGCACCAGCCAGTGTCACACCCAGCTCCATGGAATTATAGAGACACTTTAAAAGCTCTAAATTGGCAGGTTCAGAGAGTAGGTTTTACACTCTACTTTTAATCTCACAGGTATTTATAGAATGAGCAGCATAAAGAGGTTATTAATAGCCGTAGGAAAGAAACAGTTTCCCCAGAATAGATGCAGGGTGTAGAAGTGTGTTAGCAAAAGCGAGGCCTGGGATAAATGTGGAATGTGAGGGAAAAATCCCGACACTTGAGGAGCTAATGGGTTCTGTGGCTCCTATTCAGCAACACAAGTGTGCAAAGGAGTGAAGGGCAGGGAAGTTGATGAAGCTATTTTGGAAAATATGTTCTCAAAATATCCTCCCAATGCAAAATACTAATTTTGCAGAGAAAGTTCAGCTCGTGGTGATTTGGAAGGAAATGCTTCTGATTTGCCACTAGGCTTCTAGACAGTAAAACAAAGTATCTAGTGATATCTGTCCTTTGAAACAGATAAATTGGTAACGAGGCATTTCATTCTTGCTTTGTTGTGACCCAGATCCTCAGAGAATTTTAAACAATAGAAAAACACTTAATGGTAAACTGAGCAATCCAATGATAGAAACTACTTCCAGAGTTTTATCCTTTTTGACTTAAACAGTTAATTCACATCCATCAAAAGCCTTTCATGAGATGAATTTCATCTCTGAACACCATTTCATGCTTCATTTTACTACACTGATGGGGATTTTGGGGTACTCATTACTCACTTTTTTCTTTCTTTGTCTTTAAGGAATAGAAACAATAAATCCAGAGGACGCTTCTCTTTCTTCCTCACTCCACAGATGCATTTCTAGAGTCAAATTCAATATTTCAACAGCTGGTTTGTGCTTTGGCTTGAGAACACTGTTCTTGCCTGGTATGTGATACCTGTTGAGGAGCACTGAATTTTGGAGAAGGCTTCAGGCTGGGTTCTCACAGTCCCTTATGTCCCAGCTGGCCTTTAGGAGCCCCAGCACAGCTGACAGAAGGCAGGAAAGTCATTTATATGTGGGGGATCTCTGGACATTTTTGCTCAGGTGATGCTGCAAGGTGGGGTGGAGCAGCTGCTCCCTCAGCAGTGCCCAGTCCCACCAAAGCATACAGAGCTCCTGCATAAGTTGTTACTTTCAGAGAGCTGCTGTGGTTCAGACTAGAGCAAGTTTTGCTCATTCTTCCTGTGAGTGCAAAGCAGAGGTGATAAGGGGTAATTAACTTGGTAGTGATTTCTTAATAAAGTTGTGTCTTTGTTAAAAATAGGGCAGTTTTTCCCTCTGGACCAGAAGTATCCTCAGCCTGCTTACCTTGGGGCACCTTTCCATTCAGCCTTCCTAGAAAATTATTTCCAATTTTATTATTTTTCTAGACCTTTCCAAGAACATCCTGACCTTCCAAAAGCCTTTGCAGTAATGAACCACACTGTGAAGTTTACATCTCTGCAAGTCAGCATATATCTGCCAAAATTGTTTGAATCAGAAGCAGCCTAGCCTGCACATAGAATTACCCCAAGTTCTGTATTTGTAAATCAAGAAAATGAAATGTGTGCACTGAGGCAGTAAGGAATGTATCCTCAGTGCAGATCACTTTTTTATAGTGAATATCTTTGAGTCACTTGTTAATTCTTCTGGTTAACTGGAAGTGACTTTTGTGAACTTTCTCCTTCTACCAGAGCAGGAACTGCTGCCTGTAGTCCCCGGAAGATTTTGTACCCAGGGTTTAAAAAATTCCCCTTGTATAAGTTGAGAAAGAATTTGTTTTCTGTGAGAACAGCTGTAGTGTCAGGCACCAGAGTTTATGAGCAACGTGGAAGTGGAAACCAGGGATGTATCACAGGAGAAAAGGTGTTTTGTTCTTCTGTCACTGGAACCCAGAGGCAGGAGAAAATAACCCTGAAGGAAACAGCTTCCCTTCACAGCCACTTGGACTGGGGCTGCTGGAGCATGTAATTGTGTGCAGGGGGAAAAGAGCCTGCAGTGAAAGGCTGTCAGAAGCCTCAGGACTCCTGATTCTCTGTCTGTTGTCGGGAAGCAAAGCCCTCTGCAGCAGAACAGGTTTGGGTAATTGCAAAAGGGACACCTACTGCTTTCATTAGGCTGACTGTACCTATGTAAAACAAATGCATACTGGCAGAATTTTCCTTATGCCCACAAAGTTCTTATCTCCAGAGGAAGGGAAAACAAAGGTAACACGTTATAATTTGTACAGTGTACTTAAAACTATGGATTTAATGATGGTGAGAATGAAAGCAGTGTGTAATATTCAGAGGATAAAGCTGGGCAATGCTGTTTTGAAGCTCCAGAGAGGATAAGTGATGGCAGGGGAAAGGGAAGAAAACCAGCAGTGGAGTAACATCAGTGCATCCTGGTCTCTTTGTTGTGCTCCCCTTTGTTCCAGAAGGGAGGTTAGAAAACTGTCATGGTGCTGGGCTAACAGGAAACTTCTGTACAACAAGAGCAGAGGGAAAATTTGTATATGAATTCCTTTTTCACCAAGGTCCCTGACCTTCAAGCCAACAGAGAAATTAGGAAACAATTCAATTTTGTGTATTTCGGATATATAATGAGCAATATACTGCCCATCCATGACATCAAAGGTAAAATTGAGATGTTTCTTTCCAACCTGAGAAAGGAGATAGAACACATAGAGCCCAGTGAGAAAAACAGAGCTTCCTCTTCTCCCCTTCTTCAGTGATTCAATTTGACACCACTGCTAGATTTTGATGTATTCAGAGAGGGAGGAAAAGAGTTATAGCTTAGATATGCCAGACTTTTTCTTAAAAATAAAACTGCAAAACCTTGGTAAACCTGCATACTATGCAGGAGTATAAATGGACAAAAAACATGTTTTACACACTCCTACCAAATACCTTTTTACAAATACTGGATCAATATTTTCTCAGATATTCAATCACAGCCTTTCCAAGTCTCTAAAAGGGGTCATAAAATGTTACTCAGCAGAGTCAGCAGCAGCTCTGCTCCTACAGGGCAGAGGAGGGGGACAGGCTGTAATTACTGGCTTCAAGTGTTCTCAGTAGTCAGGGACCTATTAGCTATCATTAACTGGTAGCAGCAGTTCAGGCAGTTGTACAAAGACAGATGAGCTCAGAGGACATTGCAGGGGCCAGAAGTTGAAGAATCACAGCATCACTCAGAGCAATGGACCTACCTGGTCCAACTGCAAAAATACCCCAAATTCTTTTAAATATACCACAGCTGTTTGAGTCAAATCAGCCTTTTTAAAAGCCGGGGTGACAAGAAACTGCATGTTCCCTGAGTTCTCAGTTTGTGTACTCCCCAGCTGGCCCCAGACCAGGGAGGCTCTTCACTGAGAAGTGGAGTCCCCTGTTCAGTGTCACAGTCACACTCCAACAGAACAGACTCAGAAAAGTCCCTTGCTCCCAGAACTGTCACCCGCTGAACCCCTGGCTTCTGAGGACAAGAGCACAGGCACTGAACTTCATTCAGTGCCTGAGAACGGAAGGACCCTTCAAGCCCTGGCCCTGCAGTGTTACAGGGTCACTGTTACCACAGTTAGCTGCTCTCCACTGCACATCTTTTACACCTCTTCTTGCCTTTTCCTAGACAGACAGAACACTGTTCTTCCATTGAACTGACTTCAACTGGCAGTGTCAATTCTCAATGAGGAATTAAAATTAATTGTAAAGTTACAGGTAATCCATGATGCAGAAATACAAATGATCAAAGATTTGTCTGTGTATTTTTATTTTAGAGCTCCTTAAATCCATTGATATTTTATTGTAGTTTTTAAAAGGTTTTACAGTCATTGGCAAGATTTTGCAAAGACAAATGCTGTAGTCCATCCATGATGAGCAGAAGCTCCTGTTAATGACAGTGAGAGCTCTGGATCAATAGCAAAATGCAGCCCCAGGGTCTCAGCTATGCTGGAATAATCACAGTGCCTGGTCCCTGGGGGCTGGAGGGCTGAAGGAGATGAACTGCTCTAAGTAGGCAGCGTTAATACAGTCAGACCCTGTATCACACTGGTCAACATGTGACCTTGGGTCTCACAGTGACAGAAAAAAATTCTGCTACTACAAATGTTAGCCAAGATTTTAACAGTGAACTTGTAAGGCATCAGAGTGCTTGGAATTTCTAAACTATGTAGCTTGCTAAACTCTTTCACATTATCTCTTCGATCTGTCTTTCATGTCAACCTGTGATTCAGAAAGTCTTCCTCCTGCTCTCTTTTCTTGCATCAGATATTTTTTGAAGTAATCTGACTTCCAAGAATTCCTTTTTTTTTCCCTCTTTTTTTTTATTTTCTTGATAAGAAAGGATTTTCTTCTAAAAACATCATATCTTGCTTTGGCTTTTATGTCTCAGAGTGGGCATGAACTCAAGAGAGCTTTGCCATTTGCTGCAGTCAGGAGAAGAATTGAGGTACTTGAATGATCTTTTTGGAAGAAGGAGTCTATTAATCTAGCTCTTACAGAGCTCTTTACATGATGAGGACTTAAAATGGATTATTAATAAAGTCTATTCAGATCTTTATGTTGTCATCATATTCTCCCTTTGTTTCACCAACAATGCCAGCTTCAAGAGATTTTTAGCAGAACTTCCCATAAGTGTCTTGGTTCCTTGCATGCCTGGAATGTGATCCCTGTGGAAGTGAATGAAGTGTCTATAATGCCCTTTTCTAATGCTCCCCATAACTCCCAGCTACTCTGATTCCAGCTAAAGATCTCAACCACGCTGTCATTGCTGTTACCAAACCCATCACTCTGCTCTGTGCAAAGACTGTCTTGTCATTACATGAAAGTACCTGAGGGACTGGGTGGTTTCAGTCTGAAGGAGATCCATTAAACCTTCCTAAAATTGTGATCAGCGCTGATTTTAGTCATCAAATTAATAGTATGTCATAGTTTATTATGCTAATCATCAGTGTGCTATTCCATGTCTTTGAAGAGTTTTAAAGCAGTTATTGGTGTGCTGCATTTACTCACACATATATTTTAAGGAGACCCATATATTTTAATGAGAACAAACAGCTGTATTTTAGTACCAAAAATCTCATTTTTAATAATTCCTGAGTCAGCTTAAGAAACCTCCAATACACCTGTGCACCTGAGAGCAACAGGAATGGTCCACTTCAGATACTCTCCCTGGCACCTGCAACAAACCTTTCCCTGGGACATGGGGAAAGATGGAAATACACCATAAGGAAAGGAATTCTCCACTCTCAAGTAGGGTGAGAAAAAATTGTGGAGTCCTTCATCATTGGGAAAGAGTCAAGTCATGTCCTCACCCTCATTAACACCGGGAAAGCTACAGGGGTTTAAACTGGCAAAACAAGCCCAGAGTGTGAATGTTGTCATGGTGTTTATCTGCAGCTCAGCTGGGGGCAGCAAGACCACTTAGTCAGGCTTGCTCAGGCACTGAAGGCTTAGCCCAAAAAACCTGGTGATCCTTTCCTGATTAACCCATAGGTCATTGCTCTGGTATAAAGCTGTTGTTGCTACAAGCAGAGGCCATGATTTGTCTTAGCCTCGTGTCCCATTGAGAGCAGAGACGTGTCACAAACACCTGTGAATTTCTGAAACTCTCATCTGATTTTTATCTGACCTTTTCCTGAAACATTATCACACAAATATATTTATCTAGTCAAGCCTTGGTTCTAAATGGATAAAAGGACTAGAGAAAAAAATAGGTTGTTTCATTTTGGTGCTTGTTTGGGATTTTATATATATAAACCTCCAGTAAATAAACCTCCAAATGAAAAATTGATGCAGGTTTTCTGTTTTTTACCTTTCTCCCCTTATCAGAAATGCACTGAGCCTTATCTTGCAGAATATATTCCCTGATCTTGGCTATTCATTAAAAGTAATAGAACAGCTAAATGACTTTGGGACGCAGTAACTCCAACATATTTTGTTTAGTTTCTTCAATAAATCATATTGTCAGAGGTTCCTTTATTTTGCTATTGTGTCACTGTAAAAGAATGAACTATATTTTGAAAATTTCCATCTCTGTTGCTTAAGCTCTGCTCTACTAAGTTTAATACCCTGACAATTCCAGCCATAATTTACTCCTTGGAACAGGTCATTAAGTACGCATTGCTGCTTTAGACTTCTTCTTTGATCCATTGCCCTTCATAAAATACAGAAACGGTCTAAACAGTCTCCATAGAAAGCATTTTCTTTTAGGTTGATATTTAACTATGAATCACAACCCATAACTGGGTGGCTCACCCATCCAGAAAGGTTCCTTGCACACACAGACACGCTGCTTCCATTCTCCCACAGCCACGTGGCACTTCTGCCACAGCGGGCTGGCTCACAAACCATCAGGTTAATCATGTTAGCATAGCTAAGTGAGCAGACATGCTGGGCAAGCAGGGAGTGTCTCCTGTGGAACCTGGCTAACACAACTCCTGGCAGCTTGGCAGGGACTGTCAGAGGCACCTCCAGGAGCTGTTGGGCTGCCAGGGCAGCTGGGCTGGGCATGCAGCACAGAGCTGCAAGCTGCTCCCATGGGCCGAGCACAGGGGCTGAGAGCACCCCAGGGAATGGCCACAGCTCATCTCCAGGGAGGAAACTGCATCTTTTTCCTCCAGAGATCTGTACTCAATCACCATGAAGTACGAATGCTTATGAATGAAATAATCATGTTGCAATTATGGGATCACTCCTGTCACTCCCTGAAACCTTCGCCTTCAGAGCGTCCCTTTGGGGTCTATTAAATTACCTGAAGTGTTTGCAGGACCCTGCACAGAGAAAGCATCTATTTCTGCAGTGTCAATGGATCAAATTGCATTATCCTTATTACACTGATAATATCTCTATCTAGAAAGCTCTGTTTCAAATAACAGCATTTAAACTGTCTTAAGGGCTAAAGAGTTTTTAAATTCAGAGAGATTTTTCAGAAAGACCAGCGTTGTCTATAAATACATATATGATAACTGCACAGCAGGTCATCTCATCCTCCTAAAGTATAGACAAATTTTGTTATTTGTCATCTAAATAATCTATGAGTCTTCACCCTACCCTTCTAATTTTTCCATTTTTCATGTTTGTTTCTTTTTCAAAGATATTAATCATTTAAACCTATTTATAAAGGTAATATATTTACATGTCTAGACATCTGAATATTCAAGCTCCATTTCTCATTCCATGCAGCAAAAATTGATTAGCCATACCTAGAGAAAATTTGTCAGAGAGTAACTGCCAATATTAACATCTGCCAGCCAATCTTCTTTATAATCAGCAGTAAAAAGAAGTGATTTTGCCTCTTGGGAAAGCTTTCAAAGTTTGCTGTATCAATTTACGGTTTGTAACTCTCAGGGGTGTGAATATAAATAATATTTCAATTCTCCACGGCGTCATCTATCAAATGTTTAAAGTGATGACAGGACCCGAGTAACAAAACACTGGGACAATGGCATCCCCATCCCTGCTCTATTAAGAGAGAAAAAACAGAGTCAGCTCAAAAGATCTGTGGTCTGAGATGAACTCTGGGGGCAGGATTGGCCCAAGGTGTGCAGGGTGATAATAAAGAACAGATCAGTGCAAATACAGAAACAGTTCTCGTGTCTCAGTGAAAACAATGTCAGATCTCAGCAGCAGCTGCAGCTCAGGGTCTGTGCACTTCAAACAACCAACAAACAAACAGAATGTTACAGCTGAGATATCAAAACCACAGGGATGTGCTGGATGCCAATTCCTATTAATTTTAATGGGCATCTAGCAGCCCGATTCCTTGGGATCGCTTGAAATTCAGCACAAAGCATTAATAAATGCTTTTATTCCCCCTGTCCTTATCCACATCAGCGGTGACTCCTGATGCAGAAACCAAACCCAGAATCTGGTCAAAGGGAGTCTACTCAGGGAGTACCCAGGAGAGTTCTGGGGATGCCTTGCTGTGCCATGGGCAATTTGTGTAGTCTAATAATGGCATCATTCCTTTCTCTGTGCTGGGAATAGGAATTGAGTAGAGGCTGATCCCTTTTCTGAATCATTCCCTGAGCTTGGCAAGGGGGAGCCTTTCCTGAGCCCACATCAACACACAGAAGCACCTCCAGGCAGGTCCCAGTGCCCAGGATGGGAACCCACTTCCTCCTCTGATATGACGAGTGCCGGACTGTTCAGCAGGGAATTCCACCTGTAAATTGAAAAAGTCATTTCAGAATTCATACTGATGTGTCAAATGGCACTTGACAAAACTAATGGCAACCTGTTTAAAGACTGCCTCCACAGTGCTTAAAGCAGCTAGCTTTAAAATCTTGTACAGAAGAACATTAGAATTGTTTCACTTTTTGTATGAATTTTCTGCTGTACCATTCAATTGAAGAGCAAAAATTCTGAGGTAGTTATTAGTCATGTACAATATTTATTAAGAAAATGTAGGAGACAAATTTGTGTTCCTTTGTTATTTTGCATTGCCTGAAAAGAATTCTTCATCACACTTGAATTCAGATTATAGGAAGTAATCAGTGAATCACAAGAGAGAGCATTTTCCATGGCTGTAAAGTATATTTCCTACCATTGTAATGCACACTAATCAGAAAGGTAGGAAATAAGTGAAATGACTGAACCCTCTATAAAACAGAATAGCTTGTAGCCCAGCCCTCCCCATCAGAAAGTGACTGAGCCAACATCTCCTCACAAATAGCTGTAAATTAACAGAGCCTCATTGCCCACAGTGTAGCCAGCCAGATTTACAGCAGCATCTGTCTCTCTGTACTTAGAGACTAAGCAATTATTTTATTCTTAAGTACTTTTTTCCCAGAGACAAAAGGCTACCTTTCCACTTGCCCTCCCCAGTTTTTTTCAAAGAGCCTATTGGTAGGTTATTTGAAAAGCCAACAACTGCCTGATCTGTTCTCAATATAATTTCATCATCTGTATTTTGACTTGGAAATGTGTGCACCAAGACTGAAATTATTTTACTCCCACAGGGGTAACACTCTATTTGAAGTGCCCATTAACTACTCCTAAACAGTGGTGGAAAATCAGTGCAAATACATGTGATGTCTACATGAATACCAAGTGAATTCATGAAGATTACTGCTGTATGCAAAATTATCCTACTATAGAAGGGATACTTGAAAGAAAAAATTGCTGAAATAAGGAACTAGTCTTAAAAAAATATGAGTCTTTCAGTAATAGTTCTTTTATTATGTGGTTCTATTTATTTGTGTGCATTTCTGTCATGTATCCCAGGTTTTGGGGGCTTAAATTTCATCTGGTAAGACTAAGTCTGTGATTTGGACTAAATTTTGGATTTGGGATTAAATTTTGTCTTGCCAGAACTGATGCCCTCTGAATATTCACACCATTGCCTCCTAGGCTGTGGGGAAGGCAGACCTTCAGCTCCTAAATTTAGCACTATCAGCTATTCTGGAAGAGAGAAGAACAAATTTGCACCGACCTCCATGGACAGGGTTCTGAGGACAATGGAATTCTGAGTGCAGAATCCGGAATACAGCATGCAACACGGTAAAATGCAGCTTTGTAATCACAGTGAAACCAGAATTTCTGTAATCTAGACATGTTCAGAGTGATGAAACACATTTAAAATGTGCATTGTTATTATCTGCTAACCCAATTTCCTACACAAGTTGATTTTCCAGTCAATTTCTCTGAGTTAAAATGACTAGGATGGAACACTTGAGATATTCACTCACATTTATTCTAATATTTGTGTACAAGTATGACCAGTACTTGTCTCTAAAATTTAAAGTTATCTCTCACACTCATTCTTCGGTATCTTCAACCCCAGTACAACCTCTCAATCCACTCTTCCAAAAGATAAGTTGATATCTAGATGTCATTTCTCCATTCTAGACACACTGAGATGATCATGATGAAGAGAGTAAGTAGAGCTGAAGCTCATAAAATTATAGGAAAAGGGCTTTTATGGAAGGTT
Organism: Anthoscopus minutus; assembly: GCA_013399455.1. Classification (NCBI taxonomy): domain Eukaryota; kingdom Metazoa; phylum Chordata; class Aves; order Passeriformes; family Paridae; genus Anthoscopus; species Anthoscopus minutus. The sequence continues at coordinate 581,576 of VWYI01040462.1, forward strand.
AATTTATGCTGGCATCATCTGGGGTAAAGACAAAGTCATTTTTGCAGTGTCTGCACACTTGGAGCAAAGATCAGGAAACGCCATCCTACCATGGCATAATACAAATGATCTTCAAAGTCACGTTAAGGGCTGAACTGAGAACAGCTAAGGGGTTTGTTCTGTCGTGGAATAGAAGTTATTTCTTTACTCCTTTGTTAACTGAGGCAGGAGAAGCTAAATATTTTACTTGATTGAAACCTGCAGAAATCAATCTGTGGCTGGAAACAATTACGCAAATTTGCCTTAATTTTTATGCAAAAATTAGACTAAAAGAAGAACAGTTGACAAATATTTTCAAATATCATCCATCTGACTGCATGACCCCACAGTCTCTGAGGGCTCAAGTAGATTGTATAATACCTATTTAAGGACAAAAGGATTCAGAGCACACAGCCCTGTGCAGAACAGAGCTCTTCTGGCAGCAGTCAGGGAAAAGAGGGTTGGGTGGGATGGAGCTGTTCCCTCCTTGGCACTGGCACTGCAATTCCCATTCCTGCTGCTCTCCAAGGAGGAGAAGCTTCACCAGTGCAGCAGCACAAGCACAGAGCTCTTGAACCCACCCATCCTTTAGAGTCCTTCCTCTGAGGGCAGAACAAGGTGGTTTGTGAGCTCATCTTCCAAATCAGTCAAGGTATCTCATAATTGCATCAATATAAAGCTGAAAGCCATTTCTGAGACCTGCAAATTAAAATACCTGTTTAACACATAATTTTTAAGCCTCCATTGCAGCTGCATGGTTGGTAAGGCTGCACTGGGGGTGCAATCACGAGATTCCCTAAGAATGGCTTTATTCCCTTATCTCTTGGTGGTGGGGGTATGGGGTTTGTGTGCTGCAAATGCAGGAAAGGTCAGTGCTTGTTCCTATTTGCTGCTGAGGGAGATGTGGGCTTCAGCACAGACCACCCTGGATGTTTTATTCACTTCCCAGATATTGAACTGCTGTGCTCTGGCTATCCTGGGCTAAAGCTGGAGCTGATGTGTTTTGTCAGCAATCTCCACAAGGATCTGGGTGTAGCTCCAGCCTTTGCATTCTGGGAAAAGGCGAGGCCCCTGAAATGCAGGATCCCATTACACACAGAATGTTGAATCCAGCTTTTGAACACCCAGATCCTCTTCAATAAAAATTCAGGATATATTGTGACTTTCCTTTGCCTATTGTATTACACCCCCACCTGTGAAAAGGAAACGAAATTCTTTTCATGCTGCATTTTTTAAGGGGTAAAACATTTTTATAGGCGTCATTGTGATAAAGTATTTAGTTAGCATTCCAAGCAGCTTTTAGGAGAACAACAAGTAAGCTTTAAAACCTTCTTCAGTTTAGCATGTGGGGATTATCACCTGTTAATATCTATTAGTGAATTATTTTTATTTTTTTTCAGTGTTTATCTTTTAATCCTGCAGTGGATTTTTGTGTTGGGGGTCATGGTGGTGGTGGTGTCCCAAAAAGACTTTATTTAGCTTGGTATTCTACATGGTTTATTTTTCTGAAGGTGGATTTCAACCCTTAATCCTCTTCCAGTGCAGGAGTAGCCATGAGAATAGAACCCTGGGGCTGCACTTTCTGCAGTGTCTCTTCTCTGAATCCTGGAGCAAAGTTATTGCAGTGCCCTGTAAAGATTTCCATGGCTCGAGTTACCTGGCAGCTGGATCTCCCTCTGTAGCCCTAATCACAATTAGACAATGGGATTATCCACCCCTAGATGTGGCTCCACATCGTTTTAAGCAGTTTCCAATCTTGAATCTTGCTGCTTAATACATGGGAACAAGCATGTAATGCAATTTAGTGATCAAAGTCAACATTTGTTCCATTGCCAATGTTATTTATTTTTTTTAAAAAAGGAGAGAGATTGAGAAAAATGGCAAGCACAAAGGGGATAAAATGCCTTCTTGCAGAAAACTGAGTTACTGAAGGAGATCTGAAGACTTTGGTAATTTGGTTTATGTTATATTTGATATAACCATAATACATCCATCAAGATTAACCCAGCCTAGAGAAATGGCAAATCACATTAACTTGTTAGGCCACTAGGTTGGAATTGAGGGAACAGAGTAAAGAGAAGATAGATAATTTGTTTGTATGTGTAGCCCTAAATGTTTCTAATATGAACTGTAATGCCATTATAAAGATACTGAGCAGCACACTGAATGCCTGATTGCTCTCTGGCTGTATGCACTGAACCTAAATAGCAAATCCTTTATTAACACTGATGCTAAGAAATGCATAAAAAGGAGATTGGCCATGAGCAGCAATAGCAGGTTTTAGTGATACAACAAAATGGAAGCATGCACCACACTTCTGAGTGCCATCTACTGGCATTTCTTTAATTACTTGCTACATGCATTCATATGTAGGGAACTCTTCAATGTTCCAGAAGTCTAATCCATAACCTGTGTCATTAATCCTTTTAGCTCTCCATTATTTTCATTGTTTCCTTATTTTCCCATGATATGTACTAAAGTATGCTGTTTTCAGCTATTATGGTTGCTTTTTATTTAGTTCACCACACAGACAGTAGGGGTCAAAGAAATTAATACTGTGACTGAAAACTAAGAATGAATAATCATCAGGGCTGTATCATCACCTGGCAAGGTTTCAAAGTGCATGACCATTGCACAGAACAATCTTCCAGTTTGACCTCTAGTTCATCATTGCTCTGGGTCAATAAAGACCTGAAACAGTCAAGAACTGGAAGCCCATGGTTGGAAAAAGCAGTTCTCAGAGACAATTTTCATTTGCAGGATGTAATAATTCACTTGGCTCCTGTACTCAGTACTTCATATTTATGCTCAGTATGTCACTGGGAAACATGTGGGAACACAGCTTTTTCTGGCAGGGTTGGACCAACTCCAGTATCACTTTTCCTGTGGTGATGAAATCTGCTTTGAAATTTCTGTCCTCAAAATGCAAGTCCTGTTGGAAGTGTGGAATGATGTGTGCAGGGGGTGCAGGGGGGCTCTGATAAAGTGATTTAACCAGGGAACTCAAAGCCCAGCCATACATTAGTATCATCTTTGCTCCTTTTGGAAGGCAGGGAAGGTACTGGAATGTTTAACTTGCTGTTAGTCTGTGATCCTCATCTGATTTTCAAACAACAGTTGTGATTTAAGGAAGGACTGACTAGATGCTCTCTCACACCTTATCAATCCTGAGAATGGGCTGCCAGGGTCAATGTTAACCAGCATTTATTTTAGATTTTCCATTGCTCTGACATCCATGTGTAAAACTTCTTTGCTAACTTTTTTGTAGCATTACTCTCATATAATGTTTTTATAAATGTCTATGCCTATGACAAAGAAAAGTATCTTTAAATGAGGAAAAAAAAAGTATGGATAAAAGAGCAGGTTCTGGTAGATCTCCTCACCATGGTTAATATTTTATTCACAAAAAGTTCCATTTTCAAACTCCAGCAGGGATTTTTTCCTGCTATGTCTTGACATAACCTTTGCCATTTCATGGTTTCAGTCACACTGGAGGTTCATACTAGAGGTTCACAGCCATCCTGTGAGCAGGTGCTGGAGCCAGGTCCTGCTCACCCTCTGGCATTTCCAAGCTAATGAGCTCCCTGGTTGTACCAGAAATTCTTGTTCCTCACTCCTGAGTGAATGCTTGTGCATTTTGTGCTCTTACATTTCATCCCATTTCCATTACTCCAGTTCTAAATGTCATCCAAACTGTCCTGTAGGGTATCCCAGTATATTCCAAGGTATTCCAGTCTTCTTTACATTGGTGATGTCTCCCAACCACGTTTCAGAACCAAATGTCACAAGCATTGTCCCAAACTTTAGTGTCAGCTTAGTAATTAAAATATTAAATAAAATGGGCTCTACCTAGCACTAATCAATAAAAAATTCCACCAGCAGCTTCTCTCCCTAAGTAGACATTTAACTTCAGCAGAGGGACTCTTTTTGGAGGCAGAGGAATACATTCTTCTTATTGGTAGTTTTTATTCTGTTGTAGTCAAAGTAAATGACCAGGATTGTGAGAAGGGAGAGCTGAAATCAATGGTGACTCCCGAGATGCTTAAAGTTAATTATGTGCTCGACTTTTCAGCTATAAATATGAGAGGGAAAATTTCCTTCTTAAACTTTTTGCCTTGAGTGGAATCTTGTTGCCTGTGGTCCTGTTTCCAGAGCAACCTGTGCCAGTGCTGGCACAGTGGCAAAGATCAGCTGCTGCCTTCAGAACAGACACAATGGCAGAAATGTGGGCACTAGTTCTGATTTTTGAACACTCAGACCAATGTTATCTATTTCCCATATTTCATTAAAGTAGGAATTTTTTGTTTTCCTCACCTCAGAAATTAGTTGGGAATAGTGAACAGATTTCCTCAGTAACATCCAATATTACAGCTTTTGCTAATTGTTTAATAATGGACATTTTAATGTGAAATATGCAGAAAGGCATTTATCTGAATATGTGAAAGGAAATGCAGTGGCATCAATCTGATGCTCACATGCAAAATTGTAACAGATCCAGCTTCAAGAAGACTTGAAGGAAAATTTGCAAAAAGCTTTTTTGATTCGGCCTTTGATCCTCAGCTCTGCTCAGATCACAGGTCCTACATGCCTGAAACTTCCTAGGTTTAACTACTGGAAAGATAAAGGAAACTCAAAACACACAAAAGAGATAATTCCTATCTGGATAGAATTCAGGCACTACATTTCTGTCTTCTGCAGCTGAGACTTCTCACAAATACACACTTCCAGAGCCTCAAGGAGATGCTTGGTTAGAATTTTCCCTTTCATAGTTTCATCTGCTGCTGTGGAAAAAAAAATAATTAATAAAATTATACCAAACAATATCTAGCTGTGTTGGGTTTTGTTCAGTGCTTTTGCAATAACAATAACAAGTACTAAAAATTGTATTAGACAATTGCTGCACCACAGAGAACAAAAAAACCCCTCACACATAAATAGTGAAGTATTATCTTCACTCAAAATGCAATGCAGATTATAGCATAACTGATACAAGATGTTAACGTTCAGTACAATCAAGCATTCTGCTGTGCTCGCTGTGTATGCTGTGGCAAAATAATGCAAAATTTAGTCAACTAATCAGGCAGATTTTGGTTGCTTTTTTGTGTGTGTAGCTGAATAAATTAGAATGAATTTTATTTCATTAGAGACAGTAAAAAGGAGGATTAACATGGAAATATTTTAGTGAAAATTTCTATCAGGAGTGTAGCAAACACAAAGCAATATTGAGCAGATAATCTAAAGAACCTCTTGGGTTTTGACATTTTTGGAAATATTCTGGGTTTCTCTTCAGGACCTCTGACAGAAGTTTTGTATTACTGACAGTATTTTTCAACCATCCTTCTATTTGATCCAGAGCAATCAATGCAGACATACCAGCTGATATTTTTATCCTTTTTGATGTAAACTGTGTAAATCCCTACTCATGGGAAGTTTCAGCCCAGAAGTGGATGTGTGTCTCTCCTTAGGAGTAACCCCATTTCCCAGCACAGGCTGGGCACCAGCTCAGTGACCAGCAGAGCTCTGGGATACAGAACCCATGGCTTTGAAGTCCAGGTCAGGCCTGAGGGGCTGATTCCTGCAGGACCAGGTCAGAGCAGAGCATTTCCCCTGAGTGAACAGGGAATGAACACATGAGCACCCCTGGGAGCCCGTGCTCAGCGCTCCCCTGCAATGTTGGCAATTTTCATGCATGAGAATGTGTTACCTCCATCCAATGTCAGATGTTCAGAAACAAAACCAAGCACTTGTCAATAGTTTTACCCATTTCTTCTGAATCAAAACCATTTATCTACTTTGCTCAATTTTCCACCTGCACATTTTCCCCTTAAATTATAAGAAACACACTTGCACTGTTCTGGTGGGAGATTCACAGTCACATGGTCTCTTTGTTCAATATTGCATGGTTTGCAGCTTCTCAGGTCTGAGATAGGTGTTCTTCCGACAGTGTGCTACCAGGCTGCACTAACTGGAGCCCACTCTTGATGCTGATAGGCAAAAAATACAGATATTCTTCCTTGTCATCCTTATAAAGTGATCAATGGTGAAGAAAACAAAAAATGAAAGGAATGCATTCCCACTCTACATCCTGCAAACCAGGAGAACTTAGGATTTATCCAAGTTAAAGACAGTCAGAAAATTTGCTTCATATCTACCTAACCTAAATAAAATTAATTCTTTCCAGGTTATTAACTTCTAGTCTTCTACATCTTATTGCTTCTCCTGCATTTATTTAGTAAATTTAAAAAAAAACCATCCCAAAGATCTGACTTTGCTACAGCTCTCTGACAGCTCTCAGGTGCATCACACTCCTTCCTCTTAGCAGGGCTCACAGTGCTGGGCCACACCTTTAACAGGATTATTCCTGGAAATGAACCCAGTTCAGTCCAGGGCCTGCAGTGTGAGCTCCTGGATGGGTTTTATTTATTTAATGAAATTCATACAAGCCTGGTTTCTGTGTTCCCAGCTTCTCACATCATGCCTTCCGTGGATGTTTTGAGAATTACATTAAAGGTCACTTGAAAAACCAGGTGCAATCTCTGAGTGGTTCTGTAGATTCCTGTAAGAATTTGTCTAAGAGTATTCACCATTTTAAGCACAGTTGCTGAGGTTAATTAGATTTATGACCCCTACAAATTTTAAGTGTCTCTGATGACTGACTTTCCAACTGATAATTTTGTGTGAGAAACAGAAAAAGAATAACAAATAGAATATGAATAAATAAACTCTTGATATTCATTCACATAAGGACAGAGACTATGTTTCTGACATTTAGTTAAATATCCAAACGTCCAGAAGATCTATAATAAACCACTTTGCAAGACATCTAAATGTCAGAGAAAAACACATTTTACATGGAATTTTTTTTACCACTGGAGCTGTGAAGAAGATACAACATCTTTTTTAAAAGACACAGAAACAACAAGCACATATTTTATCTTGAAAGTACTTTTTCAAAGGCTTCTGAGCAGCTAGTTTTTTGCAGTATGACGAGTGGAATTATTTTAATTTATCACACAACAGTTTGAAACATTACTTTTACAGATATGCCACGCTGCTCTAGTATAGTTCAAGTCCTGAGACTCTCATTACTCAATGCATGGCAAAACACTGGAAATATTAAACTGAAGTTCTTCCCTATGTACACCTGACACTAGGATCTGACGATCCTCTCCTGTACTTAAATACTGCAGAAAAACTGCTCTAACCTATTCCCCTTATGCACATTGCTTCTTCCTCTCTTCCTTTGTCAAACTCTTGTCAACATCCTCTGAGTGCCCAAGGGATGAGCTCCACCCTTCTGCGTGCAGCCTGTGGCTGAGCTGTGATTCCTGCAGGTGCGGGGAATGCAGAGACCCCGGTCCTGCTCCTCTCACTCCTGGGAAATGAGGGAAGGCTTCACCTCCTGCTCCTTCCCGGGCTCAGCTGCACAGAGGCCGTTGCCACAAAGGTGCCTCGCCAAGATGACAAGATTTTCCACATTTGCTTCTGCCTTTCCCTCTGCTATTTTTTAAAAGATAAATAAAATGCAAGGAGCAGTTTATGCAAAAGGTGCTGGAATTATGCTCAGAATTAGATCCTTTTGCTAGTTTGTTTTTAGGGGGCCATAGCAATGCTTTTGAAATACTGGGAGTTTTCCCTTTCCTTGCACCAGGAAAACCATTGGGTCATGGTGGAAGCTTAACTGAATGATCTGCAGGGAGGCCAGAACAGCAGCTGCAGAAGAAATAAATGTGCCATTATTTTCAGAACAAACTGCAAGGGAAGAGGCCATGAAGACTCAGACAGGTATTAATGGGGAAGGCTTAGGGTGTCAGTTTGCTTCTCTGGAGTACTTTGCTTCTGTGGAGTAATTGCTCCTGGGCAAGCACCTTCTTTCCTCTCAGGAGGTATGCAGCCAGAACCAAACTCATTAAAATTATGTATGTCCCACTGGACTCCAATGCAGAAAACCAATACCTCCATGGCTTCCAAGTGACCACCTTTTGTTGGCACTGGCCCCACAATCGGTCTGTCGATAAATCCCTCCCAAAAGCCTCCTGCAAAGCAGCAGCTGCAGCATGGCCACGGGGCTCAGATCCCTGATCCCTGCAGATCCCTGATCTGGGGCTCAGATCCCTGATCCCTGCAGATCCCTGATCCCTGCAGATCCCTGATCTGG